>JAOVVA010000041.1:2425957-2446553 GCA_028565275.1 Leiocassis micropogon
GTAAAATTAAAATTATATAATATAAAAATATATTAAATCAATAAATTCTTACTATTATGCAGGCTTGTAATTTTCAAAAGAATATAAATATAAAAAAAAACTATACTTTTTTTTATATAAAATATACTTTAAAAATAAAGAAATACCATATAGGTGCTTGAAATTTTTTTAAATCAAATCGAATTTAAAAAATCGCATCGAAGCGACAAGCTACCTATGATCTACAGCTCTAGTCGCTAACAAGTAAAGTGAAGCTTCAAGCTATCAGTTTAGTATCACTGCATATTCAAATCACCACACGTTCACTTTTAGTTATCTTATAATTAGAAACAAAGTGCAGGATATAAGTATATAATTAGACACAATGAGTAGTAGTTCTATCATGAAAGTTATTCGCAATAAAAAATAAATAAAAAACATATTTTCGAGCAGAAGATTGCATGAAACGTATTCACAGGGACTTAGATGACCCACCACATAATCTATTTTTAATACCGATCAGATTATCAACGTGTATTTTATTTTTAGCGAAGGGTATTTGTGATCTTGGTGTTTTTATTTATGAAAGGAGTCTCCAGTGTTACTGTTTTAGTTATAACAGAAGTAAGAACGTAACAGGAACGCTCCACAAGCGTAACTTTACGCAGTACAATGTGTCATTCTTTAATACATGAAAATGTAAATCACTGTGGTATAAGAGGAATAAAACAATGTAAAGTTTGTAAACAAGTGCGCTAAGAGTACCGCCTCATCATCACAACACATTTTTTTTGTTTATTTTTTTGTTAACAGTACACCACCATTTTTTTCCTTGGTCATATAATAAGTCATGCATGTGCGGACTAGTTTCGGAGTGACACTAGACTCTGTCAGTCTTTAAATGCAGCGGTTAAATCCAAAATATGTGCGCTGATGAATACCAAGCGGAAGAATAATCCCAGCTTTTACTTTACTAACAATTTTTAAGTTCATGACCTGAGGAAAACTTACGTTCTCATTGTCAATGTCACTGAAAAGAAGAAGAAGAGAAAAAAAAACAAAAAACAACCAAACACTAAAAGAATCATGAGCTCCCCTTAGAGAATGTGAGTCACAGAATAATTCACTATGCTAATTAAAAGAGCATGCGCCTTTCTACTTCTCTACCTTTGACTCTCAGTGACTATGAGAACAGAGAGATTTACGGGAAAGCGCCTGGAATGTGAGATCGCTCCTTATTCCCTATTGAAAAGCGCTTGACTTTGATTGACGGCTGTGCTCTGAGGCTGTGATTGCTACCCTACAAAAGGAGTTACGAGTCAGGACGCCGCTGGGGACAGACACAATATGCTGATGGAGTCTGGAGCATTCTGGTCTCTGGCGTGTGCTGCCATCGCTTAGAGCTCCTTCTTAGCAGTTAGGGGTGGAAAAAATTAGGATTTGTTTGGGTTGGGATCAGTCCTGTACAGGCATGGAGTTATCAGTTAAACACTAAATATCCAAACAAAGTCCTGTCTTAATCCAGAAGCTTGAATCTGCCACTTAGGATTGTTTAGATTGTTTTTATTGCTGAGCTTTAAATCATGTATTCGTGTTTATACCGTAGCGTAGTGGAATTCTCAAATCTGACGTTCTGATCTGAGAATAGCAGCTCTCACGATAATGTGTTTAGGTTATTGCATTCGCTCTAAAGCGTTTCTATAGTAGCAGCTAACAGAGGACCTAACAGGTGTAAACTTGCTTTCATGCAAACAATTAATGGTTGCCACTGTGAAGTTTTTTATTACGAAGCTTTAGCGTCTTTAAGCGTGTTTAAGGAAGGAGTCTCCAGTGTCAGTCAAAGGTAAATCTGTAACAATATTTTTGAGCAGAGTTATGCAGCAGCATGACGAGTTTCATCTTTCAAAACAAACAAAAAAAGTTTTTCAACATTTTTCAACATTGAGTTTCAACAGTTTTTCAACATTGAGTTTTCTGACACAGGGAAGTCGTTAAGGCTTTTGAGCAGTTTGAGGTTTGCGGTTAATCAGTAACAGGGCATTATGTAACATTATGAGAGATAAAAAACAGAGGCTGCTGAGGGACTGTTTATAGCTGCTGTGATGTAAATGAAACAGGAACTTGTTTAAAGTAACCATAAATGGATAAACAGTATGATTCATTGATGTCTCATGGACAAATTGCTGTGTGACATAAGCGGAATAATACATTTTACAGCAAAACCTAGTGTTCCTTGTATAATGTTCTGAATAATGGATAATGTTCTGTTGTAATGACCACAGGGTTATGAGGTCAGGTCCCAGGACAGCCTCTGTTGACTTTTTTAAGGAAGACCTTTAACCCTTTAACTACTATGCTCTGTCCTGGGATTGCATTTGACCTCAATTACAAGTCACTTTGTTATTGATGAGCAGTTGATGATCATGGACCTTAACCTTTAGAATTTTAGTAAACTAATCTTCAATATGATGCTACAGGTTTTGCCTAAAGCATGCAATAAAGCATCTTGAAATAAAATTCTAAAATAACCTTCAGAAACACTCACTTAGCAATGCTGCACCCCAAGAAGTCCTGTTTTTGCGAACTCTCAGTTCACGTTCTCCTGCTGAGCCTCTCAGCGAGTTCTACGCCATATTGATGGGTTTCCACTCAATTAAATAGCTTATCAGATGTATCCTCTCTTCTTCACACCAGGTAGTGGAGGTAGAATAAACAAACCGGGGCAGTTCCAGGATGAAAGGTCATGTATGCTGGAAGGAAGATTGACTAGTGCTGATCGAGGAGTACTCAGGCGCTCATAAAGACAAATGTACCTCTGGTTCTTAATGGGCTGAAAGGTAAACAGACATAGCGCAATCAGAGGAAAACTATATTTAGTTTTAAATAGAGATAACCAGGATATAAATCACCTGGTTGTGCTTGAGGTGTAAAGCAAAGACTTAAAAAGCTATCTGATGGACAGTTTGAGGGATTCAATGTTGAATTAACTACAAATAATCAAATCAATAATTAAAGTTGTTTTTTGTACGATTGTAAATGGTAATTAACGGGATAGTTTAGCTAAAATATATTAACTCTAAAATCTTAGATCTCTTTTAGTTTTTTTATTCAGTTCTTTGGAACTGGAGCTACAATCGTCTGTTACTTGTGTGCGAGAGGTGTTCAAGTCAACCTGGGACATGTGAGAAAATTTCTTGTGAACGAAGGTGTAAAACCGAGTGACATTTCCAGAAGACGTTAAGCACTGTACAGTAATTAAACTCATAGACCTTCATGTTATCAAACACACCTAAAATATAGACCTTTCTCCAACCAGCAATAATTCTTTGGTCAGAACAATTCACTACTGGCCAGCAACCAGGGCCGCATACAGTCTCAGAACTGTTTTTAAAAGGATCTTAATAGCTAAAGCAGATCTCGGGTTTTGAAGATAATCTACAGTCAGTGTCTATACACTTATCCGGTTAATGTCACTAATAAATGAGTTAATATCTCAAATATACGAGGGGCAAACTGGCACTTGTGATGAAATTTCTGATGAATTAAGTCATAAAAGCGATTGACATTTACAGAATACTTTAAACACAGTACGGTGATAAGATTCTTAGCTGCAGTAAAATGTTTGAATAGTGCAAATGTGGTAAAGAAGCCCTTACATCTGTGGTTGACGATCATGGATGAGGTGGCACAGAGCCCTCTGCACTCGTTCCTTTGAACATTTAGTGAGTAGAACTGATCTGATGCTTGAAAACTTGTTGAAGAGATGCATCTGTCTGTGGGAACCGTACACACAATCATTCACCAACACCACTTGCACATTACAGGAACTCGGTTCGGAGTTATTGCCAATCCCCCATACAGTCCTGACCTCGCTCCAAGACATTTCCATATGTTTGGTCTATTAAAAGAGTTCCTGGGAGGCCAGGATTTCAGACCTGAAGCAGGCATTTTGATCATGGCTCTGGCATACTGAGGACACTTTCTACGTTAAAGGTATCCAAGCACTAGTGAAACACTGGGATAAATGCATTAGTTTATATGGAGAAATAAAGGGAGTTTTTACTCTCTTGACCAAGTTCTTCTGTTCTTCACGATCCAAATTCCTGTTATGACTTGACGCCACCCGTAGGTAAATCCTGCTTATAAATAACACCAATTTTATTAGTTACTGTTAATTATATAATTGAGATAAAGAGCTACACTCAATTATAGGCAGAATGTTAACTTAAGTAAAATATGTAAGTTGAACATAAATAAATAATGTTGAGTAAAAGTAAAACTGGTATGTTAAGGCTTAGTTAATTAAATCAAATTAAGTACATTTCAAACTTAATTTATTTTAGTAAAATAGACATAATATCAATAGGTGAAAAGCTACACTAGGCCTGAATAATGTTTTGCTACTTTCAGATACAACAAACATTAATAAAAAAATGTAACAGCATTCCGACTGAAAAATCATTCTTTAATAAAAAATTGTGTAATCAGTGACATGGTGAAGCTACCAATTATTTGATAATTATGGAATTTCCAATGAACTCTCCAGTGTCAGTGCTCGGTAAATGTCAAAGATTTCGACATTTCAAAAAACATGAGAGAGTCTTCAGGACAGAGGAGTTTACGTTTTGAGATTTCTTAGTAAAATGACGAGATGTGTTTGCTCAGGTTCATTAATATCAAGAGAGAAAAAAGATGTAGTTGCTAAGCGCGAACAGGAGCTTACTTGTTTCACAGACGTTCCAAAAATTATGAATATGTCCGAACTAAAAAGTGGTGTTTTTTTATTATTATGTTAATATTATAAATGGCACTGTTACTGTTGTGGTATAACGAGAATTTAACACTTTAGGACATAATCAAAGATATACTTAGCTTCCGTATGGGAACAGTAACTCGGCTTTTTGTTAAATTTTTTTTCTCTATTGAAACAAAATATGAAATCTAATGATAAATTCAAAGAGTAAAAAAAAAGAAATCTGAATTAAAAAAATATATATTTGTGGAGTTGTGTAACGTAAACACTTGTTAAGGTTAGATCTTGATGAAGCGTTCTTCCTCTGCTCACACATAATTTCCTATTTCTTGTGAATCACTGATCCATGAACAAGTCAGTCAGAACTCATTTCGTCCATTTCTCTGCCCCCCACCCCCCTCTCTGTCTTTTGTCTCTCTCTCTCTCTCTCTCTCTCTTGTGATGTGAGTTGACTCTGTATTACTGGACCTACCATTAGCTGCAGAGAGCAAAAAAGCTCAAGCACACAGTACACAACTCCCTCTCACATTACCTTTCCATCAAATACATCCACACGGACACACACATACACACACACCCCTCCATGTTCCACACGCGCCTATTTTAATCACGCGCTCTCCCAAACCCGGTCAACCAGAAAAACCTAGGAATCACAAGTGGCTACTCGGTCCAGAACAATCCACAATCCAGCCATTAAAAAGCACAAAAAAAAGTGGGAAAAGGATAATACAGTATGACTGAAAATGTACATTTCAGAAAACAATGAAGTCTATTGTCAAAGACTGCGCAGCGGTGAATTATTGAGTTTGCGGATAGATTCATGTGTACCATCAACGGCTCGTCATTTACCGCTTATGAGGTCTTTGAGGAAAAATGGGACTGGGAAAAGAATGTGACACAAAGCTTAATAGGCAGGCTGCTGAGTTGGTTGGATTGAAATTGCTTAAATTACGGGGTAGAGCTCAAAAGAATGTGTACTTTAGACAATCTGAAGCAGCTATGAATAAAGATGAGCCAGTTCTCAGATTCTACAGAGCAGATTATTTTTTTATTGTTGTTCTAACAATTAACTGTCATGCTAGAATGCTAAAATCATATCATTGTGTCAAAGCTTTATAAAGTAATAAACACAGCAGTACTTTTACCTCAAAAGAAAATGCTAATTTCCTTTTCAAATGACAAAACATCACTCTGTGGAAACTGTATAAAACCAATATTATAGTGTTTGTGCTACCTGCTAAAACGTATTTAAATATATAAATAAAGCACACAACAATAACAACAAAAAAACTATTCTCTCTGTCAGGAAAAGGAGATGGGAAGAAACAGCTACGCTAATTCAGACTGTAACAAGTGCATTTCAAAGCACAAACACCTTTTTTTGTTTGTACAAGATGAACATTACCATTAGCAGTAATTTTAGCTAGTCATGGCATTTAGAGATAGGGGTAAAACTACAATTACCTTAAAAAAAATTAAGTAAATACTGAAATAATAGACAAAAAAGACATTCCAATTCTTTTCTGAAGTAAATCAATGAACAGCTTTTGGGTTTATTTTTCAAAGACAGCTCAGTCATATAGGCTAGGTAGTGAGTTAGTACTAGATTAGCACTAGTTGCTGAGGGGCAGCACCGATTCTCAATAAAAGACATATTGATTTTCCCCCCTCATTTAATCACACCCAGAAAATAGATTTCCAGTTAGATGTTACCATAAGAAATGTCAGTACCATAATATTTTTGTCAGTACCATGGTACTCATTGATGATATAGTACATGTATTTCACTAAGGTACATGTGGCTACCCTGGTACATACAGTACTTTGGTACAACATATGTTTGACAGTATCCTGGTAGATACCATAGTAAGATACATGGTTCTACCATGTGCTGTGGTATGGAAGAATGAAAATTGTACCAGGATACAATCAAAAATATGTAATGATTATGTAGCATAATGTTTATACAGTATGGTACCAATGTATGTATGTAACATTAATTAAATACCACAGTGTATGATGGAACTCTAATATTACAATATACATACCATATTGCATTGCATCATGGTACATACGAGTACAAGTGGATATTATTGGATACCAAAGTTTAGCAGATACACTATACTGTAAAGTATTTGGCCACACCTTAGAATTCAAGTGTTTTAATCATAAGTCTTATCCCCAGTTATGGGCAATCTTAATGCTTCAGCAAATTTGTGGCAAAAGTTTGGGAAAGGTCCTTGTCTATTGCATATTGTGCCCCAGTACACAAAGCAAAGAGTATAAAGACATGGTTTAATGAGATTGTTGTGGAAGAACTTGACTGGCCCGAACACAGAACCCTGACCTCAACCCCATCGAGCACCTTTGGGATGAACTGGAACAGAGATTGCTAGCCAGGACTTCTCGTCCAACATCAGTGCTTGGCCTCAAAAATGCTCCCACAGAAACACTACAGAATTTTGTGGACAGTTTTCCAAGACGTGTGTATGCTATTATGGCTACAAAAGTATACTGTATGTATTTGGATACAATACCATTGCAGGCTTGGCCAAATACTTTTGTCCATATAGTGTATCTAAAATGGTACTGCCTGGACTATACCTTACCTGTAATGTGAACTAACATAGTTAATACTGAACACTATGTACAGAATGCACAAAATATTGAACACTATTAAACTAGATATCTGTTGAACTTTGGTAGCCACTGTAGTACCATGGTATTCACCAAAGTACGGTACCCACTGAAGTCCCATAGTATCTACCCTGTTACTCTACAAAGTCCTGTGGTGCCTACTATGGTAATATCTAAAGTACCCCATAATAATATGGTATATTAATGTATGCATTATAGTTTATCACAGTAAAATTTCCTTTGGGTTTTTCTTTTTGATACCACTTCTTGTAGAAGTAGTGTCTGTTAAAAACAGATAGGTGGGTTTAAATGATGTAATGATAAATGTATGTGCTTTTCTCCTGGCCTAAATGAAAAGGAAAAAAAGAACATCATAATTGGCATAAGATGGTGTTGATTAATTTTCTCCAGCAGCTCCAGGAGTTGTAGAGTTGTGAGGCTGGTTTGTATTACCGTGCTTATATGGTGAAATTTTCTGTGTAACAGCCAGAAATAAGGCTGTAATTCCATCCACCATGGAAATATTTTTACTTGATGACATTGTGTTTTTTTAAATAACATAAAAACACATTATAAAATACATATTATTAAAAGAGAGAAAGAAAGAGAGGCTGGTTTTAGCTGAATAATGCAAGTGACAACTTGCTTCATAGACATTCATAGAATATGAACTGGCAACATATCGACTGGCAAATTGCTTGGATATACAGTAAACCTGCATCCCATCACGCTGCCATTTTCTTTTAACAAGTGTTTTATTCTTGACAAAAATTTTTATTCTTGAGTTCTTGTCATAACGTGCTTGAAGTAAGGAACAGTCTTTCACAGGGAGCATATAACAGAAGTGTAGTTTTCTGTCACTGTTCGTGTACAATGTCAACCCTTCTAGGGATGGTTGGTGCAGGAAAACATCTGTAGTGGCAGTCTTCCAGGCGAGACACATGGCTCTGTAGCACATCCCGAATGTGGCGCGGCGCTAAGAGGCTGTCAGGACGTCACGCTACAGCAGAGCATCACTAATCACCTCTAGTCTCAGAACTCCTCTCAACAAGTTGTCTCTCTCCATGTTAGCTCTTATTGGGGGAAAAAAATGGGAAAAGACTCACACTGTGGACTTTTAATGCTAAGGCTATGTAGCATAGAAGAGTTGTATGATAAAAATTCACCTAGTGTAGAGTTGTGAAGTAAATTGTAACATTGTAAATGTTTCTTCCAGTCTTTCTATAGGGATATATAAGGGAATTGGAAATTATTTTCCATTTTTTTTTTGGAAATTCACTTAACACGATGATAATGTAGCTAATACAGCACTAAACAAAAAAGTCACTCTTTAGTTTCTCTGCACTTCATGACTTGCATCACCAGATCCACTAATATGGAGCCAGTAGTTTGTGGGCTGACTTTTGCTAACCAGATTGCCCTTTAAACTTGAATCTTTTTGCTTGCACAATAGGCAGCTCAGTGTAGCATGGCATTAGCCAGGGGACATGTCACTCATTTTAGCACAAAGCTCTTTTGTGTTGTATACTCCTCCAGAACGCTTATCCCATTAGCCCTGTTAGCCAACATCAAGAGAGGCGCTAGAGAAGCTATCGTTTTCAGCTCCCTTCTCTCCATTTCTGTCGTTTTGTTCTTGTAAATGTGCCTCTGTCCTCCCGGACTCGGCTGTAGCTCGGAGAGAAATCTCCTGCGAAAGCAAATCAATAGCGCTTCATGTTAAAATAGAAACTCCAGGCTGTGCGTACAAGAAATGATCGATTTTAGGCTCTCGTGCACTCATTCTCTCTCTACCCCAAAGCTCTTCTGTTTAAAGTGGATCAAAGGATTATCCTTCTGTTGCTAATGCTCAGGTATAGTGTTGCATCATCAAGCGCAATGTGCTCCAGACAAGGGGGAAATGTTGGCCGTTTTCAGTCTTTAAAGAGAACAATCCACTGTGGGAAAGGGAAATGGAGCTCCGGGTCACACGTCGTTAGGCTAGGAAAGCAGTTCGCCGCTATTCACGCAGAGCTTGTTATCAGTTCCGTGCTATTGACGGAGTGCGCGGGACATTTAGGGCCGCCACGGAGCATTTAGGCACTCCTCGAGGGATGTTAACACAGCGTAGCGCAGTGTTAATGAGGCCTTATGCAACATTAGAGCTCGTCCTTTGGCTGTAAAACCTGCGGCTTCCCACGGCTCCCTACACGCCCAGCACACCATCTGGTTGGCTAGTGTTTGGAGGTCAGACAATCGCAAGACTAGCAGGGCAGACAGACAGAAAGCTCTTTGATGGGACATGTGGCAAGTTAAGGAGTGTGAAGGAGTAAGTGGGAGATGGATACACATTGACCTTGACCAGCAGCCCCAGCAGGCCACATACTGTGATGAAAGCAAAAGATTATGAGGCGTGATGATCGCACTGACACGGTTTACAAATCTGTACACAGATGCTTTATGGACATTGTTCTTTATTGCCAAAGAAGAGGCGTTACTGGAAGTATATTGACAGCCACCCAGGTTAAACCTAAAGTGGAAATTTGGAGGAACATGTAATATATTTTCATAATTATCAATAAATTGCCCAGTGTAGTCTCAGAATCTTGTTCTCAGCTGACAGGTATGGAACCTAATGTGTTTTTTTTAGCTGTTATACCGCATTGATCAACAAGGTGTGAATTTAGATGCTTTTCTGCTTACCACAGTTTGTAAAGAGAGATTATTTGAGTTATCCGGCCATTCTCTGGGCTCTCTTATCCACAAGTTGTTTCTTCCCACATTACTCAATTTTGATTATTAAATTGTAATTTTGTTTAAACTGTTGTACATAAAAATCTGAAATACTCAAAACCAAAAAGTTTTGAGTTACTTTTCCCTCACTCTGATGTTTAATGTGAACATTAAATTAATAGCAAAACTTCAAAGAAGACCTATTATGCAAAGTCCCTTTATATATTAAGATCTTAGAATGGGTCTCAGGTACCCCTGTACAAATTTTTTTTTGTCCTTTGTTTCCATTTTTGTATTGGCTAGGGCTTAAACAAGCCAGTTAGATTTTCCCCAAATGTGAACTCATATAAGTAGACACTCCACTGTTCTAACTTTGGTGTGGCTTTATATCTATTTGATAAAAAGACAATATAGGACCTTTAACTTTTCTATCATTATTAGCTGACTGGATATTTGCATAACTAAGCCGGTGTACAGGTGTTTCAAATACCAAGTGTCTGGTAAGCATATATATAAATCACATAGCTCAAACTGCGATCCTCTACCTGCCTTTTGGACATCCTCCAGCAGTTTTTTAGCCGAATTAAAAAAAAACAAACAAAAGAAACACATTTGTTCTAAAGTTTGATGCAAAACTGTGCATACTGCAGTTTGACAAAGTTTGCGTTGTTGCCATGCCCGATCCTCTTCATCATTTATTCATGCCACTTTATTTCCATCCTTCAGAGTAAGAAGCCAGCTGAGCCCCAGAGCGATAGAACAATTTCCCCTCTTGATTACAATGCCATTGAACACTTGCTGATTTGGAAACGCTAGCATTTGCATGCGAGTGTCTGTGTGGGCCAAGATCATGCTGCAAAGCTCGTGAAACTATGTGCTCAAATGCCATTCTGCACTTCATTTCTTCTGGTCCAATCACCGCATGTGATAAGCATTAGCTCCGCTCCAATCATGTCTTGTGTTGAGCTTCTGTTTAGGTCTCTGTGGCCTTTAAGAGAATGTAAGAACAGATTGCATTATAAGGTGTTAACATTGTTTTGAGGTTTGGAGCATTCCCTGTGCTCCACACCGCACTCATCCGGCTGAAGTATGAAGTATGATAACAGAACGGAGCGCACAGATGTGTCATGCACACCCTCTGTTCTGGCATTGAATCCACTCTGCTTGAAAAACTATTTAGCCCAAGCTGACCAGCCCACAGTTCTCATGAGGGGTTTCTGATTGGATTCAGAGGAAAGGAGCGATTTATCATGGTTAATAGACATTGGTGACAGCTGGAATCAGCAGGGGCTTTGCCACTCGTGCCAGCCGAAACCGCAGTCAATCACCACCAATGCATGCCAATTTGCACAATTACCCAGGGCAAGTGCGACTCAGCGTGCCAGTCGGAATATTTAAATCAGCTACTATGCACCATTTTATCCTTTAAGCAAACATTTTATCAAGCAGAAATCCTAGATCACACAGTAGGTGCAGTGATTTGATGTCAAATGAACTCTATCCTTTATGAACAACACCAGCATCTATTTAATTGCTTGATGACTGGATGACAAAAATAATCTTTAACTAGTATGAGTGAACATGTGCCCACTGTAGTTCTCAGATTTCTGTTCTTGGTTAACAGAAGTTGGATTGACATTACCACAGCTACTAAGAGACGTTATGTAAGATTATTTGTAGTCTTTTTTTCAAGGCCAAACCTGTCTGGCATTTCTCTTCTGACTCCTTGTTTTTAAATTCTAGAGTGAGAAAAGATATGCAAGTATATACATACTCATATTTCGTTTCGTGTTTATATCACACAGACAATCTCAGTGGCACTAGTGTAGATGCTAAGTCAAGCTATTACATTAATCTTGTTATGAAACCAGAAATTATGTTTCTCTCCTCCTGGTCACATCAAACTACAGCACCGCCACCTTTTACATTACACACAAACTGTATGAAAAGAATTGGACCACCTTTCCATGACATAACCCCTTAAAATTTTTGGAGGTCACCTCGCGGAGGCCTATTTATTGTGGCGGGAGCTACCGCTGCCTAAATCATGCTTAATCCATAAATGGACATATGGGTGGAGCAAACAGAATCTGGCTGTTGGGTGAAACACGCCTACCTACCTCAGTTTTCACAAGCTAGCTAATTTAGCTTAAGAGTAGCTAAAGTGTTATTGTGGATAACGTTAATTTATACGCATTACAGCTATCATTTAAATCGTCTACATCCCTAATTATGCATACTTTTATAGCTTAATAGCATTTTAAGTGATGAGTTACAATTGTGTGGCGGCACGGTGGCTTAGTGTTAGCCCTGTTGCCTTGGACTGGTTCTGGGTTTGACTCCCGTCTCGGGTCTGTGTACCCGGCGTTTGCATGTTCTTCCTGTGCCTGGTAGGTTTCCTCCGGGTACACCGGTTTCCTCCCACAGTCCAAAGACATGTAAGTTAAGCTAACAGGCGTTCCCAAAATTGCCCTTAGTGTGTAATGTGTGCTCTGCAATGGATTGGCACCCTATCCAGGGTGTACCTTGCCTCATGCCCCAAGTCTCCTGAAATGCCCCAAGTCTCCAGGCCCCCCATTACCCTGTTTTCAGGATAAAGCAGTATACATGATGAGTGAGTGCGTGATAGTTACAGTTGTCAGGAAAGGTAAATCTAGTTTTGGAGACCAACTGCTGTAAACGTGGTAAACATTTTTAACACAAGGGTCTATGGGGATTGACTCACTTTTGTAGCCTAGGGTCTTTTTGTAGCAACTCCAGGGTCTGGGTTTGACTTCTGTGTCTGTGTTCGTGGAGTTTGCACTTGCTTGGTGGGTTTCCACAGGGTATTCCTGTTTCCTTCAGTCGTCCAAAGACATGCAGGGTGGACTAATTGGTGTGTCTAAATTGCCTGTAGTGTGTGAATGAATGTGTGCTTGTGTGCCCTGCGATGATTGGTACCCTGTCCAGGGTGTACCCTGCCTTGTGCCCCAAGTCCCCTGGTATAGGCTCTAGGCTTTCCTGTGACCCAGAACAGGATAAGCGGTATAGAAAATTAGTGAGAGAGAGAGAGAGAACACTGTTGTAATTTTTAGATATGGCTCCCAAGTCTAGTATGGTAATTGGTACCATAAACTCCTTGTGTTATACTTTTATAGTCGTTCCACTATAGTGTTACAGTGTTGTAGCATTATAAGAGTTTTCAACATGATGTATAATCCGGGGTTAAGAACTAAACGATAAATCGACCTTATAACAATTTTAAGGGCTAATCTTCATTCCATATTATTTTTTTTTGAGTCATTATAACTGTATTCTTCTACTCTTGGTAGAAGAAAACACCTTCTTAAAAAGTACAAAATAAAGCACTCCTTCTTATACGGAAGCGACGGCACTCACTATTGATTTTCTGTTTCTTTTCAGTTCACTGATAGACATGCTGAAGTTCTGCTGAAGTTAATGTTAGCTAAATCGATGATCTAATGATCAATATGAGAAGACACTAAGAGAATAATATAGCGAGTTGCAAAACTGAATGATGGACAGTTGAGACTGTTTCTGTGGAAGCAGGTGAATCGATAGGGCTGAATTCTAAGACAGAACAGTACTTTCTGCTTACTAGAAACAAAAACGTCATTTGCATGTCTACCTGCAAGAGAGAGATAAAAAGAGATGGAGGTGAGGGAAAGACTTTATAACGGTTGGAGTGCAAACACTGACAGGAGCTAACTTGTGTCACCTTGAAAATTATGCTGTGTCAGAATTTTTTTTTTTTTTTTTTAATGCATGAATGGCAAATCAGTGCAGTATAAGAGCATTTGCTTACTTATACAGATTATATAGATTAATGGACTTGTTGACCTTGTCTGGAGAAAATCCATTTTCCTGCACTTGAGTATTTATGAAACAGCACTCAAAAGCCTATTAATCAAATTTAAAAAATCCTGCCAGGTCCTCCACTAAGGCTGTGCTTTGAAAAGCCATTGATATGATTGACAGGTCAAAATAAGAGAAATGATAGAACGTTGAATGTCAATCTTTCAATCATGTGTCTGTATTTATAACTGCACTCCATCATTATTGGCACGCAGAAATTTTTTTTTTCCTCAAGGAATTTCTAGGAAATGCAAACAGTGTGACCAAACTCTCAGGATCCAGCTGTTTCTCAGTCCCGTTCTCTGGCACACATGCCGATTTATAGCTTTTTACTTGTTCTTCTATTTAAATCAAGCTGGGAATAGCTGCTGCGTCCCGCCAAGACGCTCGCATCATCAGTGCAAATATATTCACACGCTTTATGCAGTGTTTCCTCTGTGACTTCTGATAAACAGGGAACTGGATTCATTTGTGCATTTCATAAACAATAAACAGGTTTGTTTGGGAACTGCGGCAGGATTCTTATAGTATTTTAAGATCATGGTATATGTATATATTCATTGAAAGAGCCACAACCTTTAAACCATTAACATTAAAACCACTATGGTTTCGGGTTTCCCTTGTGCCACTGGGGGAGCTCTGGCACCTCAGGGCGAGGCTAAACAAGACCATTGGGGAGTGCTGTTGTGTCTGGCGCTGGAGCTTTGGAAGCAGATCATTTGGGTGCTGTGGGTTGCAGAGTAGGGCCTCTGTGGATCGGTCTTGTTAGTTCAGTGCATCCCATGGGGGATCGCTCGTATTGGGATCTGAGGATTTTGGAGACTGGGTGACCAACCTTGAACTTTTGGAGGCTGGGTGACCAACCTTGAACGTTTTTCCTTAAGCTTGGTCATGATCTAGTACCCTTCTGTCATGGCCAGCATTGACTGAATATGTGCTGCATTGGCTTTTTCTAGAATTGGACAGGATGGACTGGCCTTTAGTTCCTCTGTGGGCATGGGCAAGCCTTGGGTGCCCATGATACTGTCACCGGTTTACTGGTATATATTGATAATGATATTTAATTCAGCTTGTGGTGGTTTTAATGTTATGACTGATCAGTTTGTCATACAGGTGAGGATGATTAACTGTGTGATTATGGAAACTGCTGAAACAAAACTTTAACTGATTAAGTTAGGGGATTGCTTTTTGGGGTGCAGTAGTTTATCAGAACAATGTCTTGATCTCTAATTTGAACTCTAATTCGTTTTGTGATCATTTTAGATATTCTTATACTTTTTTGCAAGTAATCATTACCTTAGGATCCGTATATGATCTTGATTTGATCTCAATTTGCAACATATACACTAAATTGCCAAAAGTATTCGCTCGTCTGTCTTCACATGCATATGAACTTGAGTAACATCCAATTATTAATCCATAGGGTTTAATATGATGTTGCAACCTTTGCAGCTATAACAGCTATAACAACATTCTTCCAGAAGTGCATTTATGTGGTCAGACACTGGTGTCTCCACTCTAATTTATCCTAAAGGTGTTCTTTTGGGTTGAGGTCAGGACTGTGCAGGCCAGTCAAGTTCTTCTTCCACACCAAACTCGCTCATCCATGTCTTTATGGACTTTGCTTTGTGCACTGGTGTGCAATTTGAAGGCCCCAAATTCCCCAAATTGTTCCAACAAAGTTGGGAGCATGAAATTGTAAAAGAATTTCTTGGCAGTTAGGGGCTGAGCTCAACTCTAGAAGAACAACCTCACACCAGTTCCAATATGACTGCGCACCAGTGCACAAAGCAAGGTCCAACATCAGTGTCTGCCCTTGTGCAAAGCCTGAACAGGTGAGTTGAAGGTGTTATGCCAAGAGTGGGCCAACATCTGGTACATCTTTTATGTTTATGGTACATCTATAAGTCAATAAAATCATTTCTTTTTCTGATGCAGTGCACCGCCATGTTTTGATGTCCCTCTAGAAACTGGTTGTTTAGTTTTTTTGGCTTTACTGGTTGGAGGTGGGAATTACAAGTTGCATCGCAGCATTAGTCTCAGAGACAGAGGTGTTTGTCAAGCTGACAAGCTAATTCTTTTTCTTCTTCATACCCGAGAGATAAATGAACGAGAAGTCGAGGTGATGCAACCTCAACACATATTAAAATAAAATTGTGTTTTCAGTTATGATTATATTCTCCATAAACCAGAGCGGTATCGAAAACATACATCCTCCAGTTCGTCCATGACGACATTGAATATAAAAATGAAACATGCCTTGAACATACATAATTATAACGGTAACTCGGAGAGAATGATAAAAGAACAGCATGGCAGGTTTACAGAAGTCATTTTGTTCGAACAGGGCAAAGAACATGAGCAAAAGGCTATAGCCCTAGTCCATAGTGTATTCCTCTTTCTTCTTTAATAAAGATCATTTATTTTGCATGTGTGAAGCATGTTTCTTGAACTGTATCTATCTCTTTTTTGAGAATGTTCTATACTTTTTCCTTTTTTTCCCCTTTGATTGAATTGATTTGAATTTTGTGTTTTAAGATCTAAAATCGTACTAATCCAGTGATCTACAGGTCAGTTTGAATGTTTGTAGTTACCAGGAATCTGTTTGGTTCACTTTTTTCCTCCCTGACTATGACTCATGATATTACGTCCGATGTACAATACTGCACAATAAAAGTTCAATTTTATTATCATGTAAAAATCTAGAACTGATTGTTATATATTATACACCGATATTCCCTCTAACTGTCAGTCAACCACGATATGTTTGGCGTCCAGTGTGTCTTTAGTGTTGCAATGAAGAATGAATGCTGATGCAAGGTTCCAATCATAAATCTGATTGATTTGACTAAATTACTAACTTTTTGAAATGTAATCTTTGTTTTACAAGCACAGAGTTTAACACAACTGAATTGGTTTTCCCAGAGATGATAATGATAAAGTCTAAATCTAGTGAGTCTTTTTGCAGAGGGAGACATGAACAGCGACCCCCGGAGTGCTCCAGACACCATGACCCTGGGCCATAACCCTGGTAGAAACAAGAGATCAAACACCGCTTGGGCTATTCCGGGTAAATAACCCACTACTGCATGCTGAATTGGGAGAAAAAAATACTTAGGGGTGTGTGTGTGAGTGTGTGTGTGTGTGTGTGTGTGAGAGAGAGAGAGAGAGAGAGGAAAGCAGTACATGTACGAGCGCTCTCAGGTCATATATCATTTAAAGACTTTGGATTCTAGTGACATGCCTTTGAAGCTGTGATCCATAGAAAAAGTGAAAAAGGTGTGCGTTACAGGGCGGAGAGACAACGTGTCAAACAAAACAGCGGACAAACAATGCGCCGGATTTCTCAAATGGGATTATCTTATCCTTCACATACAAAAAAAAGTTTTTTGTTGTTGGGGTATTTTTTTCAGTTTTGACTCGACATTCCGATCTCGTTGCTATGGTTTCACTTTTGCTGATTAGCAACAAAGCACTGTTACATTAAAATGTCCCAAGTCACACCAAAATATAAGTACCATATGTAAGGAACACTTGCACACACTTGAGGTTGTGCTGTTATTAAAATAATAAACGATGGGGTGGATATACAGAGTTACTCCTACTACCTTGAAGTTGATTATTTTCTATAATAGCATGACCTGGAGTGTTTTTTTCTCCCACTAAAGCAATTTTCATATACAGTATGCATAATTTTTTATATATTCAAAAAGAAAGAGTACATTATTAATTCCAAAGGGAAATTGTGTTATAATTTTTTGCATAATATTTTTTATATAGGCAAGATGAAAAATATTGGCTGTTTAATGTATATTATTAATGCTATTACTATTGAATAGATTTGGGGTTGGAAATTATGGTATAAGGACTACCATGGCCAAATTTGACAAATTTCTCTCTCTCTCTCCCCCCGAATGTCATGTCCGTAGGTGAGATTACATCACCGTAGCTTTGATTCACTGTAACTGTGTGAAGCTATACAGTATATGCCAGTGGCACCGTCTGACCTTCACACTGTGATCACAATGACGTACTGCACACTTTTGTGTTAAGCCGGCGGAGTCGACAGGGCAACAAAACCTAACCCATAATCTACACCCTATTACCCTGATTATCCTGATAGCACTAGTGAGGGAACAGCAGGAGCATGAATGATGACTGAACTTGCTTCACAGACGTTTCACAACAATGAATATAGCTGTAATTGGATATAAAAAAACAAGTATAATGAAATTGTCCCTGCAAGCATGTTTCCGTGATATACTGTACGAGGGATAAAACACAGCAGGGTTATTGCTGTTTTTGAGAAAATAAGAAACTTTCGAGTGGTATCAGTATTTCCTGCTCACACCGTACCATCCTGCGCTGATTGTTTTTCTGTAACAGCATCCCTCCCATTCATTTAATCCTCTTAAAAAGCTTTAAAAGTTTATAGATTAAGACTCTACATGGTTTTTCGGAAGGTAACTTGGTTTGTAAGTAGTGCGACGATCAGTCTCGGGTCCGCGCTTAAAAAACAAATCAGGTGTAAAAACTGTTGTGGGATATCTGACGGGGACTATGAAGTGCAGATGAAAGCACCAGCAGCATTCGGCCTTTCTTGAGTGAAGCCTGTACCTTCAGAGTATCAATTATTCATGGCTCTTAGCGCAGTGTGACACTAGTGATAAAAGAGGAACGATTCGGTGCTTGGGCCGCTGAGCATGGGCTTTTTGTTGACATGCTCAGGTAATTAACAATCACTTACAAGATATATTGAAATGTCCTGAATTATGTCCTGTTAACAAACGACAAAAGGACACAAAAGACATCTTAACTGGATTGTTCCTGGTCAGGATTAACCTCTTAATGTGCGTATAATGAGAGATATTTACAGTAAAGATTCCAACGTTACAGGGGAACGTGCTATTAGCTCTCTTCCACTTAAACAAACTCATGGATGCGAATCATTGGCTAGTGCTGCATTGATTGACAGGATAGAGTCACACCCTCCACACCTACAGTACAGAATAGGTAATTTTGCCACTCATGGCTGGGTTTGGGATTAGGGACCTCAGTGGATTCCTGGTTCAGTCCTGAGCTTGAGTTACTCTTTGTACATACTCCCTTATGTTCTCTGTGTCCTGTGTAAGTTTTCTCTGCCCTCCAAACTGTGCTTTTATAAAGCTCCAAACGTCGCTCTTGACATTTTGTCCGAAATATCAATAATTTTAGGTATAGCCCAAGTGTCGACCTCCTGTACTCCTCGTCTCTTTGTGTTTATTGCCGGCTCACAAAGAAACTATGTGCAAACCGCCACCTAATGTATCGGAAAAGTGTAAAAACGGGTGCAAAACAATATTACTAAGGTGTTACTAAAGCTGGCCAACTGGGGAGACGGCAAGATGGGAGCATTCATATCATAGGCATGAACGAAACGAATCAAGTGTGAAATCAGCCAAAAGTCCAAAAGTGTGCATGCATGGACTACAACGGAATGACATCCCATCCATGGTGTACATTCACCTTGTGCCCAGGGTTGCCACGGTAGACTATGGATCCCCTTATCAAAATCAATGTTTAACACAGAAGGAGATGTATTACTTTTAAAGTTGTAAGACATGTTATGACTTCTTTCCCTTACCTTCAAACAATTTGAAACATTTCATACAAATATTCTGTTATCTATTTTGAGGATGAAAAACTTGGCCTACCCCTCTTTCTTGTTGTTTAAAGCAATGGTAAGCACATGTTAGCGACAATTTAACAATTTTAACCATTTTACTCCAAACACTTAACCTGCCCAATGATATTAAGTTCACAATGAGAAAGAATCAAGTGTGGTAGCTGTCCTAAATAGCTGAACCGATTATGATGAAATCTCAAGGATATGAATGTAATAATATGCATTTCATTATAATCCTGGAGTCCTGTTAAGGGAAAACAAGCAGCATCTATTTTAAGCTCTCGATTTTCACAAATTAGTGGCAGGAAAAATGAGTCTCCATTAAAACTCTGAAAGTATTGCATTCTTAATAGGGGTTTCTCAGGGGTTTGTCGGATGGTTAAAAGTTCAAGCTTTCAAACGGCGCTTCTCTTGGAAACATTTCTGAAAAGAAAATCCTCTGGGAATCATAAAGAGTTCTCGAAAATCCTTTACGGTCCTAGACACAACCTAAATATGATCCAGGTTTTTGTACACCATTATTTTTCCAATAAAGCATGAAGTCATAAGCTGAGGTCCGTAACCTTTTTTCAAAGATTCTTCTGAAGTTCACAGAAAACCAGGGACTGGCTGCTGAGAGAGGCTCCAAACGTAAAATGCGTAATATATACAGTATATTATGTTGTATTGGTCAGAATGTGTAGAAGTACCACCATGGGCCGGGTTTAATTCCCGCCTTCGGTCTGTGTGCATGAAGTTTGCATGTTCTCCCCGGGCTTGGTGGGTTTCCCCCAGTGTACTCCGGTTTCCTCCCACAGTCCAAAGACATGCAGATTAGGCTCATTGGTGTTCCCAAATTTCCCACAGTGTGTGAATAAGAGTGTGAGTGTCTGTGTGTATGTGTGTGTGTGTGTCCTGCAATAGATTGGAACCCAGGGTGTACCCGCCTCGTGCCCTAAGTCTCCTGAGATTGCATCCAGGCCCCCCGCGACCCTGAATACAGGATAAAGCGGTACAGA
>JAOVVA010000041.1:2446653-2458678 GCA_028565275.1 Leiocassis micropogon
CCCGCCTCGTGCCCTAAGTCTCCTGAGATTGCATCCAGGCCCCCCGCGACCCTGAATACAGGATAAAGCGGTACAGAGGATGAGGGAGAGTGAGAGAGATGAGATAAAAAAAATCCACAGACATGTGTAGAACCCCACAAAAAGGCCCCGGGTCTGTTATACTGTACATGCTGAATTTCTCATTCAAATCTGTTTTTATTTTCCTCTTCAGCCAAGATCCTGTTACCTCTTACAGCACTTTATATGTCGAGTACCTATCTCTTGAACATTTTTTTCTCCTGAATAGTTTCTTCCCGTTTATTCTACAACTGGGCTTTTTGATAGACAGCATTGAGAAAGATAAAAAATAATAATTCTATGAATATTTAAAACTTCACCCAAACATATTAGCATAAAGCCCTCCAGACAGGCAAATACCCATCCCGTGCGCCCTAGATAATATTTGTATTTTTGGCCTGGAACAGAAATTAAACTGGTAACATTAGCATAACAGACAGCACCGCGGCCCTTGTGTAAATAATCCAAGCTGGTTGTGAGGGAGGAATACTTTCTGTGCTCTGCTCTTGTCCTGTGCTGTTGATTTATTCGCTGGTCGTTTGTGACCGGTGATTATATACGTATGAATGCGCTAAATGAGTCAGCAGTCTCTGGGCAATGCATTTACACATGAATAATCAGCACAATGGGACAGGTGACTGGATAAAAATGAATAAAAAGAGAGACCTTGATATCACGTCCCAGTTTTAGAGCTTTATCATGATCCAAGCTGGCATGGTGGGCATCCTGCGGGGCACTGTGGGTAATGAAAGTGTTTGTTTGTGCGGTCCGACACCCGCCAAAGGTTTTTCAACCACCAAATTCTTAGCTAGCTTTAATTTCCCCTTCATTATGTAGGCCACCTGTTACCTGGAACAGTCAGTCGTTTGATGTAAAGTTTGACTGTGGAGAGATTTTTGTCCTCACGTGTCCGGATCCGGTTTAAGATCCCCTGTTGGTGGTTTTCACAACTTGTCCCTCATTCATAATTCACTACAGCTGATTGATTGAAATATGAGGTGGCAGAAGACAGGAAGAGTACACTGGTAGGACTGCATGTCCTGTCTGGGTCTGTGTAACTCTATATCACGGCGCTGAAGCTGGATGTGTTATTTAACAAATGATGAGGTTTTGTTTAAGGTGTCATTGAACATTTATGGAAGGAGTCTCCAGTTTTAGAGCTTTAAGTGTCAGGAAAGTCGGAAAAGGTCGATGTATTTGTAATTTATGATTTCACTGTTACATGACGAGCTGTTTTTTTATATATATTTAATAGAAAATTATATACTGTAAGTGTTTTTGTGGACAATGAACAACCTTAATGTAACGGTAGACAAACAGTATGAAAAGTATGTGTTGTTCTTTATAATTCATTCATAAATGGTAAAGTTACTGTGATATAAGTATAATTAAACACTTTAGGATGTACTGTTTTGGGAAAAGTGACCTTAATAAATGCATGTCCCCATTATGCTTTATTTATTACTTAATAAACTTGTATTTCTTAGTTAATTTTGCCTCACAGTTAGGTTAGGTAAAGTTGTTTTCTAGGGTTAACCATGGGGTTATAAACTTTTGCATTTAATGGTTAATATGTAGATAGATACAGTAAATGTTGTCAGTTTGACCACAAAAAGAGATAAATCCCGATTTAGCCTTGGGAAAATTGGTGTGCGCGGTTTACCATAACGAAACATTTTTAAGCGCTATATATTCTTCTTTTAGAAGCTTCGAACCATCACTAGCACTGGTTTCGCTGCAGTTAGGAACCACGATGCGGGAGACACACAATCACTTTGTGAGAAATGAGATACGTGAAGCTGTTGCGTTCAGTATGCCTGGTTATGTCAGCTATGTCCTGCTCTACCATCAGGACTTCCGAATGCTACTATAACCTTATGAGACCACAACTGTGTGCACAGACTTATCAAAAGGACCAACAATGCTACACATGTAATAACTTAACCTCTCATATGAGGACATGATATTTCTCCCAGTTATACTGTCTTGTATGATCCTCACATGAGGACTGTTAGTTACATGTTTTTTGAAGACAATGATTAGGTTTATAGTTATCAGGTGCTAATAAAGATAAAAAGTGAGGAAGAGTGCCAGTGTACACAAAAGTCTCAGGGGGTTAAGTTCAAATACCAGTAAAACCCTAAAATAATAATAAAAAAGTGGAATAGTTCAAGCTTTTCCCCATTTTCTGGAAATGTACTACATGTCAGACAGAACACTTTCTCTTAAAAAGTTCAGCACAGAGGCTGATTGCCATCAGGGTTTGGTTTTTGGATGTCTTCATCATATGAAGCGCCGTGGTAAAGCTTCCCACCTGTGTGTTTTCACTCCCTGGCACCCTGTTGGGAGAATGTGATAAAAGCGCCTCTCCTTTTCGCTCGACTTATTCGGTTAATTTTTATTTCCCTCCTGAAGTGTAGTCAGTCATGGTAGAGCGTCCTGTATTACAGGCCAAATCCCCAGCGAGGGATTTTTCTCGGCTCTTAACTCACAGATTTACATGCGAAGCGACCAGGACATTTCGCTCTTAAAGAAGGCAGCCGAGGCTGAAATGTAGCCTGGGTTAAACAAAATGTCATGCCAGACTAAAAACAACCCAAACTGCGTTTGTTAGCAAACTGTTGGTTTAACACGTCTGCTCAGGTCACGGCTTTTTAAACTGTGTTGGAAATGAGTTGCTAATTTATCTCACATTCATATTAGTAATGTAACCGATATTTATGGCTGTTGCTCCTACATTTTGTTCGTATGTAAGGGAAAAACCAAACACTTTGCCATGCTGGTGAAGTAAAATAATCAATAAAGAAATGGTGTGATGAAACAGAGTTACTGTTACTACAGTAACATCAAGATTTAGCATTGTGGGAAGTCCACAAAACATTTATTTCTTGTTATTTCCTATGTTATAGCATAGTTATAACATCTTCTCTTGAACCTAATAAGACAAAAAAAAAAGCAGATTGTTGCAGAGAAACTTCAACCTTCGGCCTCCTGTAAACTTTAATTGTTAAACGTTCAATACTGACTGTGAGTGGTGCCAAGCACTGACACTGGAGACTCCTTCCTTAAGTCTTAACTATCAAGTATCAAGCATCTACAGCAAGTCATAAGTATCTGAAGATTACAATAAACCAAACATATAATTATTTAACCTATATCTTGGCATGTTTTACTAATGTTGTGCATGAAACTGTCATTTTCCATTTGCAGACAATTTTAGAAAAAAGAAACAAATTTATTTACCTATATTTACCAATTTAAAGCATGACATGAGGAAAAACTGTTTTTTTTAAATAACATTATTATATGAAGAAATGTTTGAAAAATGTGCCCATGTTTAACATATTCAAGGTGTTTCATTGCAGTGCTCATTCTTTTTAAATTCTTTTATTATCAGATAGCTCAAGCTACATGTATATATATATATGACGCTAGAAGCCAATTATAGCAAAGTATTGAATTTTTTACAAGCAACCCATTGGATGTCAATACTTTTTAGCTCATTGAGCACTTTGAAGTTTTTTTTGCAGAATTGCTAATAATAAAATAATTCACGTTTATGTTATCGCTATTGATCTTGGCTTGTTTTCTCTCCTTCATCTAGATCATCAATCTTTTTCAGTTAGTCGTTACCTACCCCTACTACCGTACCAGCTCTGTAGCAGCAAAATACCCGAAGTGATCCAAAACTAAACACAGTTCTGATTTGTAAAGTATTGAAAATTTGCTACGACCATAATTTGTTGAAAAAAAAATAAAAGGCCCAACTACAGATTTATCTGTAAAGCCATAAAAGTAAAAGCAGTGAAGGCATCAATAACGATTGGCTGATGTGAAGTACACACACTAAATTTACTTCCAGTTTATAAAATTACAATTTTGCTCTTGCAGTCAAACACATTATGTTTTTACAGCGGGGATAAAAAGAACTTTTCAGCAAGTCAAGTAATGAAAAATCTCAGCGTGAAGTCAATGGCACTAGTATTAATTAACTTGATTACTTGCTGGAGTGCTGAACTGGATATCTAATAGCTAATAAAACGTGAAAGGACAGCTACAAATCACACAAGCATGTTGGTGGTGCGAGGTATACTGCCCTGGCAAAGACCTCAGCTTTAAACCCTTACACATCTGAAATGTATTTAATGCATTGGTTACACAAAGCTGCTGTAACAGTGTCACATGGGTTATGTTTCAAACCATGCAATACGAACTGCCTTTAACCTCTTTATAGGTCACTAATCGAATGATGTTTTCGCACATGGAAACCCTGCGTCTTGCGGTAAACTCGATTTCAGTTCTACAACTTCTCATACGGTGCCTCGTATCTCATGTGGCACACACACATACAAAAAAGTCTGCCTTGATTTGTGAGCGTTAGTGAATGTTAGTGAAGGCTAAGGTTTCAGCAGTGAATGTATATAGCGAGACACCTGTTCTCGCCTTGGAGAAAGGTCAGTCGGAACGCCGGTGTGGGGTCATGTGATCGTTTACCATCTGCCGTGTGCTGAATCTGAGGAATCACAACCACACACACACACACACACACACAGACAGAGAGAGAAAGTTCTCTAGATATCATCATTACAGTCCACCTCATTAAGCAGGATCATTAAACTCAGGCTTTTAGGTTTTTAAATCATGTACTTGGGTTTGATCAGGGCTCGGGCTGAATGTGATTTTTAAATGGTACATGGGTTACCATTAGATTACAGCAGAAACTATGTAAAGTTTCCATTAAGAAAAGAACCACAATTAAGATCCTGTCTATAAAGCATGATAAAGTGATTGTGCTATTATATTAAAAAGTATTGTCAAGATTCCTGACATATAATCCTAAATAACCGCCTCCACCACTTTCAAGTTGAATATGTGGAAAGCTGGGGGTGAATACTTATGCAAGGAAAGATTTACCGGAAAATGTTTTGGCTCAGATAGCCCTCCATTACTTAAACATGCATTAGCGTCCAACTTTATCTTGGCTGACTGACTGCATTCGGGACGTTTTTTTGGACCCGGCTCTATCTTCAGGAGTGATATACTGATTATCTGACCAGAGAATAACCCTAAACATTTCACATGTCAGCTGTCTGCTTTCTGAACTGAAGATCACGTCCAGCAAAACCCGAACCCGCACCAAACGTTTACAATCGACATTCCACTCGCACCACAGAACGGATCAGCTCTGTTACTCCGATGCACTTTGCGCCGAGATGATCTTCACCTGTGATTATCATCGTTTATCATGGAGCTGAATTTTCCCGGCAGCGTCAGAAATGCCTCACTGATCTCGAGGCGTTCTGTTGCGTACCCATGACTGGGGAAAACTCAGTAAATAGAAGCAGCTGGAGTGGAGAATTGCGCTCGGCCGTTTGAGAACGGAGAAGCTATTTGTTTGTGGGAGCGTCAGTGCTGGAGAGACGCCATGTTTAGGCAACGTGGGTGTGAACTTGATGAGTACCAGTCTGCTGAGGGATTTGTTTTGATGCGAGCGCTGAAATTAAATGAACTGAGAGAAACTGAGTGAGTTTGCTAGCACGCGGTAATCTGCTTAGAGGAACGTTTTACTCTGAGAGACGTAGGGATGTAGAGGTGGACGGAAAAGAAGATGTAATCACGTCATGCAAATACGCAAAATAAAACTAAATTTCCTCTGTAGCCTTGTGTCTCTCTGTCTGCTCTGTCCACATGGACCTAGATTTCTTTGTGGTTTGCAGCACATTCACACCAGTGGAGTTTCGTCAGAGTTTGTCGTTACACAACAAAGAAGTTCTGGGAAAGTGAGCATCGGTTCGTGTTAAAGCCAAACAGAGCTGAGGTTGCGTCGTATAATTTGATGAAAATGTAATAGCATGATGCAACTGTAATAATTATATTAATGAAAACTTTAGAGCATGAGATCGTCCGTGTATTACTTCAGCCTGGCCAATGCGCATAAACATTAGATCATGACAAACTGAAAAACATAAATAAATTAATTAATTAATAAAATATTAACCTGGAGTATAAGAAGGAAATATACAGTATATTCATTTGTTTCAATTACATTTCCATAAAATAAGCACTGACAAATTGGTTATATAACACATGCTGTACCACTCACATATTATTGGTAAACTACATGTGCCAGCACTCGCGTGAAATTTAATTGCACACTCATAAGCGCATTTTAAAAAATATACAGCGCCATCTGTCGAATTTTGAGATAAACTTATGTTTTTTTCAAGGTTGATTTTTTTAAAAATATAGGTTCGTTTTTAATTTAAATGTCAAAGTAGCATATTTTCTCTTCCTGTGGGTCAATTGCAATGAAACCAAGCCTATATGTCACCTCAAGCTCGGCCAAATACATGTGTGAAAACACCATTCAAATTTTTATGTAAGGCGTCCACAAACGAACAGACAGACAGACAAAAATTCCAAAAACCATCTTGATGTGTTCTATATAGTTCCCCTAAATAATATTTTCGCAAATATCTTCAATGTACAGACACGCCAAGTTGACAGTTTTATTATATGTATAAAAAATGCACCAGTTCTATCATGACCACTGATGCAAGTTGTTTATGCAGTTTTTTTTTCAGCCAGAATAATGAGTTTTATACTATACTCTGATATCATTGAAAGAGCGTGTTCTGACCAATGTAACTGATCAATTGTAAATAATTAAAAATTATGTTCTTTGTTTATCATTAATTCCATCTAGGGATTGTATTCTATCGTACATACTCAATATTCACAACAGTGATTCATTAATAGTGGAATCTTTTACCAACTAACCAGAGTGATCTGTGAATTTTGGATTATTGGATCAACTTAAATATGTCCATTTAAGGAAATTCTCCTTGTCCTGCTCAAACTTACAGTATATGGTCATCGGATCATCACGCTCATATTTGAGTATTTTCTAAATAATTCTGAAGAAACAAACTTGTATAGAATGTCTTTGTATGTTGAAACATTTCATTTTCCCTTTACTGGAACTAAAAGAGGCTCAAGCCTGACCATGCCCTTGTGAACCAAGTAATTTCCATGAAGACATGGTTTGAGGAGCTTTGAAAGAAAGAACTCAAATGTCCTGCACAGAACCCTGACCTCAACCCCACTGCATACCACTGGGATGAACTGGAACACTGACTGCGCTCCAGCATCAGTGCCTGACCTCACAAAATGCTCTTGTAGCCCAAGAACTGTTTCAAAATCGAGTGGAAAGTCTTCCTAGCAGTGTGGATGTTTTTAAAACACTTGGGTAACTAGGTGACAAACTTCATATTGATGCCAGTGGTTTTGGAGTAAGCACATGTTTGCGAGTGGTCAGGTGTTCCAATACATTTGGGAGTATAGTGTATGACCTTGTGTAGTGCAGATTTGATGTTTGATGTTTCGAAGATCACCACGATTATATATAAAAAAATAAAAAAAAAAGGATAGCCTTTTTCGTATTTTTCTAAAATATCGCTTTACATTTTTTAAACATATTTAATGAATAATGTTTGGCAGGATGTTGTTACGTAAAGCAGAGTTACTCTTACCAAGCCAAAGCTCATTATTTTTACTCATAAACTCCACAATCAATTACTCCTTAATCAATTTGCCACAATTACATTTGTATTAAATAAGGACAGATTGACTTTATCAATTTCTGTTTGCATATAACATTGTAGAAGATTTATGAAACATGTACATTTAGGCATTTGGCAGACGCTCTTATCCACAGTGACTTTCTGTATAAAAGTGCTTTGAAGTTTCCGTCATAGGATAGTTAAACAAGTCTGTCCTTACGTTTGGTCAAAGTTCTCTTTCTCACAGCATTGCCCAAATGTCTCATTCTGCTTACAGAAGAGCTTTTTATGCCAACAGCTATTGAAAGAAAAAGTAATGAAAAAAAGAAAGAGAGAGAGAGAGAGAGGTATCTTTATTGAAGCTAGTAGAGTCGCAATTGGTAATCATAATGTGTTCTCCCTTCTCAGAGGTCTGGTTTTCCACTGATCCATAAAGTCTTGCACTAAAGTTCACACATGATGGAAAAAAAAAAAAAACTTGTATTAAAAGACGAGATTAGGTTTTGTCCTCCTACATTTTACTTTTTATTTTGGTAGCACTGTCTCCTGGTTCTGTAATCTCTGTCCGTTTCATGTCTCTGATTCTGCTCTCACTTTCTATTTCGTTTCTCCAAACATTGCGGTTCTTTTGTATTTGTCCCACTATCAATAGACTGATTTTTTCACTGGAAAGCGATGACACAGTCATCTGGGATCGAACTTGCATGCTAACAAACTTCTTGTGAGTCTTGGTGTGTGTATGTGAGGTGCAGTACAACCTTCTCTATGTAATTTTTGTTTCATATCTAAGTTAACAAATTCATAAAATTAAAATGGATTTATTACAATTTTTTTACTAATTGTGCTCAGAGATAGCAGTGATGTGTCTCTCTGGCAAGCAAGTCGACTCCGACTCGACTTTTTAATCTGAATGTTGAGACTCTAATCGCATTGAATGATTTAGTTTAACTGTATGTAGGCAATATTGTCAAACTCTTGTGGTGCAATTTAATCGTAAAGCTTCCACGGAAATCCTCTTTTCAGCCTCAGAGCTTCTCATTAGCATGAACGGTGAGATGTGTGCGCTACATTAATTAATGCAATGTTATGTTGTGAATTAGGATGTAGAGTAGGCTTTCATGAAACAGTTACAACTGAAGACGAACTATGGCTAAGCATAATAGTGACTGCAACTAGAAAGACAACAGTCAGGAGGTGCACGCCCAGGGTGAGAATAATTCAGGATTAGGGTTAGTAACCACACACAACAATTTTATAAAGTCAGCCATATTGTGTGGATCTCTTTATAAAGAGAAAAGAGAGAAGGTTGAGTGGACCAATAGGTATCCTGGGACTGTGAGAATCTGTGTGTGTGTGTGTGTAAAGGTGTGTGTGTGTGTCCTTCTGAAGCTGACAACAGCATTACGGAGCACATTTGAAATTCATAGCACTTAATGATATGAAGACTCTTAATCCAGGGAAAATCGATCCTTAATAACCTTTAAAAACTGTACATGTGCTCCTTCATCGCTGCCAAATGCCGTATCTGGCACCCCAGAGGCTCGGGCCTCCATTCCCTCACATTAGCGTTAAAGACCATAAAGCAGCGTTAAACCTCATTTTAGAACAATACAGCTAGACGATATCTTTCGAAAAGCCGATTTATCACACGGTCGTCTGAATTATTCAGCAACAGAAACCGTAGAAGAGGTGCTGCTCTCAGGTCGGAATGATCCGACTAATCTCTTCAGAGACATTAAATTCTCTTTAGGGTCACCGCGATATTATTATAGTATATTATATCATTCTATAATCACATGTATTACAATTATTGTTTTGCAAATTTAATTGTACTTTAGTGATCAGACTAATCACTAATTGAGACGCATCTATTTTTTTCACCTCTATTATTCTTACTTTTTTTTAATCACTATATAATGCACTCATGCTGTTCCTCTGTTTCTATTTTATTTCCGTTGTTTGTCCATTAATTTATTCTTTTTTTTTATATATTTTATATATTTTAGAATTTTGTTTGGTTTTGTTCTTTTTTTCTTTCATTCACTCTACTAACATTCTACCAGTTTGTCCAAAATGTCCATTATTTAAACATAAATGTGTTTGGTCAATAAGGTATTTAATTTCTTAGGTATTTTTCTCCTTTTTTTGAATATATTCTTTCTTTCTTTCATTCGTTCTTAAGATTACAATCATGCTGTCCCAACCATCCATTCTTCAAACTTATGAATGAATTAATTTATTAATTCATTTAGTCATTTATTGTGTCCTTTTGCACAACTGTAAAAATCTGATCTCTAGCGAGTGTGAGATTAAGTCCAGGATGGAGCTTTAGCCCCGAGCTGTTGCCCTGGAGCCTCCTTAATAACATGGGGAGCTTTTCACACACGTGGCTATAAGAAAGAAATAGTGCCTGACCAAACAGTGGGAGGAAACGATGCTCACGGGAGGGGTGAGAGAGAAAGAGAGTCTCCGTTTAAGTGTGTATGTCTTATCAGAACAACATGCAGAAAAATAAGATGCATAATTTAATAAGGGCTTCGGTTTTTCAACCTGGCAGCCTTGGACACATGCCAGGTGATGGCAGTGCAGAGAGAGGAAATAAAAAAGAAAAAGGCTTATTATTCATTGCGTTTCAGTAGAAAATTTACTCCTGAATAATAATATTTAAACCCAATGGAATTTTATATTAGATTCCTGATATAAGATGGAATCAAAACAGTTTCTGTGGTTCTTTTGCCCTGGTGGCAGTCTGTCAGCTGGACTTTATAATAATAGAAATATTATTGCGAACTGCTATAACCCTTTAGGATGAAGGAAAAAAATGTAAAAATGTATCGAATAATTGGAAAAACTCTGCATTTGGGAGGAAAAGCATGGCCCCTGGTCTTTATTCATCCTAGACCACCGCAAGTTACATTAAAGTTCTTGAGCGCCCTGTTGTCACTTACGCTACAGCAGCCATAAACATTTTCTCGCGTTTTAATCTCTCTTAAAGTTAACTCAACAAAGTGCAAATTTATCTATCCTTACCACTACATCTTTACATACAGCTTCACCTTTGACTGTTACATAGTGCTGACACTGGAGACTCCATTAAGAAACTTCACCTAAGCAGTGATCACAGACATGAGATTTAAATATTTACAGTTTTGGTATTGCAAATCACTCAATAAATCTATCTATATATCTGTCTATCTATCTATCTATCTATCTATCTGTCTATCTATCTATCTATCTATCTTTCCCAGTCACTAGGTACTTATATAGTACATTTACAGTACCACTTATTGACCACCGCATATTGTCTGGCCACAGCAGCAAGCTTTCCCCAAGCACTCTAAACTAGATGACAGATTTCTGTCGGGTGGCCGGGGGGCGGAGCCTCAACGACACTCTCTCCCTTTCTTTAATGATCTCCATAGCGAATTATTTCGCTCTTGGAGCAAGCCCTATTCATCCCGTGTTTTCGGACCATCGATTTTGATTTATTTGAATATCGTTGATGCGGAAACGCGGGGTTATACGATGATGCCCCAGATAGAAGAGACGCTTGCGGGCTCTCTCTCTCCTGGGACATCATCCTCCCTGAAAAAGCCAACACTTCCCTCCAAGCCGTGCAGACTCTGGTGCCCTGGTGGGAAAAGCTTTTCAGGCAGCAGGTCAGGCTGGTGCTTCACTGCACACCATGGCGGTCTTGCAAGCATACCAGGCTGATCTGCTAAAAGACTTGAGCACTGTCGGCACCGTGGATGATGCGGCTTTTTGGAATTACGCCGAGCTACAGATCTGTCTTTCCGCGCAACCAAGCAGACGGCCCGTGCTATCGGTCGTTCTATGGCTTCCCTGGTATCCGCGGAGAGGCACTTAATCTTACGGGCATCAAGGATAAGGATCGTTCGTTCCTCCTTGATGCCACTATCTCGCCCTTTGGCCTGTTAATTCTGTCGCCACCAGGTTTAGGGAGGCGAAATTATATGAACAGGCCTTCGGGAAATTTCACCTCCGCCATGCTCAGGAATCGGGACTGTCGGCCACCAAGTCTCGACCAGATCCGACTCTCGCCAGGCGAGAGGCGCAGAAAGAGAGCGTTAGCAGCCGCATGGCAGCTGCATCCACATGAGAGCATTTCAGTTGTGACTGAGAGGCAGGGGATTTCATTCAAGGGCCAATCCCCAAAGGCAAATAAGAGTTACGCGTTTTTGACTTTGGGTCCCAGTCTAGGTCCGTCTTGTCGTCGCAAAATGCTAACAACAGACGCTTCCCTCACGGGCTGGGGCGCGGTCTTAGATGGCCGTCCAGCCCAAGGGAGCTGGAGAGGCCATCTTCTCGTATGGCACATCAATTGCCTCGAAATGATGGCTCTATTTTTGGCCCTACAGCACTTCCTCCAGCAGTTGAGAGGCTAC
>JAOVVA010000041.1:2467205-2480116 GCA_028565275.1 Leiocassis micropogon
TATATGACTAAACAGTAAATTTAGGATAATAAGGCCTCCTGTAAATTCATTTTCGACTCCATACATACTCCATTCTAGATAGAGACAGTAACACAAAAACAGGTTGTACAGTAGATTGCACACTGTATATCTTACATATAGTCAGTACACACAGGGTAATGTGAGAACTGACCAGAAGTTACATACTAGAGCAATGAAAATATAACAACAAACACTGCAAGGTATATAAGGAGTATACTGTATAAGTAAATAAAAAAAAGTAAAAAAAAAAAAAAACAATAAGAGGCTTGAGGTTAATTTCAGTTCAGTCATGATGTGGCAAAGTGACAGCAGCGCAAACAGTATTAATTGTGCAAAAACCTAAGTAATTGTGCAAAGAGTAGCATGAAAGTATGCAGTAGTTGGAGTAACGGAGCAGACCCTGTAGCTAACAGATGAGAGTTATGCGTGTAACACCGTGATGTAAATAGCAGACTAGCCTAGCATACTGTAGATCTCCCAGTCCACAATTCACATGTCCTTGTATAAACATTGTAGTGAGGTGTTGAACAGCTGAATGGCTCTGGGGACAAAGGATTTTCAACGTCTGTCTTTTGAGCAGCTTTGCGACAGAAGTCTTCCGCTGAACACACTCTTCTGGTTGCAGAAAACTGTGTGAAGTGGATGGGCGGTGTTGTCCATGATGGACAGCATTTTGTTAAGTGTCCTGTACTCTATCACTTCCTCGAGAGAGTCCAGCTCCAGGCCAACCACCAAACCAGCTCTCCTGACCACTTTGTCCAATTGCATGGCATCCCTGTTTTTGAGACAACCTCCCCTGCAATCCACCGTGTAGAAAAGCACACTGGCGATGACTGACTGATAAATCCTAGTCTCTTGAGGAGGCTCTGACTTTTCTTGTACAGATGCCTGGGTGTACTGGGTGTTCGTCACCCAGCTATAGCCCCAGGTATCTGTAAGACCTGACCCTCTCAACATCCACTTCCTTGATGGACACAGGTAGCAGAGGAGACCCGGACCAACAAAAGTCAATTACCATCTTCTTGGTCTTAATGATGTTTAGTTGTGTTGACCAGGCTTCTGTACTCACTCTCCTGTCTATCCCTAATACACCCCACAATGGCAGTGTCATCTGAGAACTTCATCATGTGGCACGACTCCGAGTCGTATGTGAAGTCTGAGCTTAAACAAAATAAAGGAAAATTTTATTTAGCATAAAACTTTTTCAAGAGTTCGCCAGAAAGACAAATCGAAGAGAATCTGACACAGTTATGAAGTTTTTTTTTTCTAGATAACTGGAGAAACATCTTCGAAACTGACCGGTCAATCTTGGCTCTCGGCTACACCCTCAGCGTGACCCAGATGACTGAAAGCCTTCATCGGCTCATATTTGATGTGTTCGGTGCACGCGGGCTGTAGGAAGTCAGAGTTGCTGTGGAAGGATGATAGAACTTGTAATCTTTCTTCGAGAACTTCTGCAAAGCTTCTCCTATCACAGCAAGCTCAGTAATCAAAAGAGAGCTGTCCTGAGCTTGCCTTTACACTTTTATTTATTTCGTTTCATTACTTTGTTTTTGCTCGTGTCTGCCACTTATGCTCGGATTTATGCTTTCAGTTCTCTGTAAATCACCAACGAATGAGGCTCAGTGGATTTCCAGTAAAGAAAGTGAAAGCAGTTTAATAACAAATACATGCCACAGGAAAGTTTCTATAAAACATATTCAAGGTTATATGATATATACCCAGAAATTATAGATGCACTTACATAATATACATCCGTACATTAGGTTCATCTGTAATATATGAAAATTAGTCCAAAGTCTGATTTTTTTTATAGGGATATATATATATATATATAATTAAAATCTAATTACATTCATTTTTAATACAAGTATATATGCATGGGAAATAATTATCAATAAATATTTAAAATATTATTAAAACTAAACTAAAAACAAACCAGAAACTAATTTTACTTTTTTTTTGTATTCATTCATTGTAATAATTGTAATCTTTAAAAGGATATTTTTTTTAATTTTATAATCTTTTTATAATCTTTTTATATCTATTTTATAAAGAAAATATCTATATATTTGATTCATGTACAGTAATAATAACACATCCCTTTTTATAGTTATTTAAATATTTTTTACAAAATCAGTTATTCAATTAAATCAAATATATACAGTATGTGAAATAATTGTCATCAAATATTAGAAATATTTTTTACTAAATAATGGACCTAAAAAACACACAAACCTACTTCTATATAGAGAGAATAGCAGACAGTAAAGCGAAACTTTGTTTGTTTCCCCTTTAACATGTGCTTGTATGACCTCGAACCCCCTCTAATACTACAGGTATTAGCTCAGAACTGACCACAAAGGTCTCCAGAGCCATGGTTTTAACACTGCTGAATAAGAATACACACACCCACACACTCACACACACCCTGACCCTACAGCCCCTTTAAAAACACTTAACACTTCCTTAAAGCCCTAAACACACACCCTTCTCACACCACTCAAACACCACTCAAACATCTCTGCCTCAGGAGAAGACAACAAGCATTGAGCTTCACCAAACTAATTGAGCCGCTCTAATAACACAAGCTGATCGATCTGATTAATAAGGACCATTAAGTGATTTGGAATGGCTAATTAGAAAAAAAAGAGATTCCATATAGATGAGTGACAAATTAAAAGAAAAATTAAATGAACAAAGTTTGTTGTTAAGGATCTTGTTAGTGATTTAGTAATGAGATCGGACTCAAAGAACACCTTAGAGAGGAATCACTGTTAGAAAAATATTAGTACAGGATAAAAGGAAAACACACAAGTTAGGAGAATTTTTTAAATCGAAAGAAGTAAGGTAATTAGGGTGATTGGGAAAATGAATTGTAACCTTTACCAGAAAAAAAAAAAAAAAGAGGAAAAACATGAAATCACTGTTTAAATGTGCACCATGTGAACATAAGAGGCTATTAATCATAAATCATAAATCATAAATAAATTGCAACCTTTAGAAAAAAAAAAAGTGATAATAAAGTCAGTTTTTTTGTGCTATACTGGAGGAAACATAAGCTGTAGCCTGATTTAGTGAACCATACACACACTCAGTCTTGTAAATCTTCTTAAAATATTCGTGTTTCCTGTAAAACTACTGCATGGCTGTGGTCACATTACACGCCACAATGTTCAGTTTAAATCTTAGGGTCAGGTCAAATTTGTATGTAACGACGGTTCATGTTCATAATTACAACCAACTTCATCTCCCTCCGTCTTCTGAAATTTGCATGTGCTCACATCATCTGTGTTACATCATATTTATGCAACCAATCAAACTATTTCATATGGAATTCACTATGGAAATCAAATCTAATTCAAATTTTTTTGTCACATACACAGTCATATACAGTATGATATGCAGTAACAAACTGATACGGCCGCCCGTGACCTTAAAAACAAGATTATCAATAAGAAATAAATAACAGCAGGAAAATATATGCTTTAGATTTTTCTCTGGAGGATGGTATAGAAGAAGGAAGAAAGCCAGAAAGCTGCTGTTATTCTAGCCCTGCTATGAAATGTACGCGCCGCCGGTGCTGACTGATGACATCAGCCATGCACGGAGGCAAATGATGATGTCACGCATGAACAGTGGTAAATGATAATGTCATGCATGCACAGAGGCAAAAAGTCACATGGATTAAGATCTGCCCGTTTTCATTCGGTCACATGACCACATGTCGGATATGTATCCAATCTACGAACGTGATTCAGATCCAATCTGCATTCACATAAACCCTTAAAAATCTGATCTGTGTCAGGGATTTGAATCGCTTCCAGCTGGTAACATGAATGTAGCCTTTAATTTTCTAAGTGGCAATCATGAGTGTTTTTTTGAAAAGTCAAGAAAATGTCACTTCTCTCATTTTTATACATGAATCTTTTAAACTAAATAATTAAACCAAATTATTTTTGACTTTTTGAATGGAAATTATGATTTGTAGGGAATTTTTTTTCTTACATTTTTTCTACTCGGAAATCATAAACCTTCCTATTAATCATACATATTGCAGTTTGAGTTGTAACTTGACTTTTAGGAAATGGGGTAGTCCCTTTTTCAGTTGGGGTGAAGACTATTTATGGCAAAATTTTCAAGTTTTCAGTTATTTCATTATTATGATTATAAGGTCTTGAAACAAAGTCCGAAAGGTCCAAACTGCACCTTTAAATCCTTCTCAAAAAGAGTTATTGCACTTGATGTGCCGCAACCTTTACCACGGCTCTCTGGCAAAAACTAATCTTCATACGTGAGAGGCTTGAATTCCATAAGCCATGAAATACAGGAGTATTGATCTGTTTATGAGTCCTTTCCTCACTCTTGGCTAGACTTTCTGCCTTCATACGATCTCCCACTGAGGAAAGTTCTGATGCAAGACAGAAGGTATGCACATCAAGAACAAACAAATACATCAAATCCAGGACTGTACGAGCCTTCTTGCCGTGTTTTCCACCTCTAAGTAGATGCTAGTCTTTAAATATACATTACTATGTCTGGCCACTTAGCGCTAAGCACGAATCAAAGGCCCTGGCACTGTTTTTTTTTTTTTTTTTTTTTTTTTTTTAAATGCCCCTGAGGCTGGCACTTAGTGCTGCATCTGCATCTCCAACTCTGCGCCCCTTTTGGATCTTTAATCTCTGCGTTCGCTCTTCCTGTAGGCAGGTCCGCTTGGGAATCGTACCAGAGACGCTGGGCTCCTCTTGTTTGACAGCAACAGGGCAGACCAAAGCCTGATGTTCATTTTACCCTGACTCTGTAGTTCAGACCAGAGCGCAATACGTTCTGTAACATATCGTGTGTTCAAGAAGCTTATACATTAGGAGAAACACACAAATACAATGTGCATACAGAGTCTGCGTGCGTTTTCATTGCATTATTTGCATTTTAATTAATTTCCCACTCTCTCCACAAGGCAGACAGCTCTCACTCTCTCTCCACACAAGCTGCCAACATCTCCCCAGCCATTCTATTTTTATAAATTGTTTTCTGTCCTATTGTTTTGTATTTCCTCCTAAATGAGTGCACAAACATTTTCTTCCTACTGATTTTTTTTTCTTCCATGAATTTTTTCTTCCATGAATATTTTTGCAAATGGTTGTGACTCCTCTACATTGTATTTCCTTCAAAGATCTTATCATTTATTATTATTATTATTATTATTATTATTATTATTATCTGTGCTGGATTGTTTAGTGTGTGCACCAAAAATCGTTTAAAAAAACGTATTGCAACATGAATGATACAGAAATGATGGGAATTTGATTTTAAAAAGTTTATATAAATAGACAGTTCAGTGTCACATCTTAATAAACCTAGATAATCATAATAAATAAATATAGACCCACCTAATAAAAATGGATTTGGAGTATGATTTTTTTTTTTTAACATGCATTCAGTGTTAATTTGCAGGACCTCCATTTTTAAATATACAAAACTTCAAGATAGTATATTTTGATTCACATAACTTTAAAGACATTTTCAAACTTCGGTAGGTGAAGTTTGATAGATATCAGTCTTAATTTGTACATGTAAACACTCACTCACTCACTCACTTACTCATCGTCTATACCGCTTTATCCTCTATACAGAGTCGCGGGGGGCCTGGAGCCTACGGCCAATCCATCACAGAGCACACACACAAACACACACAGCGGGAATGGCAGTTAGTCTAATCTGCATGTCTTTGGACTCTGGGAGGAAACCGGAGTACCCGGAGGAAACCCACCAAACATGGGGAGAACATGCAAACTCCATGCACGCAGACCCCAAGTCGGAAATCAAACCCGGACCCTGGAGCACCCTAGCAATTCTACTTATTTTTAGTTTAATAAAGAGAGACTACAGTAAAGCTTTGATTAAGAATGTACGGATGCAATAATATCCAGAAAATATTTTCGCTTTCAGCTACATGTTTGTGTGATAGTTCCTGAAGTCACGCCGAGTGACGAAAAAACAAAAGAATATAAAAGTGTGTGTGCTCGGACTGTAGAACATTCTGTTTCTTGAACTCTGCTTTGAATTTGCTGACCCTTCTTTCAAATCCACTGCGGCCCATTTATGGTCCCTTTCATCCCTCGTGAATCTCTCAAGGCTATTTTCATTACATTCCTTCCCACTTCTATTCATGCAGTGACCTCAAATTAACACCTACGCCTTTAGAGGACTGAGATCATGTTGCTCAAGGTAGATACTGTACAGTACTCTAAAGGCTAAAATCTGCCAGATTTATTTTTTTTTATTTTATAAGTATGTTGTTATTTTGCCAAAGCAGATCAGAGTTCCGGTTATATGTGTTTTTTTAAGAAAAGAAAAAGAAAAATAGAGAGGAGCTTTTCCAGTAATCATGAATCATGGTTAAAATCAGCCGAACTTACTTAATTTATGTGCATAATGAAATTAAAACCTCTCCCGCTCTCTCACTCATTCTCTGTACCGCTCATCAGCTCCAGGGTCACGGGAAACCTGAAGCTTATTCTCGGGGCGGGGTACACCCTAGACTGGGTATAATGATAACAAATTGTGTTAATTAAGCAATGAAAGCATATGCTATATTAATTAATGTTTCCATTGAATCTTGTGAAACAATCACAAAACGAATTAGTTCATGGCCTCACGTGTATTATAGTATGCACAAACAATCGGCCTCTTTTTTTTTTCTCTCATGAAGTTAGTAAGACAAAACCTCCACATACATATTCTCTCACACACACACACACACACACACACATGTGTTACTGATAAACTGTAAAGTGTAAGAGCTGAGGATATCAGAAAACTTTAAAGTCATAGCTGGATTGACACTGGAGACTCCTTACAAACAAGTGTAAACAATGTCTCCTTCCTGAAAACTTGATCTTATCAACAATTAAATGTTTTATTTGGATCCATTCTCCTTTTGAAAGAGCTGTTACTATAAACAATGAAAGTGAAGTCTACAAGAGCATCTGTATAAGCCTGAATTTAATTAATGCAGAAATCATTTGTATGGAATTTTTTTTTAATGAAAACTCTGTCCAATCAGATTTTAACTAAAACAAGCAAGCAAACAAACAAAACACTATACAGTATATACACAAAACCATGAAATAAGTAAGATTAATTTATTTGCAAATTTAATATGATTAAAGTTGTTTATTATATTATTATAGTACTTAAGTAGACGTTTTTGCTTGTTTACTAAAGTACAGTAGATGAATTGCCTTTTAAAGGTTGCCTTATAATAATAAGTAATAATGTGGCTGATTGATGTTTTAATTGTTATATGAAAATATTGTACAAGTTTTTCTAAAACAATTGATTTTGTAACCAACGCACTTTTGAATACGAACGCTCAGCTTCTTATAACCGATTAAATGAAAACAGTTCTTGGTACTGTAACGTGCTCAGATCTTTTGGACTTTCTATCATGACCTGTTCCTGTTCGGCTAAGCCGGTTAGCTTTGACTCCCTCAGAATTATTTCTCCTCGGCAGATCATTATTTTCCAGTTGGCTGAGTCTCACCCGTCATTTTGAGTCAGATAGATTCTTTCCTCCTGGTTTCATGCCGCTATCGATTTTCTCATCTGGTCAACATGAATGTATTAATGAGCGAGCTATTCAATTTGTATTTTGATGTTACAGCCTCATTGTGATATATAGCTCTCCGCTCATACTGCCGCTCTCTTTCTCTCGGCTCTAAGAGTAATGGTAGTTGTCAGACAGATGGGCAGACGATGGTTTATGGAGTAGGATTATAAAGCAATGGGTGCATCCTGGGTAACCTTCAGAGTAATGGCATATTAATAAGCGTTCCATATGACCACAGTACAACCCACAACGGTTCCACTGAGGCCTGACCAACTCCAATCGAATTAGATCCAACGGAGAAAGATTCACTTTGACGCTACGATTCTGGGAGTTCGTGTCTGAAAATTCCAGCTGACATTCCTGCTCTTGGATGAGGGTTCCCTAGTGAGTGTGTTCCAGACTTTGGTGTGGTTGATGAAAGCATGATATTTAGCAGGAACAGTTATTGCAGGATTCTGGTTGTATATTTCACATTTATAACATGGCGTCACTTATAAAGTATTAAGAAATAAAACAACCTCAACAAATAACAAATCTTTTTAGTTTTTTTTTTCTTTTCTCAACACTTTATATAGGCTTTAAGCTACACCCAATTCAATTCACGTCAAGTTTTTTAAAACATGTTTTTTTGTAATATTTTGTAATATCAGTATATAAGTTGGTTTTCTTTAGAAACTGTATAATCACACTAAGTATACTACACAACATAACAGAATTTTTTTTCCCCCTTAAATCATTGCGTTTTATATTCAAAGCCAAAAATACCTGCTTATAGATGACCAGTGGTCAGGTTATTTTTTATATTTATGCATTTATATTAGAAGGATATTACAAACATTTTTAGGAATTTTAGAAATGCTTGTGATGTATTTAATATATATGATTATTTTTCTACATTGAGCATTCCTGATACTGATCGTACTGATGTGGTTATTATGGAGTAAAGGCCTGCATTCTGGTGATACAAAGAAAAAAAAAATTTAAATGCATAATGAGAATTCTGATTATTGGATCATGTGAATTTTGTGCTTGATTTAAACACAGAAGTCTTCCTGACATCGTTCAATTGATTGATTGATTACAAGCTTATTTACATGTTAGAACCTTACATGAGGATAAGCTGATTTCATAATTATACAGTACAATGCAATTCCATCTGTATTATATTGTGTTCCACTAAGTAGGACACTGAATCAATATAGAGCTGTACACTGAGGAACCAGATACATTGTGCTGTAGGATAATCGTCACGAGGTGTGTCATCGCTTACATCTCATGGCTGCCTTTATAGAACAGACTGATCAGAGATCACTGAAACAAACTCTGGTCCATGAAACATTCACACAATATGATTAAACCTAAAATACACACACACACACACACACACACACACACTAGTGCTTCCAAATAATTACAGGGGAAGTAATCTGGCAGTGAATGGCTCTGGAACTCCCTTGAGGTCATTAAGTAATCTCATTAGAGGGGTAATGACCTCGCTGGCTGTCCCTTTACCCCTCACAGAGGAGGACAGGATGTCATGGAGGTCACTCTTTCACCCAGGCTTTGCAATTCTACCAGTTCATGGTTCAAATCAGGTTTACGAGTTAGCCTTATCTGATCAGAGTGGTTATCCTGTGATATTTACACATGCTTGTGTGCCACAAATGAGAGGCGATATTACTGTTTTTGGTTGTCTGTGCATCCATCCATCCTTTTATTTATGTTTTCATCCATCTATTCATCTTTTTTATCCATCCATTCATCCATCTTTCCATTTATTCATTCATCTATTTTCCATCCATCCCTTAAAGGGAGCAGCTGAATGAAAGTTTCATCCCTCCATCCATTCTTCCACTCATCAATCCATCCATCTATCCATTCATACTTCTATCCTTTCATCCATCCACTGACTCATCTATTAATCTGTCCATCCATCCATCCATCCTTGCATCCATCCATATATGAATTCATCTAATACAAATTTGTATTTGTATGAGTTTATCCACCCATCTATCCATCCACTTTTTCATCTATTGTTCCGCTCATCCATCCAACTACCCATCTATCCATCTACACTTTGATTCATCTTTCCACCCATTCATCCATCTGTCTGTCTGTCAGTCCACCCATCCTTTTTAATTCCTCATTAGCATGATATCGTAAGAACACATACATGGTTGGTTGTTTATATGATTTCTATGGAATTATTTTTGTATCCAGCAGATAAACGAAATTTTGTAACTGGCCAAAACACCGTGTCAAGATCAAATATTTGAAATCTTTTTTTAATATCTTCCTACTTGTTTGATGTATATTTTAAGGGTATTCCAGGCATACATCCTTACAGGAGTTCAGATGTCAGTGGCATTAAGCTGTACTTGGTTATTGATTTATTGTGATTATCATTAAGAATGGAAGAAAACATGTGGTCAAGAGGTTTGATGGTCAAGAGGTTTGATTCAGCCTAGTGTGGAACAAGGTTTATTTTCCTCTTTAACAGCACATACAGAAGTGGTCAATTTATCTTGTACCACAGTGAATTTCCAGCAATTGCATTGCAATCAATAAAAAAGATGCATCATACTTTTATCTTTTAATAGTTACATTCATTGTTGTATAAAGATAAACATTTGATATTTAACACTGTGCAGCTATAAACAGTCGTTGGCTTAACAGACTCTTTTTTTATTGTTTCTCTTGAGAAGAAAAAAATGTTATATGACAACATGTGACATGTTATGGAAAAAAAACTGCAAGAATCTGTAGAAAAAGGACTAAAGACTTTATTATATGTCATAAAACCTGAAGTTACTCCTGCCACTTGTGACAACTTTCACACATGTGAAATAAAAATCATCTTAAATAAAACTTCATTATTAGTGAATAGCAGTATAATTTTCATGTCACTGTCATAACATTATGATAATGTATTAGAATAAGCACATTTATATTTGCCTTACAAGCAGAATTACTATTAGTTTGACCCCTTAATGGTGGTGTAGTATAAAGTATACTGACTTATAGTTAGGCAAAGACTTTTTATTAGTATTAGTATTAGATATTAGTATTGATTTCAGTACGCACAAACTACAATGGGCAAGACGATCTCATACTCCAGAAGTTTTCCTAGACATTTTTTGCCTTTTGATCTGAAGCATAGACACATCATGCATCTTTTCTGCGATGCATTCCTCATGCAGAGCTATCAGACAATCAAAAGCACATGTGCGTAAAAGTGTTGCAACATTACATGATTTGACTCAATATCCAACAAAAGCTATGTTGAAAAAGGTTTGAGAGTTCTGTCCAGTTTCATTCAAAGGTAGCCGTAAAAAAAAAAGAAGACAGAACCCTAACACTAACACTAAATCATATCCCATTCAAGCATTTTTTGTTGCGAATTTTGCAACACAAAATTGAAACGCAACAGTCATTGTTATGGTACTTAGAAATTCAGGTTGTGAACTAACACAAAATCTGTGGATGCAAAATGAAAATCAATCAGTGTTTTAACTTTCACACAAGCAGCACAATGACCTGACAAAGTTTGCACTCTCCCGGGAAGACACTTTACTGCAATTAAAGGATAATCCCGCCCAAATTCAATAATGAGACACTCAACACTTTTTATGTGAAGACAGTTCAAAGCAATTTAACAAACATTTGCTGTGTACTCTCCTGTGTACTTGTGAGACTCCAAAATTGGGCAGAGAAAGCACTGACGAATTTAATCATGCACTCCTATTAAATAACCCAAATATATCTTACCAGCTAACTTGAAACCACTTATGAACTGAAATTAGGTAAAACTTTGCTTTGTACAACAACAAATAAATCACAAAAATGTCTTTATAAGGAAATTTCTCTGCCTAATTCAACTTTCTGCATACAAAATTTGTCCAAAAGCTTTTTTTCTTGCCCTCAAATTAACTGTTTTGATTGGATCCAAGCTCACTAACCCAATACCTCATTTTACTTCCCATAAAAGTTTCATATTTTTAAAAAACTTTTATCTATATAAATAAACAAAAGGTTATGTCTGAACATTGGTCAGAACTCACTCTTTCAATTATGTTTTTATTTTTCATACATTGGAGGACCAGAAACCAGTCTCAGAAACATTTCTGTGTTTATGTCCCTATTTCTGTGTGTCTGTCTGTCTATATGTCTGTCCATCCATGTTTCCCTCGAGGTAGGCATGGCTATACACATCACTCAATCACTCCAGTGCTTTTGCCTCGAGTAGGGCGTGGCCATATGCATCACTTAGCAGTGCCAATCAATGCGATAGTTTACCGTGTATACACAGAGAGTGTGGAAGACAGAAATGATGGCAATGCACATACAAACTTCCACAATCCTCAAACAAAAACGCGACACAGCATGGCTTACTCCAACAAAATGGGACGTACACTATTAAAACTGTACGTCATAAATTAAATCAAAATGTTGAGTAGAAGAGAAGTTATGAGCAGTTATGTGCCAGATGTTGATCAGCTTATTTTTTAGCTTTAACCTTTTAACTATTTTGACACACTTATCTACCTCCACTAGTAGGTTAATAAGTGTAATGTACCAAACTCGGTTTACAAAAGAGGGAATGAAAATGTGAGCTTTTTAAAACTGTGTTGAAACACAGTAATAACATTAAAGACTAAACAGCTGGAACTGATGTGAAGGGTTGCTATCCTGCGCTCTTGTGGCTATAGGGCTCTTCACTTTTTTTCCTTTGTCTTATCATTCAGCTTTGACTTTAGGGACTTGGCTATTAGTAGATTGAATAGATTGTGTTTGGGTCACAAGACCACTATTACACTGTAAAAGTTGGCAAAACTCAAAAAAATTGAGATAATCAGTTACATCAAATTTTTTAAGTAATGATGTTTCCAGTTTTAAGTAAACGGAACTTTTGAGTTTGTTGTACTCAATCATATTAAACGTTCTTTACTTGCATTAATAAGTAGCCTAACTTATACTATTTAATAGCAATTGTCATTTTTTTTAGTTGTTGCAAATCAAATAAATCGGCTGCTCCAATGGGTCGCTACAGCAGACAATCCAGTCCGCACACAAGATTGGCACAGGTTTTATCCCAGATGCTCTTCCTGACAACCCTCCCATTTTATCTGGGCTTGGGACAGGCACTTCATCCAGTTGTTGAAAATCGAACCCGGGCCTTCGCATGCTAGGCGAAACACCTCCCACTGAGCCACCAGTGCCCTATTGCCCTGATGACGTCAGACACAAAATCGCTAGTCTGAAAGATTTTAAGTTGGTG
>JAOVVA010000041.1:2486900-2509287 GCA_028565275.1 Leiocassis micropogon
CTGTTAACTACTAATACCCCTATCTCACCTACGCAGTTTCACGCGGTGGCCGTAAGTACGGTTCATCATGATTCACCACGAGTTTTGGTGCTGTGATTAGGTTTCCATCTTTCCGCGCATTGGTCCTCGCATAGCCAAACCGCATAGGTGAGATAGGGGTATAACAGCAGGAATAACAGAGAGGGGCGGGTTATCGGGGGCAGGGCTTGTAGGACCACTTTCACACACACACACACACACACTAACGGATTGGGAAGGACTGCTGTCTGGCTCATGGATTACATAAATTGTCTGAATAACATTACATTTTTGAAAAAATAACTTAATACCCGAGTACTTAAATGGCGGACCAAAAGCGTTAGATTACTAGTCACATCAAAAAAGTAATCCAAGTACTCTAACGCGTTACTTTGTAACGCATTACTCACAGCACTGAGAGTCAGTTTATAGGAATCTTATATCCCACAACAGTAATCATTCACACAATGAGCAAAACCTGGCAACATATTGATAGGGGCAGTAGTACAGCTTGTGTTGGTATGATCTGCAGTTTTCCTACCTAGAAAAAGAACATGTTTATCCTGCTTCTAATTTAAGGGATTTGGGGGGAAAACAAAACAAGAACACAATGTGGCGAGCAAGCAATGCAGGCTCAGCCATGGGTAAATGCAGATGCAAGAAGTAGTTGGGGGACGACGTATACTGCGCCTGGCTGAAAAGATACAGTGTTTTGTATGAGGCACGACGTCAATCTTGTTGCAAATCATTCAACACAGTGAGTGGTGAGGCATAGGATTCTCACAATAAAAAGTGCTATGTTATTACTCGAAAAAGGTACTATGCCTAACATTTATAGCAGCAAACAAACTGTGAATATGTCCACTCTACCAAGCCTTTAGTCCATGATACCAGACATCAGACAGCATTTATCACTTCTTCTCTAAGTGCCATGTTGAAAGCTGAGGTGCTGGAAGATTTACAAATAATTAATCAACATTTATTTGATGGCAAATACGTTTGATTTGGTTTACTGGCATAGTTTTATTTTCATTAATGAGAGTTCAGTTATGTTGCAATAATTACTCAAATTAATGAAAGTCAATAATTGTACTTTTTTTTTCTAAATATTGCAAATGCCCTTTACTAGACAAAAGTTTTGTACACACCCTCTATCAATGTTTTTCCTTTATTTTTGTGTATACAGTACCATTTGAAAGTTTGACTTTATCCACATCTTCTCATTCATCGTTTGTTTTTTATTCGTTAATTACTGAAAACATAAAAATTATGAAATAGCTCATTCTACCCAAGAAACTGAAAAAAACTTTGAATGTTCACTATTGCGCTTGACAATGCTGTTCTTGCAAGAATTATTCCAGAACAACAACAACAACAAGCATCAGTTGTTATTTTAAGACACGAAGGTCAGCTGTTCTGGAATAGTTCTTGCAAGAACAGCATTGCCAAGTGCATTTGAAAAAAAAAAAAAAACATCAAGCACGATGATGAAGCTGGCGAGTTGTTTTAGTTACCAGTTTCAAAAATCACCACCTCAGATTAACAGCACCTCAGATTAGAGCCATTATGAAGAAGTTACAGAGCATAAGTAGCAAACACATCTCAAAATGAACAGCTTTTATTGAGGAGATTTTTAAAATATTCTGGATGCCTTCAGCATCGTTTTACAATGTATAAATAAATTTAAATCAGGGGTGTCCAAACTTTTGACTGGTTCTACACAGTATAATGAGTCACTAAATGTGAACCATCACTAGAGACAGATCTGACCACGGTCATTTTCAGTCAGTGGTCTGATCTTTAGCACATGAGACACAAGAGATTTTTCTCCAATATATGAAGAATGTTATGGTATGGGGCCGTGGTGGGTCAATGTTTTAAGGCTCTGAGTAACTTATCGGAAGGTTGGAGGTTTGAGACCCAGCTCGGCCAGGTTGCCGCTATTGGGCCCTTGAGCAAGGCCCCTTTACCCTGACTGCTCCAGGGGCACCGTGTAATGGCTGACCCTGCGCTCTGGCTAACAAAATGCTGAGATATGCGAAGAATAAACAATTTCACTGTGCAGTGATGTATACGTGATGAATAATGGCTGAATGCTGAACGCTAAAAGCACAATAATTATTGACCTGTTGTGTTTTGAGAGAAATAAACCTTTAACAGCACACCCCCAAGTGTTTTATTGTTTACTTAACACCGATATCATGGACATGTAATGTAAATAAGATTTCTTTATTGTACTGGTATGGGCCAACAATCCGACAGCACTTTAAACACATGGTACACTTTCATCTTTCTCCGACATAATAGCAAAAACAAGCCCACCAGCAGCATTTACCACCACCACCACCATCTCCTAACACACTCAACAATTCATCAACACACACACACACACACACACAGGGACACAAACAACTCAGCCATGTTTACTCTGTAACCTGAGCTTTTAAAGTCAATCTTTCTTCTTTCACACACATACACACACTTTTCCTCATCCTTTCATCCCTCTCTCATTTCCACTAGACCTTTTTTCAGGAAACCACCGGCTAATTATTAGCGCAGAGCATTAGCAGGGCGGCAGTGAGCTGGTCTGTTTACACAATAATTAGTCTCTGGGGCTAATCTGAATCTGACTTGTTTTTTTTTTTGTTTTTTTTACCTCAGCGAAATAATGCAGCACAAGGAATGGATATACCTTGTGTGTGTGTGTGTGCGTGTGTGTGTGTGTTGGGGGATGGGGGATAGGTAATGTAAAGAGTACCAAACTCTTGCTAACCTCTAGCACGAATTGACCTTTTTATTTTTCCTAATATCATTTGCTCTGTTTTGTGCTAGCATAGTAGCATTGTGTATTACTCACACACACACACACATACAGACACACACACACACACACACATTTGTCTTATTCATTGTTCAGTGTGAGGAATGTCTATTGATAAATCAGCAACTGTTGCTAATTAATTCCTTGCTACACCGCAATCTGACCCTAGCCTTAACCCCAGTAGCAGTTGGTTCTTGTAATTGCTATTGTTGGATTTCTACCTAACCATCTATCTACGAGGTGGTGTCCGATCCAATCGGTTTCACCCTACGTTCGTACTCAGACGCCTTAAAAGTAATTAGTATTCACTATTAATGGTTTGGCCGCTTAATATGGTCTCAATGCACAATGCCGCGTGGAGATGTTGGGCTCTTCCATTATGAAGACTGTTGCCCCGTCTCAGGATCGTACCCACGTTTTACACCCAAGTTTTGTCGCCGGTAATGAGCCTCGACATGAAGGACAGGTCATCCATGGCACGCTGACGAAGTTCTTGGCAACATTCGATGCGATGTTCCTTCTGCACTTTGTTCAGCAGCCCGGGAATGAACTTTACTGGCATCAACATGCCGCATGTTCAAATCACGTGAGGATTGCCAAGACTGTTTCATATGACACACCGGCAATGGCAGCAATGTTGTGAATTGTTCTCAGACGATCATCATGCACAAGTTGCCGAATGAGTCGAGTTCATTGAAGGTCTTCCTGATCTCTCATCATCCTTCAGGGATGTTCTCCCGCTCTTGAAGCGCGCGTGCCACTCAAAACACCTGGACTTGCTGAATCATGTCAAACGTATCTGTGGCAGATTTGCCCAGTTTCACGCAGAATTTCACGTTTGCTCTGTGTTCTTACTTGCTGACCATGATGAAATAACAGATGTGGTAATGCACGTGGTCAGAATAGCACCAGTTGCACTGCTCCTGATGTACACAGGACAATGTCTTTTGGCACACTGACTTATGAAGTTCAGTGCTCCCTGTGACTGTGCGTGCAGCCTTGTGCTGCCATCTATTGGCGTGTTACAAAACTAGTCTTGAAACTTTTTAATACCACCTCATATCTATCTATACATACTTATTTATTTATTTATTTTGTGGGTTTTTTTTTTTTATCATTTTTTCCCAGACTTATGGGGACATTTGGTTGGCACCAAGTTATAAAAACATTCACACACACCCACACCCACTGCAGAAACTATTTAACTTTGCGGTATTTCATTTGCTGTCTAGGAGTACACGAGCAATATCTCTCTCGCTCTCTCTCTCTCTCTCTCTATCTGTCTCTCTCTCACTAACACACACACACACACGATTCAATAACTGAACTCAATCAAACCCTTGACCCTAATACAATCTGACATAACAAGGCCAAACAAAGCTGCAGTTCTCCCCTCATTTTAATTTGCTTTTTCCCATTAACCCTCAGGTGAAACCTTTTTTTTTTAAATGGGATTTAATCTGAGAATAAAAAAAAAAAAATCAAACTGGATGACAAGGACAGCTACAGTAAAAGGTTTTATGGTTAACGTGGCCTAACTTTCATGTTGTGCATTAGCGTAATGCTAGCCCCTTCTCAGCAATATTATCTGCGCCATGTTATTTCGGTTTGGTACGACGCGGGACAAGGTCGTTATTCAGACACATTCTCGGTATAATTGAAAATTAGAGACGGAGGAGGGAGGAAACAGGTGATGCTAATCGATTTGAGCCTGAGTCAGAAACTAGAGCTGCTGCGCAGGGGTTCCGATTGCAGCGACGTGAGCAGATGGCCTCGTCCATTAGTCTGACCATTGCAGTGTGTGTGTGTGCGCGTGTGTTAAACATGGCATGTTCTGTAGACATCTCAATATACTGTATGTCTCAGCATGAACAAATTTGTATGTTACCAGCATATACTCTAGGTGCTTTCTTGTTTTTTTTTTGTGTTGTTTTTTAAAAATCAGTATTAGTTTTCTGTTCCAGATCTCATTATTTCAGAAAAAAAACTTGAAGGCACACATGACTTACTAATACATGAATAACCGAATTCATGATAAAATCTACATGTAGACCTCACTAACTTTGTCTTTTGCGGATTATTTACCTTGTTCTCATGGCAAGCAATATGACTTCGCAAAACTCGTGCAGCTGCCTTCCGAGCGAACAAATCTGAATTTTGCAATGGAGACACTGTGCATCAAAAAAGAAAAAAGTTTAGGAAGTAAAACTGTGTGAATAAGTTTTCATAACCTTTGTGAACGTGTGACTACACTGTAGGTGTATTTGTGTGTTTCGAGAACAGAAATTTTGCAGAGAAAACACAATCGCTTACTTCTCAGTCAGTGTGTGTGTGTGTGTGCTTGATATGGGGGTTAGAGACAGAGCCATCTGTCTGCTTGCTCTTTCTCTCTCTCTCTCTCTCTGTTTCACACACACACATGCTGAAACACAAGCCCACACAGGACTAAGGTATGACTCCCACACTTTATGAAAAGGTAGACAGCTGCGTATACAATGTGACACACACACACACACGCACATTTCACTTAGGTAACAGACAAACACACACACACAAACACACACACACACACACACACACTTAGTTCTCTTGCATACCCACACACTTAATGCCCTCAGCATATGTTCAGTCTGTTAGGTGTAGGTGTTGGGATGTTTTCCAGTTTGCTTGGACTTGAAGTGCTTTCTACATTGCAGATGTGTGTGTGTGTGTGTGTGTGTTTGTGTATTTGTATGTAATATAAAAACTACTTTTAATACATTAAAAAGATTATATTAAACTCTTACCTCCAAAAAGGAGGTAAGAGTATAATATAATATAATATAATAATGAAGAAATACAGTCACATTCAAAAGTTAGTACTCCCTCTTTTAATTATGTTTATGTGTAAAAACATAATAAAAATCATCTGAGTGTAGCGAGTCTTAGTGTTATGCAGACAAAACCTATAAAATAACTTTTTTTTACAGTGCCATTATTTATTATGAAACCCCTCTCTCACTGATGTTCCCATGTTAGAAACTTACAGCTTTACCGCAGATGCTGACACCGGGACACTCTTCAAAACTGCTACATAAACATTTCCCTAAACAAAAACTAATATCAGTAATACGTGTCCGTCACAATGCGTGTAATTTACTAAAAAAAAAGCTATCAGAATGAGCACAGCCTATACTATATATTTTTTTTTCGGTTTTGTTATTTTGTTCTCAGTTTTGCTATTTTGTTTCTCATTTCTCGGCCACTGTATATATTTGATCAGATGCATGAGAAATTCTCAACTATTCAGTCGTTTTTAACTGCTACGCAAATACTAGCATGCTATTTCTTAAGCATACAAATACACTCTTTCACATTAGCGTTAGGATGGAAATATGGCAGCAGCTTCACCGTAATAGTAACAGGAGCAAATAGACTTTTAAATAGTAAGTCTGTGTAAATGTCTGTAGATTTATTTATTCTTCTGAAACTTATATTGATTTTATTCATTCGATTTTCTCTTTTCCTCAACATTCACACTTTAACAAAATTCCGGCCAAAATTTTTTAATGTCCCAGGGCTGAGATTTGCTCTCGCTACCTTTTGATCCTACTTTGTCCTAAGTAATGCCTAAGGGTCCTACAAGCAAGATGACCTTATTAATCTTTTAGTTTGCAACAACAGAAAAAAGAATACAAAGCTCTTTTTAACAACAAGAACAATAACTACATTTGCATGCAGCCTAATACAGTAATCCGTGACTAATCCAGCTGTCCTTTCTATTAAAATAAAAAAAAGAATAATATAAAAAAAATAACTTCATGTGCGTGCTAAAATATAAACACAGTCAAAATAATGAAGCCAATTTAAATGAATTGTCGTCTCATTTACCAATATTTACTCTTTTATTAACTCTTTTTTTTTTATTATTTTCAGCACATTGCATGCAATTTGCTCTTGCATCATGCACTCTGATCTGTGAGACTACCAAAACATTAATAAATGAACAGGATTTAATAAAAATGCAGCTTATTTTGTGGTGTTGGAAGAAAACGTTTGCCAATTGTTTTAACAAAATTGGAGATGTGCTTAAAATTGCACAAGTCTATTACGTAGACAATGTAGCATCTTATTAGAAACTCTCATTTATATACTATACTTCTCTGCTTTGGCTGGTTTAAAATCAACAGCAAAAATTCTTGGACCGCTGACCTTAAATGGGTATGGATTGGTGGAATTTGAAATTGCAAACCACTACATGATGATTAAAAAACATGCCCCATAAGGAATCAAAGTTCATGGCACAGATATAAAAGAATATTGTGTGATACTAAGGTTGATTTTTTTTTTCTTGAAGAAGAATTACACTACAGTATATATGCATCCTGTTCGATTCTACACATACAGCAAACATTGTAAGGACAAACATTGCATGCACTGTGTTTAAAAATCTCATACAACATGCACTGGATTGGAATTATGTGTCATCTGCCAGTATAACCAAAGATATGATAAAGGAATGTCCATTGACAAACAGTACTACAGTAAGAGAATGATCACACATCCTACTGTACTGTACAACCTGCACTTGCCCTTAGCATCTGGTTTCATGGGAGGAATGACGGCACTTTAAGTGTCACATACAGTAATTTAAAAAGACTGATCCAGAACAAGCTCTGTCATCTATTAATTGGGTCTGAAACAAATATACAGTATAAACAAGCACATCTTTTCTTGCCAGCTGTGATGCTGAAAGATGCGCCGGGTCTATCGACCAGCTTCTTCAGACACTCTACCTAGTGCATATTGGCCTTAAAGTGGAAAAAAATTCACACACTTTTCATACATGAGATGCACACACACACACACACAGTACTGGTCTCTCCACTTTTTTTAATTGGCCCTTATTAAAAGCCAAACTGCTGCTGTTGTGCCGCTGTTCTGAAAAGTCTCCAGGAATGGTAATTAATGGCGACATCTGTAAGAAAGCGGGCAATTAGCGGGAGCTGACAAGCGAGGAGTGTGTGTGTATGTGCGTGTGTGTGCCAGCTTTGATGACTCTGCTTTCCATCCGAGGACGGTTTGTTTAGCCTCTAGGGCTCTGAATGGATGATTCTGTTTGATTTAATGCTACAAAAAAAGCTAAGGTTAGAGTTTACAGGATTTCTGTCACCCATATTGACCGAATACTAGTAAGGATTCTTAATTTACACGGCAGTATATGTAAATTGGTTAGGTTAGAGGGAGAGAGAAAGTTTCTCTCTTCAGTCACTTCCTTTTTGACTGAATCCCAAATGACTTTTAGTGCACTATATAAAGTGCATGACTCAATACCTTATTATTTCATTGGAGATCCAGAATCTCTCATGTTCATTGAATCCTGCTGGATATCATGTAGACTGCAGATGTCATATTTTCAGCATTTCACACCATCCTTTATAGATCTTTCATAACCTGTGCTGAAGCTGTAGAGGAAAGCATCAGGATTGGGAAATATATAGAGCATATTATTATTCGGAAATAATCATCTTACTGTATTCACTTTTCTATGAATGGTGGAAATTTATATTTTTGTACTGTTATAACCTTCACCCAAAATAAATTAAACTGGGATTATGTCATGAATTAACACAAAATGAAACACAATGGCGGTATCATCATCTCGATACACACCCTTGGCCTCCAAGATGCTTGATCTTTGATTGTTTCTTTTTTTCCAACTGGTCACTGACATTTGGTAGACGGCCTCCTGTCATGGTTGTACTTTATTTAAATAATGGATTTAGTGATGCTCTATGCAATGTTAAAAAAAAAGACCTTAAAAATGTATTTGCTGTGAATTGACCTTTAGAGTGTCTAAAGAAATAAGTTACTACAGTACTGCTGATATATCATCTAACATTAATACGTAGTCCATTCTTCTTTTCCTTTTTCTTCTCTCCTAAAGGAGACCTTCTGACCAAGGACAACAACTGCCTCAGTGCGGCCAAAGCATGCAACCTGAATGACACGTGTAAGAAGTACCGCTCGGCCTACATCAGCCCGTGCACAAGCCGTGTCTCCACGGCCGAAGTGTGCAACAAGCGCAAGTGCCACAAGGCTCTGAGGCAATTCTTCGACAAGGTGCCCCCCCGACACAGCTACGGCATGCTGTACTGCTCATGTCCTCCGAATGACCAGGTGGCCTGCTCCGAGCGTCGGCGCCAGACCATCGTCCCCGCGTGCTCATACGAGGAGAAGGAGAAGCCCAACTGCTTGGCACTGCAAGTCACCTGCAAGAGCAACTACATCTGCAGGTACACACATGTTCTCTGTTCATCAGTAATCAATACAGTAATGGCATCTTTAAAAAAGTTCAGCCCAAACTCAAATCTAGGCGGTTGTAACTATGAATAATCACTTTTTCAGTTAATGGAAGTCACTCTGGATAATAGTATCTCCCACATCCCTGCTATTACACTACCAACAATTTAATAATACTTAATGTTTATCACCTGATCCATGCTTAATTTTTTGCATGCATACATTACATTTTTTTATACACATTTGCTGAATAAAATTTCATGCCTTTTTATGTATTGTCTGTAAACTTTTTTTAAATTAAAATCTTTCTTAACTGGTCAATTTAGATTTTACATGAAAAGACCTAAAAATAAAAGAAACCTAAAAACCTGCAAAATTGTTAAGATATTGCAACATGAATTTGACATGGTTACGGACACTACAGATTTTTGGTCTGTGTATTTGGAATACACATCTTTTGTATAATATCAGCACCAATACTATGTTTTGGCCATGATGATGGTTTTGTGTTTGGTTCCACAAAATCCAAAAATTTTGGACAGCTCATGGTAGTAATATGGTAGTTAAACGGTATCATGATGACTATATAATATGAACTTAATGAAAATTATGTCAAAGAACACTTTTTGTGAGATATCCTGGTATCCTGTGCTAATATTACATTTGATATATTTTTTAATAAATATGTAATATTATATAGAAAGTATGTGTGTTTAAATGTTACAGGTTTGTACCGCATTATTTTAAAAGGTTTTGAATCGTTAAGATTGCACAATTTTACAAAGTTCAAATTTTCTCACATTTAGTTAAATATTTAAGTAAGGTATTAACATGACACAGTACGGGAAAATAATCACAACAAAGTTAATGGGATGCAACCCAATATGAAGCAGAGGTACTATTAAGACCCTGGAGTTTTTTTTTTTTTTAAAGCATAAGTTTTTAACGTATTGTTCCGTTTTCTGCATAATAATATACAGAACACCTGTATATTATTATGCATATCATGTATCGTAGAAATGTCTTTAAGCACCATGACATATTTTTGTCTTATTTTTGTCCACCCCTCACTTGAAGCATTACACTCAGTGTAGAATTATGCTATATTTAGCAAACATTACAACAAATGTAGTCAACACCCAGTGAGAATCCATGCCGTTGTTGTCATAGCCCTTGCCATAAAGTGATACTCCATGGTAACACAGGTTAACACAACACGGCAGTGTAACGAGGAGACTTTAGAGGTGCTAACAATCATCACGCCCACACGAGGAGCCGAGACTTCCAGGATCACAGCGTCTGTGATTATACGCGATCGCCAGCGGCGACAGCTAGTGTTAATCCTCTGTCTGCATTTCTGCTGGGAAATAAAGTGCGTATTAACCCAAAACGCAGAACATACACAGGACAATTACCGGGATTAGCGAAGTGTAGTAATAAAGCATGAGCTCTTAAATTCATTTTGCAGTTTGGAGCGTACCCCGACGTGCTGTAAGTGGCTTGTTAAGACTGATTAAGGTGATGTGGAGGTGGGATGCGAAAGTCTTGTAGGTGTCACAGCACCGAAACGTCTCGAACCTGAGAGGGGGAAAGACAGAAAGAGAATAAGATGGATAGTTAACACTCCTGCTCATTCAGAGCGTCTGGAAGTGTGATCACCTGCATACTAGACGTGCACGCACAAAAAATCCTCACTCTCACATGGAGAATGGAGACTCCTTGCCACTGCAGCGGCTTCTGTCTTTTTCTCACTTCTCTCTCTCTCTTTTTCTCTCACGAATGTTTTTCTACAGACGGTCGGAAGCGATTTGAGTTTCAGAGGTTACCGTAGGAGGTCTGATGTGCAACACACAGGGGTTCACTATGTTTTTGGAGATGGATCGACACCTTCAGTCTCCCGCTAATCCCGCACCATATGCCGCTAGCAACTGCACACCACATTAATTTAGTTTCTCCTCCTCTTCACTTAGCAACAAAAGCACTGCTGAAAAATTTTTGAAAATGCATGTATGATTTAGGTGCATGATAATATACCACTTTATTGGTATTATATATATTAATAAATAATTAAATAAATCCACATGATATGCACCAACAGTGTAATGGTTTTCTAAACATAAAATCACACGGAAATGTGGTAGCATTTTTAATCTCCTTATGTCATGCATTTTCCCCAAGATAAGTTTTTTTTATTATTTTTTTTTTTATCCTAGCCTTTACTCACTGCATCTGCACCTCTTTGAGTGTGTGTTTGATCAATACTGATTAAAGCAATTCCATATACTTAGTAAAGAAAAACGTATTTCATCTTAGTTTAGCCTGTAATTGAATCCTAAGAGCAAATCTTTGGATTTTAAAACTGTTTTGTTTTTTAATGCATCATATATTTCTCAATCAGAGATGTTTGTAAATGATAGGGCTGTGCAATTAAATGCAACTTTAATCTGTTTTGTTCAAATGGATTAATTGAATCAATGCGTTAGTTTTCAAATTACCTGAATTTCTTTGATATTATACCACACATTTTGCAGAAAAATGCAATCTGCTTACACCTTATGCAATATGTTTTGCAAGATTACCCTAGCTTCTTCTTTTAAGTTTATGGATGCTTTGTGCCATATCGCCACCTATTGGACTGGAGTGTGGAGAAGAAAATTAGCACTTTGTATAAGTAATGACATTTGACGTGACCGGAGTCATTTAGGCTGTGGCATTTAAACCATGTGCAAATGGTACAAGTGTGTCTTCTGCTGCTGTAGCACATATCGAAGTTTTGTGTGTTCCAAGATGCTCTTCAGTTGTAAGGAGATGTTATTTAAGTTACTGTTGCCTTTCTATCAGTTCTAACCAGTCCGGTCATTCTCCTCTGACCTCTGGCATCAACAAGGCATTTTGCTCGGAGAACTGCCACTCACAGGATATTTTCTCATTTTCAGATGATTCTCTGTAAACCCCAGAGATGGTTGTGTGTGGAAAATGCAAGTAGATCAGCAGTTTCCGGAATACTCAGACCACCTCGTCTGGCACAAAGAACCAAGCCACGTTCATACTACATTTCTATTTCCACATTGTTTTAACAATTTACCAAATGATGAGATCAATCTGCTTTAGATTTCATTATGTTTCACCCCTATTGAGCATGTTTGGCAGATCTCAGAATCTCTGTTTTAGCCAGAAAAAAAAAATGAAGACATGTTTCTTATGCATTTGTCTGCATTTCAGGTCACGTCTAGCGGATTTCTTTTCCAACTGTCAGCCTGAACCACGCTCTCTTTCTGGCTGCCTGAAAGAAAACTACGCTGATTGCCTCCTCTCCTACTCAGGCCTCATTGGTAAGGATTTGGCAAGTGATTCTAATAAACGTCATTCTGAGACTGAGACACTTCATTAGTTCTACTGAGGGGTAAGAAATATCCGGTGTCCCAGAAATAGTGTCAAACAATGTGTCATGAGCGTTGACACAAAATTCTCCCAGGGCTAACTTTTCATATGTAAAACTGGCAAAGTTGAAAGGTAGCAACGCTTCCCCGAAATCTTTTATTAAATATTATTTCAGGTAAGCCACTGAGAGGATAATCAAGATTAGTCATATGTAAATGTGCATGTGAAGTGAAGAATCTTCTTTTGACAGTGTGATGTAATAACACAGAAAAAGTACTGTCTGTCAGACCCTCATTCAGAAACAATGAGTCACACTGAAACAAAATTAGTTATTTTGAGCACCAGGAGATACATAAGGCTAATCCAGGAGAAGGTGTTGATTCATTTTCTTTAACAACAGATCTGACAGTAGGTCCGCCTGCAGAACAAATCAATAGAAATAAATATGCTTGTTGTTATACAGTACTCGACTAAAGTCTTAAGTCTCCCTTCATTTCTTTATATTTCCCTTCCAAAGACCCAACATTTCTCGTATTGTTAATGTACTGTAGACTTAAGGAATAGTTCTACAGGCTTCCTGAAGGATTTTTTTTAGTCCAGTCCCTGTACCAGTGAGAAACAGGTGCAGATGATGACAGGTGATTAGTATACTGTGATGCTGAATGCTGAGTGGTTGGAGCAGACGAGAGGGGAAATGAGGTTGCTGCTGTGGTTGGTACATAAACAGGCAGTTTTTAAATCGCATTTTTGGGCACATTGCAGGCTGTCGCAGTAAAACATTTGTTTCCATTTCTTTAATTTAATATGAAGAAATAAGGGGAGGGGCATGCACTTGTTGAAAAACTGCTGTGGGACGTGACAATAAAACACACCATATTGGAAAATCATTTAAAAGTCCCTAATTATTTTCCTAACCCTCCAAATGACTTCTCGTCCTCTTTATAAGATTAACACCTTGTCACAGCTGAAAACGTGAAAGAAATTGCACCAGCCGTCTTGTTATGAACTTGAGTTGGGAGCTGGTGCTAACAGGCGTAGTGTTTCATATTATTTCATTTGTATAAGTTAAAAACCAAACCATTCATTAGAATTCCTATAATTTTGTGCGAGATTGTGTTTGCCAGGTGCCTCTGCGTGTCCAGTTTTCATTTTCATTTATATTCATTTCTATTGCGTTTAATACTCTGAGGCTTTCCTTTCCATTGAGTTTATACAATGTGAGAAAACCAAAAAAAAAAAAAAAAATCCCAGACAGAAGGACTCTTTTCAATTTGTTCCAACAAAGTAAGAGCTATAGTGAGTCACAAAATAGTAGGATGTGATGATATAAAAGAGAAAAAAAGAAGAAGAAGGGGGAAGGGGTATGCACGGAAATCCTTTTGTGTTCTTTTTCTCATCCATTGAATCTAACATTCCTGCTTCATCAATCTCATTCTGCCAAAACACCACTGCTGAAATGTGTCTGGTGCAAAATCTGTGCGGTTCTGCCAGGACAAAAAAAAAAAAAGGATGGATTGTTGCCTGTTACCATGTAGAGACAGACCGAGAGAGAGAGAGAGATAGAGAGAGAGAGAGAGAGAGAGAGAGAGAGACTCACGCCAGATGTTTTTGTTTAAGGAAGTCATTTTGTGTTTTCTCTCTTCACTGTCAGGCCTGACGGATTAGGGTCAGATTAGGGCGAGATATGTGATTAGAAATTAAAGCCTGTCTCCTTCTGATGTCAATAAAGTCTAACATTAAAACCAGAAATGCTGAAATTGTTCCAAATTGTGAAAAAACAACCTGATTTGTCATGGAGATTGAAGTTGTTTATGCCAAAAATAATAATGCATGCAGTAACATTTAAAACTAGGCATGGAGTGTTACACGTTAAACAAAGCAAACAATAGTATTTGTAAACATATTCATCGGGAATGATATTTGTTATAAATATTTAAACCATTTTAGAAAGTTTAGATATATTATTATATTTCCAATCCGATTTAATTCATTATAATTAAAATGCATGATCTTGATGTAACCAGACAGTAAATGGACAGAAACTGCTAAGAGAAAATGAAAATGAAAGACAATCAGGTTTTTGAGATGGATTGTGTCTTATATGACAGTTCGCATTAGTGTCATATTGACCTTATGTCAATATCAATGCAATATGACGCTACAAGAATATTAAGCAATATCACACCGTTGTGCTGGATATGTGATGCGGTCATAGGTATATGAGGTGCAGTTTTAACTGGAAAGTTTAGAGGAACTTAGAAGCAATTATTAGGAAGAATGAGTTGTTTAAGATGACAACCTTAGAAGATGGAAAACTATATGAAAGACTACTGTATATAAAAAACATGGTACTTCTTTTTCTCTCATGTTAAAACAGCTATAAACTGTCATTGCTAGCCTCTCTTTACTCTCTATCCTTTTCTTTCTGTCTCTCTCTCAAAAAAAAAAACATCTTGTCATGTTATAGAAAAACTGCAGAGTCCTTAAGAAGTGCTGTTACGAAGTGCTGACACTAAAAACTCCTTCCTCAAATGATGAATACATATCTCTAATACACTTCCACATTACATTCTTTTTCCTCATTCATTTATTTGCAGCATCCATTTCCATTAAATCAGAGGAAGAAGATCAAATGAGATAAAACAGAGATATCTGCAGCAATAAAAAAATTAGAAATCACAGTCATGTCTTTCTCCTCCACAGGTACGGTGATGACCCCAAACTACCTGCGCACTCCTAAAATCAGTGTGTCACCGTTCTGCGACTGCAGCAACAGCGGCAACAGCAAAGAGGACTGCGAGCGGTTCACAGAGTTCTTTACTGACAATGCTTGCCTGCGTGAGTTACACCACTATCTGCCTTCTTTCCTCCTTTATCTCTCACTGTTCAGTTTTTTACATGTAATATTTTGAGTCTGTATCTCTCAGTCTGATCTCCAGGTAGGCTTTTGTCCTTCTTTATGCATCGTGCTTCCTGCACTCTTCACAGTCTCTCATCTCCCCCTGACACATATCAAATCATGTTCCTTAACAACTTTTCTTTTATTAATCCATGTCTTTCCCATATAAAATGTTCCTAGAGATTGTTTAACATATTCGTACCGCTACGTACTGTACTATTATGCATCAATTTACTGAAAAGGAACCTTTCCTGCATCACATCTCTGACTCCCATATAGGCGCTTTTAATTAGCTAAGTACTGCAGTGATTAATTTGTTTCAGCTGGCAACGATTCTTTGAACCTGAACTGATGCATTGAGAAGTTTCTTAAACAACCATGCCGCAGACATATGCCGTGGTCGTGGAAAAGATTTTACTGTTTTTCAGAAGGGTTAAATTACTGGGCTTCATCAAGCAAAGAAAACACCTGAGGAGATTCCTGAAATTACTGGAAATGAGTTAAGAACATAAAACCCAAGTGGCACAGGTCAATGATGACTAAAATAATAAATGTGCTTATATGGAAGCCTTGCTGGCGTGTGCTAACCTGGAGGCTCCAGCCATCACACTGTGTCATTTGGTTTTTAAATAAAAATTTTAGCTAAAGTTATCATTACTTTTATAACATGTAAATACATGTAAATGTAGTTTACCACTATCAAAATACTGGAATGGCGTCGCAGAAATGTAGAACTTTATCATGTTGTTATTATTTTTTGCTCACATGATCATGTGCTCTCTTTGCCTATGAGCCCCAGTTTTTTACTTATTGTTTTTGCTCAGTCATGTTTATATAGTTGGTTACAACAAAATAAAACTTAGTTTCATCATATTGCCTAGGTTGTGCTGATCTACACTGCCAAATCTTGAGCCCTATATATGTTTATTAGAAAAAAAAAATGGCAAAACAAAACCTGGAGTTTTAAGGGCTACAACCTTGAAGGATAACGCTTTACTGTCAACTTTATGGAAGAAATGAAAACAAAAAATCATGAATCGTCAGGGTAAGAAAGGAAGTGCATAAATCGATGCGCTCATCATGCATAGTGCCCGCTGGACATGCCTCAGCAACGTTATGTGGGAATAAAATTAAGTCAACTGACCACCTGAATGTACTGAATGACCAGGTTATTACATTTATGGACTTTTTCCCCCCAGGTGTCTCGGCTATATTTCAGGACTCAAAGTGTGAAAGCCTAGTTCTGAGAGCCTGAGGAATCATTTTCACATTCGAGTTGGCCACCACAGAGTTACTGTGATTGTATAAGATATTCACACTTATATATAATTTCTCCTTGGCATTAGCGGAACACATCACTTAAATTATATATATTTACAATTGACTGACTTAGACTTCACAATATTACAACAATATAGCATTTAAAAATGAGCGAGAACTTGAGCTTAGAATTTATAAAATTCCTGTGATATGGAAGAATCAAACCGCCAAAACAGATATTATTATCCTGTTACAGCACACTATGTTGACTTTTGGTCCTTACATATCCCATGTATTCAGTACGGCCTTTTTAAACCAAAACTAAATATGTAATATTTGTATATCATGTAAATATTTTATTTTTGACATATTTCTTGTTACTTTTTTAAAGATAGATAATATCGCTAAAAGTATTCACTCATCTGCCTTCACATGCCGATGAACTTGAGTAACATCCAATTCTTAGTCCATAGGGTTTAATATGTTGTTAGCCTTGCCCCTTTTGCAGCTATAACAACTCTTCTGTAAAGGCTTTCCACAAGGTTTAGAAGTGTGTTTATAAGAATTTTCGACCAATCGTCCAGAAGTGCATTTTTGAGGTCAGACAACTGATGTTGGATGAGAAGGCCTGGCTCGCAGTCTCCACTCTAATTCATCAGAAAGGTGTTCTGTCGGGTTGAGGTCAGGACTCTGTGCAGGCCAGTCAAGTTTTTCCACACCAAACCCGCTGAGCCATGTCTTGCTTTGTGCACTGGTGCACAGTCATGTTGGAGCAGGAAGGGGCCGTCACCAAACTGTTCCCACAAAGTTTGGGAGCTTGAAATTGTCCAAAATGTCTTGGTATGCTGAAGCATTAAGAGTTCCTTTCACGTAAGGGGCGGAGCCCAACTTCTGAAAAACTAACCCAAACCAGTTCCAACATGACTTCTGAAAGAATGCTCAAAAATACCCATGAACACACTCCTAAATTTTGTGGAAAGCCTTCCCAGAAGAGTTGAAGTTGTTATACTGTAGCTGCAAAGGGCGGGGCCAACATCTTATTAAACCCTATGAATTAAGAATCGGATGTTACTCAAGTTCATGTGCATGTGAAGGCAAGCAAGCGGATACTTTTGGCAATATAGTATCCCAGTAGGCATCTTAGAACAATGTTAGTACCTCTTAAAGGAAAACAGGTTGTTATTGTTTTTTTAAGTATCCATAATGGCAATATTGTGTGTGTTGAATAGTGTGAAAGATCCTAAAGCCAATCAGAACCTCTGGTTTATCCTAACCAGATGTTCTTTATACCTTTCTGTTTTGCTCCTTTCCTCTCCAAAGTCCTTTATTGCTACCTGTCATGTTTCTGCACATTCTTTATTAAAAACACAACCCAGCATGAGGCTAGATAAATAAAACAGGTTCTGGAGTAAATACAAATCTTCTTCTGATGTCAGGGTTTACGCCACTGAGGTTAAAAAGCTAAAAAGAGCGATGTTTGGAATAGGAAGCTAAGAGTGGGTTGTCTGTATTTCCTAAGATCCATTCCTGTCTGAACTGAAGGACATTGTTCTGCAGGTTAACTGTTTTGCATGCTGTCCACACACACACCTCTCTCTCTCTCTCTCTCTCTCTCACATTTCAGCTTCCAGTCTACTTTTCTCATCTGTCTAGCAAACACGCGTGCCATCTCTCTGCTCATTGCCTGGTCACGGCAGGATGAAAACATTCAGACACACACATCATTCTCTTCCCTGTTGCCCCTTGGGTAGCTCCAAAGGTGGATGCTAGGGCACAAAGATGGACAGCGCTCTCCTTGTCTCTCTCTCTCCTTCTCTCTCTCGGCTCTCATTAGCCAAGCTGAGCGTTAAATGCACTGACAGGTGTTGGGGCACCTCGTTTGTACTGTCGAAGCGTGAGCTTTTCTCTAAGGCTTGCAGTCTGTCTGCTACTGCAGAAATTTGATCTTCAGTGGACAAACAGCTTAAAAACATTATTTAAAATAATTGTAGCTTTTCATGTACATCAACAAGCACTGACTAAATTATTAGGAAAATAGTTTTTAAGGACTTTGCTAATTTGCTTTAGAATTCTGTAATGATTAGAGGAGAGGTTATTGCGTATAACATTAAACACTCACTCATCGTCTGTACCGCTTTATCCTGTATTCAGGGTCATGGAGGGCCTGGGGCCTATCCCAGGAGACTTAGGGCACGAGGCGGGGTACACCATGGACAGGGTGGCATTCCATCGCAGGGCACACACACACTACTGGTAATTTGGGAATGCCAGTTAGCCTAATCTGCGTGTCTTTGGACTGTGGAAGCAAACTCAGAACACACAGATAAATGGTGGAAATCGAACCCAGAACCTGGAGGTGCTACAGTAGGCGACAGTGCTAATCACTAAGCCACCGTGCCGTTTAATATAAACCAAGTGAGTTAAAAAGCTAACTATATAGCTGAATGATGGGATAGATAGTAAACGATATAAATAATTTAGGAAAAGAATAAGGGGAAAAATTAAAAGAAAAGAGAAATGTTAGCTCTTTTTGCATGAGCTGGGTTAAGTTGCCTACTTTGCATACTTGTAAAGTTACTATATAGTAATTAAAACATGGTAATGAAACTAAAGTCTTTAAGATAAAAATAAAAACATTATTTAGCTGAATATTATTTTGATGCTGCCTTTAAATGAACACCTGTTTCATGTGAACAGAGATGTGGATGTTTCAAGAAAGACTTTACAAGTCTTTAATTTTAGCTGCTTTACTATGACAATTATTTTTTGTTTTTTCATACACTGCTTTCTTCTGAGTCAGAATAGAACTCAAGTGAACTAGGGTTGAGTAAACAGCAGATGAAATGACTCATGGTGTATCCGCAGAAGAGGTCTAATTGATCCCAGTGATATTGAGGTGACAGTGGGTGAGGAGACAGACCTCAGATTGTTTCAGCTTTGGTAAATGACCGAAAAACATTTTTATACACCTCTGCCATGTTTTTTAACTGAATATACAAAACGTGCGCAGGATTTGGGCAGAACCTGTTAAAGAGGTGAAAGCTGGGGTAACATTCTAAGGTAGCTGAAGTAATAGTGGATTAGTAATAGTGGAACTTCTGCTGAACAGTCGCAAACAGTCACACTTCCATTAACAGACAGAAGACCACCGAGGTGGAATAAAAACAAGAAGAAAAAAAAAAAGAAATAAGCAGTACAGGGAATCAAGGCTGAAAACTCCTTTCCGTTTGTGCTAAAAAATCCATAAAAGTGTAAACACTGTTATGGGGAAATAATCTACAATGGGTTGGTGTGATTGGTGTGGCCTTATCCAAAATATCAGCACATCCCAAAGTGTGGTTTATTAATGAATGAAATGTTGCATTTAAAATGTTGCATTATAAATTATATACAGTATATATAAAAAATCTCATTTTAATATGTTGTGAAATGTCTATGAAACAAGTTCCTATTATTACTCATGTTGTAGCGATACAACATATACCGGGGTTGGACAGTGAAACTGAAACACTGGCCAATTTAGTGTTGGAGGTTTCATGGCTAAATTTGAGCAGCCTGGTGGCCAATCTTCATTGATTGCACATTCCACCAGTAAGAGCAGAGTGTGAAGGTTAAATTATCAGAGTAATAGCACAGTTTTGCTAAAAATATTGCAATGCACACAACATTATGGGTGACAGAGTTCAAAAGAGGACAATTTGTCGGTCTCACTGGCGCATCTGTGCAGGACTTGTATCTGTCATTCCCAAGACGAATCGACAGTATTGGCCGCAAAAGGAGGCCCTATACCATACTAATAAATTATTGTGGTATACCATATATTCATATTTTATAACAGGCGATCCCTCACCAGTTAATAAGATTGAAAAAAATATCACTATAAATAATCGACTCAGTTACGTACAATGAATACAGTAGAACGGTAGAACAATAGTACCTGCCATACGGAAAGCCCAGGTTCAATTCCCACCCATTGCTCAAACCCCAGCAACTGGATGTAGTGCCAGTGCCAAGCCAGGATAAAATGGGAGAGTTTTGTCAGAAAGGCCATCCGACATAAAATCTCGAATCTTCCACTGTGGTGACCCATCGACAGGAGCAGCCGAAAGACTAACAACATTTTATGTTTGCATTTGAGGTGGTAAAATGTTGCAGTTCCTCTATAATCCTACAGGTAGAGTGCTTTAAACTGTCCACACATTGGCAGAAAACACAGCATCATGTGTGGTAGTAGATTTCTAAGGAAAAAAAAATAGTATGTAAATCATGATAATTACTGAATTGTGATATAAATAGAATTGGCACCTAGGTATAATCGTGATAATATGGTCCCTGGTGATTTTCATCACTACTTATCATTGAGAACAAAACAAACAAACAAACCGTTTTTTTTTAAATAAGGTCCTTGAAAATGTTACTAATAACAATATACATTTCAACTGCACAGGAACAGGAAGGATCGAGATTGTATTACTGACGGCAAAAGAGGAAATGATCCGGCTGGCTGGACCAGACACAACATTAATAATCAACTACCTGAGTCCTGACTATTTTCGTCATGATTGATGCTTATGGACAACGAACAGTCAATCATCAAACTGCTCGGTTTCACTGACATTCTGTACAATCAGTACTGCCTTATCATCGGCGTGATAAAATATTTACCTGCGCTGTATTTACCCAGCTGAAGGTTAATGTCACTGTTCAGAGGGACAGAATTTAAATATGGACATGCACGGTGGTGTTCACCATGTTTATCTCTCTAATACAAACACAACTCGCTCTGACACCCGAGTGTGTCCTTTGGTTAGGAAAAAAAAAGTTTTAGATATTGGTGATTCAATTAATGTCAATAAAGGCACAAAGTTCAGCTGCTTTTCCATGTACATACCTCCGTCTAATGTTTATTAGATACTATAACAAATAAAATATAAAATAAAATTCACAACATTGTTAAATTCCCACACCTCAGAGTCGTGTAGAATTTCATCCAAGAAAAGTCTAAAGACATTTAAGCCCAAAGACTCTGCAGCTGCATGAATGTATTTTACGTCCATCATTTCCATGCCATAACTCTTAACCCTCTTATGCGTCTATTTTGCAAGAACTCCCTCCCCATTTAGGTAGACATGTTGAAAGCAAAGCAGCAGACCAAAGTTGCCCTGGATCCAAGGAAGAAAAATTAATAGAGAGGTCAAATAAGTATTTAATTGAATCAGAGTTCCGCAAATCTGAGAATCTGCAAATGAAAATACTCTTTTTAGTAGACATTATAAATAAATAATATAAATAAAAAATATAAGTAAAATAATACTAATAAAAAATGTGCTGTTAACATAATCCTTTTTTTACATTTACATCAAGTAAACAAATAATAAAGCTTCATCCTCATGTGAAAAGCCTTATTTATAGCTAGATTCTTATTTTTCTCGAGAATTCAGCTTGAACAAGTCCAGATTAATGCTTAATTGCAGATGTGTTTATAAGGTTGCTATAAAAAATATACAGTTTTGAAAGAACGTAACTTGAGACAGAAAAAAAAATGAATATTAATTAATTATATTAATGCCTACATACGTTGTGGTACTAAAATAAAATTCTATACTGTATGTAGTAACTTCATAAAATGTGCATTGATAACTAGTCGTTTTGTGAATAACCTGGATGTGTTGGTAACAGAACAAAGCAGAGCTTTCAATAACTTGTACACATGATTATACATATAT
>JAOVVA010000041.1:2529550-2544192 GCA_028565275.1 Leiocassis micropogon
GAAGACAACTAAAGTGGATGACCACAGAATGCTGTCAATGGTGAAAAAGAACCCTTCCATAACATCTGGCCAAGTCATAAACATGTCATTGTCAAAGTACAGTCAAAAAGATGGCTTCATGAGGTAAATACAAGCATTTCACAACAAGATGCAAAGCATTGATAAAATTCAAGAACAGAAAGGCCTTTCACAGAAATCTTTGCTAGATTCTTTGGACTGATGAAACTAAAATTACCTTGTACCAGAATTAAGAAAAGAACAGCTTATGATCCAAAGCATACCACATCATCTGTCAAACATGGTAGAGGTAATGTTACGGCATAAGTATGTATGGTTGCCAATGGAACCAGGTCATTGGTGTTCACTTACAACGTGAATAGTAGCAGAATGAATTCAGACGTGTATAGAGCTATACTCTGCTCAGATTCAGCAAAATACTACAAAACTAATAGGATGGTGCTTTATATTGCACATGGATAGAAAATAGGATATTCTTTACTAGCCATGTCAGTCACCTGATCTAAACCAAACAAAGCATGATTTTTTTTTTTTTTTTTACAAAAAAATGCAAGAATGAATGCAGAGAGACCCACAAACAAGCAGCAGATCAAGACATCTGCAGTGAAGGCATAAAGGGATAATAAATCTCAAGGGAGGAAACTCAGCATTTGGTTATGTGCTATAAAACCCAAATAAACCTCTGTTACATAATTTGATTGTAGATATAGATTTATACTGTAGATACTGTATCTATAAGTATCCCCCAAATCAATTCAAAAACAACCAATAGGTCTAAATCTTTTCAAAGATTCTCCAGAATGTCAACAGTGTACATGTCTGTTATTAAATCCTTTATGGTCTGTAGTTTAATGTATTCTTTATAATTGCAAAATGTGGAAATTTGTTTAAGAAGACCCTTATCTACACTCTTCAGGTCATCCAAAGTTTTGGATGCTATTGGGATTCAAATAAAAACACTTTATTCACATTAATTCAATATAACACACTGCCGTTGCCGCACGAACATATCTGCAAAGGAAAAGACACATTTTCTGGGTGACCACAGATGTCTATCTCAAATGAATTAATTACAAGGCACAATCAAATCAGGGAAAGGATGGTTAGGAGGCTAAAGTGCTCTTTAGCTAATGGAACATCAAACTCATTAAAGGACACTTTGGTTCGTTGAACTGGTTGGATGATTAACCCCCATGAACACTGCTGTTTTGTAAATGGAAGCACCTGAATAAATGCATATACATCTATGAACTTAAGTTTGAATTATTTTCTTCCAACAGTTCTACCACACGTGTTAAATCCTCATTTTGGATTGATCAGAAATACTAGAATAATTTTCTATAAATAACAATTTTAGAGCAATAGGTAATTTCACTGGGACTTCTATGGATCCACATATTAAAAGTTAAAGTTGTAAAAGTTAAACAATGAGCTAACAAATAGAAATAAATAATTAGTAAGATGAAATCTAACATCGTCTCAAGGAGACATCCTCAAAAATCTAAAGCTTAGACGTGTCTTTTTGCTAAGATTTGTATTTATTCGTTTTAATGATGGGGTGTTGCTCTGTCTTCATTCTGTTTTAATAATGTAGCCCCTACTGAAGAAGCAACTTTTAGATTGTAAAACAGAGTGCATCGAGAACGTTAACACTAGACAAAGGACACATAGCAACAGCCTTAGTAAGGCGAGCCGGTCTTCATCTCACCACCTGGCCCTTTATGAAGAGCCTCCTGAGGTGAAGTGTCATCATGCCACACCAAGGTCAGTCGTCACACTGATGAGCGTTTCCCAGCAGCAATCAGACACACTCGAGTCTCCATGTGATTCCAAGGTTACTTTCAGAGGAAAGAGACTCATCTCCTGTGATGAGTTTTTTCCACTGAGTGATAATGAGGCTGGGAATCATCCTTAAATCATCAGCACTATGAGACCCATGAGACGATGATCAAAGAAGGGAGAGTCATTGGAACTGTAAATGTAGGGTTACTTAAATATGGCACAGTTTACATTACATGTTTTATTTAAAAAAAAAAAAAACATTCATACTGATCACAATAATTAGGTATATTACAGAAAGGTCCAGTTAAAGCATAATTAAGCTTTGAAGCTAAAAGTCTCAGTAATAATCCATTGATTTTAGAGATTTGTTTAATGAGGCCAAGCTTTAATTTTGCCTTTAGAATACCTTCATTAAGTGCAACAGTTTGAGGTATTTTTTTCCCACATATTATATCTGATTTCCTGCTCAATTAACTGACAAAGCTGGCCATCTCCATTTATACACCTAATTACCACTGGATGCCTCATGGGCCATTAGACTTGAAACGTTCTCCATCACAATAGCCATTTAAAAAAACCTTTTAAAATATTTTATAGATTATCACTCAACCAGCTAAAATTGTCAACATACAATAAGCACACAAAATGTTATTGTGTTTGCAATGCCTATATGCCTAAATGCATATTCAAGAAAGGCATTTAAACTGTCTATTTAAAATGGGGTTGGTGACTCCAAGTCACTTTTAGTGATTTGACTTAAATTGATATAAAATATGTTATAATAGAACTTATAGTAACTTTCCATTAGCTGTAATTAAGCCACTACAGTACTGTGCAAGAGTCTTCAGCCACCTCTCCTCCTAAACTACTCAAGTACAGGGCCAGGACTGAAAACTTTAAATGAGGGAAAAAAATCCCTGACCCACCAGCACTTAACTAATCAAGAGGAGACATTTTGCTTGCCTGTCAATCCAGAAGGCCACAAGTTTCACCTTCTTGGATTTTCATTTAAGCATTCTAGCCAAGGATTGTGGCTTTGGCAGGTAAACAGAACACATGTACCGCTATTTGTTTGGATTTAAAGTCTCACATCCACAAAAACAACTAAATATAGCTGTAAAGTATGGCGTAAATAAGTATGGGATGCTGCTATAAGAACCTCACCATTAGATGTCATCCAAATATGTTTGGCTATTGGCCGACAGTGCACATTACAGTACATAAATCACACTAAACTTTATGTTACATTTTCATAATTAAATTTCTTTGCCAGCATTAATCTGGAACGTAAAATACAATTTTATGAAATTTTATTGCCAAAAGCTTTTGGCAGCATTGTAGCAATTACAGACTATAGCAGCTTTTTGGATGAGATATTGCAGGTATTACTTTTTTAATGTAGAACTTATTCAAAATACATGAGCACCCCAAATTATACATTTACATAATTTTGTTTAATATTATTACTTCAGTACTGTACGAGCTGTGTTGATGGGTTATGTCATTAACTAGACAGGGGAAAATGGGTTTATGGTAGTTTTTAGGTCACTTTTCATTTGCACTAGACTGAATCAGTGGGCCAGCTTGCAATCTTTGTTTCTTTTGCTTATGGTTCAGATTCAGTTTGCACAATAAAAAAATTGAAGTAAACGAAATTGTCACTATATGTCAAATCACAATGTTCATTTTTATAAATTCAAGTTTGGGGCTGGAATTAATAATGGAATGATGATCTGCAAATATTTGTATGAAATTTCCTGTTCAACATAAAGAAACAGCAGAACTGCATTTGTTTTGAACTGAGGTAATTTTCTGGGAAATATACCAAACAAAACATCTTGAACATACAATACTTTGTTACAATTTGCAAAAATGTGTAGCATATTGGACTAACCCTAGCCAGACGTATGGAGTAAATGTTGAGCATTATAATGATATGTTGATCTTCAACATGTTAAACTGAAATTGTGTTTGGCTAGCATGCAAACACCTCAAGAGCACCTGCTTACTGCAGGCATTTAGCTCAGACTTGCAAAACTCCAGGTACCTAGTCCAGATCGAAGTTGGGTCACTTTCTTATCACAAACTAAACTCACACAGTTCGTTTTGGGACCAGTGCAGAAAGGGTCTTGGTGAGGTTACTTTGGTCCACATCTGAGTGCGATTGCTGTGTACAGACCTGCCCAAACAAACTGCACTGAGGGGGAAAACAACCCAGAGTTCAATTCCACTGGACTTAAAAAGGCAAGTTAGTTGTGGTTTTTGATCCAGATAAAAACATACTTGCTGGCATGACTTGACACGACACTAAATTCCACTAAAGAGTGGTTGCTCTGAGAAAACCCCTGTGAATGGAAAGGACAGCCTCACAGCTGGCCTTCTGAGGATTAATTAATTGTTTTCGCCCCCCTGTCAGTGTCAAATAGATGCGCGTCACAAGACTCGAACTGTCTGAAAAGATAAGGAAATATTTTAACAAAAACATGGAAAACATGACAGACAGGCTTTTACTAACTAATAAACTTGCAAATTTCAGTGCACAGAAAATTTCGAATATAATAATCTTTATAGCATTTGGCAGATACCCTTATCCAGTACCAATTACATTTATCTCATTATACATCTAAGTTTTTAGATGGCCGTGCTCAAGGGCCCTCAAAAACAGGAAGGGCTTTGTGGTGCTGGGGTTTGAACTGATGACCTTCTGAGAAGTCTTAACCACTGACCTTGGCTAATAATAATGAAAATAGTGATATATGTTTGCCAGCCATGTCAATGTGAAGATATATATATATATATAGTACTTAAATTCAGGGTTACTGTAAGTATGATGTTTAAAGCCTTGTTCATAATTTTTGATAGGATGCATGAGGCCATGACCACAGAGAGCACGGGTCAATGATACTACAATCTACCCTTAATGCTCACTTTTTCCACCTTCAAACTCCTGCATATCATTCATTCCCAGTGGATGTTGTAAAGCTAGCCTTTGTAGACACAAACAGAAAGGAGTTTAAAAAGGTGAGGAAGGTCCAAAGTCAATCATTATTTTCTGCTAAAACTGGAAAAACACATCGGCTACTTCTCCAGTATCATGATTTCCTTCCGAAAATGCTTCAGTGGCACCAATATCAGGATAGGTTCCCTTTAGAGTGTAGTGCTTTCCAAGATTTCCTCCTCATGAGGTTTCTCTTGCCTTTGGCTTACTCAGCCAAATTGAGTTGGCTCCACCTTAGCTTTTCACTTTGGTTAACACAAGATATATAGCACAAAAAGCCTCTGTTATACAAATACTATTTTAAAGACTGCACAGAGCATGCTGTGTAATTGTCTGTTCTTCCCTCAGATTGAGGAATGAAGTAAAATTAACCAAAGTGCCACCTCTGCCAATAAGCCGTCCATAAATTATGCTTTTTCTGGAGATTTGAATACCAAAGAACTTTTAATCCTTCCTACCTGAAAGAACTGAGAGCCAACAATCCTCTAAACACAATGAGAATTTCAAACATTTTGTAGAATGACTGATCTGGTTAAATTAAAATAGAGTTAAGCAAGATAGTCAATAGATGAAGCTTTAAACAATGTCTTATTACCTAATTATAAATGAATCCATGTGATAGCACTAGGATCAATGTGATTGGTTAGTTCATCTCTCTTTCCTGTTTAGCAGGATAAGAATACTAACAATTGATCATGTTTCACATTCGTACACTTTAGTATAGAGAAGGAGAATATTTTTGATGAGAGAACATTCAAAACAATGAGTCATTGCTTTTATGGAATTATGCTAAAGTTGCATAGAAAAATCTTCCAGCTTAAGATGCTGGACAGAGCTTACCTCATTTGAGTTGCACTAAAACTAGATATAAAGAAAGACAGTAAAAATAGAGGCCTTGCTTACAAAATTCAAGACAGCGATACATACTTCCTTTACTGTTAATTAAACCTTACTCACCATCTTAAGTGCCATCCATGCATCAGAATAACTGTAGATGTAGTTTGCTATCTGATACAATTTCAGTCTAAGGCAATTTTCATGGATGGCCCTGTAGTACAAGGGTATAATTCTCTTTATGGAAACTGGGAGGCTGGTTCTATTGAAGGATTAATGCAAAAATTTGGTTATTTAGTTAGTTAGTTAGTGAGTTAGTGAGTTAGTGAATGAGTGAATTAATTAAACAAACGTCCTACGTGACCACTTCTTTTTCTAATCACTGTGTTAAACCACATGGATGATGAGGAAGCAAAAATTTTAAAAAGGTTTCTCAGTAATTAGGATATATCTACTGAGCTATACCTTATTACAAGTAATAGCTTTGAATGTCAAAGATATTGGTTAATTGTAATGAGAATATATTATATATATGAGAAATCCGAAAAAAGCAATAGGATATAATAAGATGCTTTTTAGACCATCAGTAATGATCTGTTAAGTGCTGAAAAACAGACATTTTTTTCCTTTTTAAAGGAAAACTATTAAAATTCTTGGTTTATCTTTAGACACTATCTATGTATTGGACACACAGACACTGTAAACGTCTTTGACAAATTTTAAATCCAGCCAATGAAAACATTGATATTTTTTCGTGAATGAGCAGCACTAGGGTGCCGACAAAGCAGCTGGAAAGATGAGATAAAGCGAGGTCATACAGTACTGTATATACCTGAAAATCTTGGGTCAAGTATAGACGAATGTCAAACGAGCATTTGTTAATGTTGGATAGTGCCCTGTACCATAAAGCATTTCACTGTACCATGAAAAAATAGCTAAAATCATTTAAAAATAATAACAATAATAATCACTACTATGAATGATGAAGTCACCTTTGGATACATTGTGATTTTGGTGTGTGTAAGGAATTTTGGAATAAGGGTAGGGAAATTAAGCTGACACAAAAGTAAGATAAATAAATAAATACATACTTTGAATTGTCTCTTTGGTAATTAAATTTTAAATTGTTATTAGATATTTATGATTTTTTTTACATTTTGTTTATAATATTTATGAAAGAAATTGTCAGGGTTAACCCATAGAGGGCGCCTCACACCGTAGGACACTTATGTTTTGTTTTGACGTTTTGGACTTAATTTCCCAGGATGGTCAGATGATGGGAGCACTCAACTGAACCCCCTGACCCGCCAGTTAGCCTCAGTGGAGGCCCTGACAAGTGTCAGCTCCTCCTCTGCCCGGCCTCAAGCACGTCGTGCCAGCTCCTCCTCCGCCCGGCCTCCAGGACGTCGTGCCAGATCCGTCGCCCGCCGGCCAAGATGACCCAGTGCTCGCTCTGCTGCCCGCGACGACCCAGTGCTCGGTCCGCCGCCCGCAGGCCTCGACGACCCAGTGCTCGCTCCACTGCTCGCCGCCCTCGACGAACAAGTGTTCGCTCCGCTGTCCGGCATCGACAAGAACCTTATCTCTGTTATGCCTCCTAACAGAGATGGGGAGGAATCTCTCCTGACCTGCCTGCCCTGCCACCCTGCCCAAAGGACACGATCGGCAGGTTCAATGTCAGGAAACCAGACACAGGGCCTTGGGGAGGTTTGGTTTGGGTTATAGTTTTGTTTTTGCCATAGTACTTGTTTAGTTGTTCATGATTAGAGTTTGCTTGTTTATGTTTTGTTTTCTTTCATTAAACATCTTATAGCCTAACCTCTGCACTTATGCCTCGCCTGCAACCCCAAAACAACCGTGACAGAAATACATTCCGTGTAATTTTTCATTTTAAACCAGAGTGCATCCTATATGCAGTCATTAGCGAGGAATCATAATTCCTACATATATAATACATAATATAATAATGGCAAAAGGGAAGCTACTAATGGAGGAACATCATCAACTATTTTTATTGCCCAGTGTCAAACACTTAGAATACAGGCTTAACAATTTATTGTTAGCACTTAATTTTTTTTAAAACTCTTGCTGCTTTTAAAGGATTGGGTGAGCCGCAGCAGGTTTTCAAATAGGTCCTTCTTAAGTTTGGGAATGGCTGACCAACATTAAAATTAAACAATACACTATGTTCGGTTAACATTAAATAAACAAGCAAAAACTTTATGATCAATCTATAGCGATCTACAAATGAAGAACAGCTCATGGGTCTGTACAAGGTTAAATATTTAAATTAGACATGAGCATGTAAACAAACATACCCTATTGAACGTCAAGCAGTTTTTTATAAAGTGTAAATATAACTCTTTTTATAAAGAGTTTGCATCATTCTGCAATATAAAGTGTAACAATAATACTAAAATACTAAAATACACCCACTCCCATACATTACTTTTAAATTACATATGGTGCCATATAATATCTAGATGACAAGTAATGTTTTAGTTTGCTGTTCTGAAAGCTGTAAGCACAAGACTTGTGTTGAGCCATTGAAAGAAGTTCCTTTAATACAGCATTTTCAGACAAGTGCATTCCTGTGGCAGGAGAGTAAACTGAACAGCATGTCAACAGTTTCAAAAACCCTTGGAGTCTTTAATTTCGTTTTTTTTTTTTTTAAGGATTGAAACTTGTATATGGGTGAATAGGCAGATGACTCACATAAGGAGCGTTTCACATTGTTTGCGAGGCTGGTATGTATCAATTAGAAAGAAACACTTTGACGCAACCTGTAAAGATTTTGATTAGACCTATTGTCTTAGATGGAGCAAGAATTAACAGATTAATTGTATTATTATTTTTCTCCCCACTTCACATATCAAAAAGTCTTCAATTTTTATTATATTTTTCTAGCATCTCACCAGTGGTTGACAATAAACTAGCTGTTGTTTTGTACTTTAAGAATTATTCATATTAACAGAATTTATTTTGATTGAATAATTGTTAAGAGTATGAAATGCTCGCCATCATGCCACCACCACACGTTGTTGCACTGTAGTAGACACTCTCTGGTAACTAAATAATGACATCCACTCAGTGTAATGTGATCCAGTCATACATACTTAAAGTGTAACCGGGTGCCAAATTTAAGAGCAGAACACAACAAATCAGCTTAACCATTAAGTTTACAGTAAAACAAGCAAATAATCAGTACTTACCTTTGTTATCCTGTGGTTTAAATAATACAAGTTCCCATGCATTTTGTTCTTGCTTTTGCTCCATGCAAAACAAGGGGTTGAGGTGGGTGAAGATATTTTTTACAAGTTGTTTTATAAGTGATTATTCATTAATCATGAACAAAATCTATAACTAAGACCAGCATACTGACATTTAAGGTTAGCATGTCATTTTCAACCACTAGAATTCATATTATGTTCGTGTTCTTGCTCGCATGTTAAAAGTGTGAAGGTTCAAATGCAAGAATGCAAACAAAACTCCAAGATGCCTTATAACACTGGCCATGAGTAATGGTTATCAAAATGTCCAGGGCTGTATTCCTAGTCACAGACAGCTGTTGAATGTTTCAGAGTCATACTGAATCTCTCCATGATAAGGTGATAACTTTTCTGTAGCACAACATTATTCTTGTAGTTTGTGTCATTATGGTTTAATGATAACAGCTATGAAGTTGAATGCACTCACTTTTATTACTGGGATGGTCATTGTTGTCGAGAAGCTATTCTAGGAGCAACCCACCAGCTTGTCTATTCCAGGACCAATGAGTATTGGGCAGGAATACATATTGGATGGGATGCCAGTCCATCTTAGTGCACCACACAGAGCCACATTTACACATTCAATCACACACTACATGCACAATATATTTTAGCCAATCCACTTACCAGAGAACCTGATGGAAACCCATAGACACACAGGAAGATCTAAAACATTAGACAGAACGTAACCAGAGCTAGGGATCAAGCCAGGGATTATGGAGCTATAACATTAAAACATAAACTCTGTGCCAGCCCTGGAGTGCTGAAATCTTTGACATTTGTAATCAGACCAAGCGATATCTACCAGTTGGCAAACTAATTTCACAAACACCATACAACTCTGAATATATAGTATATGCCATTCAAGACTACAGAGGTGAGAATGCTGCCTATCTAGGTTTATGATCACTATGACCAATGAACCATGCAATGGCAGCTAGCAAAAGAAGCATTTTTTATCAGAATCCTTAGAAAGAAAATAGGGAAGCAGAAATTATGGGGAAAATGACTGACCTTACATTAGACCTTTCTATAACCACAAAGAGAGCCTCTTTCTCGGTCTGTCTCTCTCTCTGGAAACAAATAGGTTTTGTGCTGCTGGCAGACTTTGGGTAATCTTGTGCCTTTGAGCACAGCAGAGATGAAAGCTCAGAGTTTTCCACAAACATGCCAACAAGCATGCTCATCATTCACCACTTCACTCACTTCCTGCCCCCTCCTTTCAGAATTCAAAAAAGAGAGGTCTTAATTCATGCCTCAGTCAATTTCACATTCCACTCATGGCATTTATCGCTCAATGGTTGAGGTTTTGGGGCTGATACCCAGAATGTTTTATTTATATATTTATTCATTTATTTTTTTATAAGGCTACTTTATAACAAAGACCTACTGTAGATCACAGCCAGATGGTGCAATATTGAAGCCACAATTCCAAGAGCTTTTTGTCCCATAAAGTATCCTTGACTTTTTAAGTCATTGTCTTTGAAATGCAAACAGAACTGAAAAAAAGAATGTGTTTGGCAGGCCAGGTGACTACCATTAGTGATCAGGAAGCTATGAAGGGATAGGTGTTTGTGGAATTCTTGTGATGAGGTCATGGATAGAGGATCATGGGGGTTGAAGTGTACTTAGGGGTCGACTGCATCCTTGATGATGCCAATCACTTTTTTTTTTTCAAGTGTTTTTGTAAATGAAACTATATTGTAGCAAACCAGAAAAAAATAAGTAAGTAAGGTGGAGTGATGGAGTCTATTTATTTTATAGTAAAGTAGTATATGTCTTCCCTAACAGTATAGTTGGTAAAAAAGAAATCATACTTAGTAATTTATTTAATATATTTATTTTACAAGGTGGTATAGTGCTAGGCGGCACGGTGGTGTAGTGGTTAGCACTGTCGCCTTGCACCACTAGGGTCCGGGTTCGATTCCTCGATTCCTCTCTCTGTGTGCATGGAGTTTGCACGTTCTCCCCGTGCTTGGTGGGTTTCCTCCGGGTACTCCGGTTTCCTTTTATTTAGGATAACGGGCAAAGGAAATGGTTTAAGAAGGGAGGATAGAAAAAAAGAAGAGGAAAGTTGTGTGTGTGCACTTGCGTGACCAGAGGCAGTGCCCAGCTGGCATGTGAGCACGAGGCTGGCAAGCAATGACTACACCCTGGACAGGGTGCCAATCCATCACAGGGCATACACACTCACATTATGGTCAATTTGGGAACACCAATTAGCATAATCTGCAGGTCTTTGGATTGTGGGAGGAAACCCACCAAGTACAGGGAGAAAATGCAAACTCTATGCACACAGAGATGGGAATCAAGCCTGGCCAGGAATCGAACTGAGGGAGACGATTACCCACAGTACTGCTTATATTTCAAGATCTCGCTCGTTTACCGAGTTAAAATTCACCTAAAATTTTTGCTTGTCTTGCAAAATGCTCGCAAACCAAGGTACTTGCAACCCAAAGTTTTGCTGTAAATTGTTATGAACAAGTCTCTCCAGACATTGGTAAAATATTTTTTTATGCGCTTAATTGGTGTTTTTGTAGTCACACAATATAAAATCATAGCAGAACTATCAAGCCTTTCAGTGTTCATTAGATCAGCGAGGATGTCTGCTCCGTGCAGGCTTATACACACTGACAAGTACAAGACATTTCGCTTAAGGGATGAAAATACATTCACTACACTTGATTTTCCCAGCGCACTAGCCTTCTCCGTCAGTCTGATTTCAGATGTCAGCACTATCTGACTCTAATTTACTCACACTCTCCCTTCCGTCTGTCTCTACAGAAATGTTCACTTCTATACTAATGCTCCCCTGTGTGCTACTTATCTTGTGTCTCTGTATGCTGCCTTCTTGCTACAGTGCTTTGTACACCTTGCTCACATTTCCACTTATTTATCACAGCGAAGCAGATGTGGGAAAGGAAAACTAAACATTTACCCATTGGTGGTTAATGCCTCTTCTTCTTGTTGGCAAGGAAGATCAGGGATGGTGAAATTGTGAATAAAAAGGTTTTGCGGTGCACTATAGGTCTGTAAACTCCAGACAGCACCCATCTAATTTGTGTGTGCAAGAGTCTGAGAGAGAGAGAGATAGAGAAAGAGAGAGCGAGGTGAGTGAACAAGATGATCGAGTATTGTGTGCAATATGGGAGAAAACTAGAGGACAAGAAGGGGTCAGGACAGCAATTTGCAAGGAGAAGAAAAATGAGGCAGAATCTGTAACTCTTGTGCTTGATAGAAGAGTTCGTATTAGAATACTTCTTCCATTTTTGACTTACTATAATTTACAAGTAAACTAACAGTTTATGCACATCAGTATTTACGAAACAGGCATTAGATACTAAACAGATATAACCCTTAGCTGTGTGTTAAGGATAACATTGCAAGAAATGAAACATAATGGTGTGTGCAATTATAAGCAACGACAGTGTTAATTGTTACCATTAGCTGATTACTTTGCTATTTTAGCACTTTTTATCAGTTGTGTAATGTCTACAAAAAATTTTTTTCTGTTTTTGCTTGTTCTTCTTCTTCTTTTAATGAGCCCTACCTTTGTACTGGTCACTCAGTGGACTGAGACTTTTCACCTGTGATGAGGAAGGTCAATTCCCAGCCACTGCACAACACCTCTGAACTTTTTTGTTGTTGTATATAAAACTTCGGAAATTTTTAAAACCAAATTAATATTGTTCTCTAATGCAAGTAGAAAATCCTTCAGCTGCTGTTGTGTTGTTGCTATTTGTAAATGATAAGGGACAAATAAATGGTGATGGTATTTGGCTTGATGATTAAACCCTAGATAGAATATATATATAGAAAATGTTTTTTTCAGGCATAAATTCTGTTTGTTTGTTTATTTGTTTAATAATAATATATTTATATATTATATTATATTAACTTATATAATATATATTATCATATATATTAATATATGAATGCAAGTACACTGTCCTAAGGCTTTTGGACTTTACAGCATGTTAAGATTGATTTCCAACCTAAAACATTTAACTCTTTATTGTATTCTGTAGTCTAGGCCTGTCACTAGGACCTGGAAGTAATGCGGTCGCGAGCCAGGAAGTATAAGAGGAGTAAACAAACTCAGTCATTGAGTTTGCCCATGTTGCCTCGGATCTTTTCGCCAAACCGTGAGTACTCACTTTCTTGGGTTTGCTTTCAGATTGAGTGTGTGTTTATAGGACGTGGGCTAAATTGTGTTTATCCCTTGCTCCCCATTTGTGAGAGTCCTTAAAACAAATCGCTTGGTTATCCTGCCTACTCGTGTTACTCCGCGTTTGGGTTTACCATCCAGGCTACAAAGGGCTAACCGCTAAAGCTACGTCTTCTGGTCTACTCAGGTTAGTTCTTGACAGAATGACTGACGCTCCGCGGTGAACCCAGCAGATCATACGCACCTCTGCGATGTGGTGAACCAGCATGCCGTGCTTATCAATAAGCTAACCGGAGAGATCGCTACTCTGCGCCAGAGCGTCCAAGACGTTCTAAAGAGATTACTCGCTCACCAACTGTACTGCAAGCTTGGAAAGTGTGCGTTTCACAAGCACTCCACTACGTTCCTGGGTTTTGTTATCTCGCCCCAGGGTGTGGCCATGGACCCGGAGAAACTAGAAGTTGTGCGTCATTGGCCCCTACCCAGGACACTCAAGCAGCTTCAACGGTTTCTCGGGTTTGCAAATTTCTATCGTCTTTTTATCCGGGGCTACAGTACATTTGCGGCACCACTAACCACCCTGACCAGGCCCTCCTCTCGTCCATTTCAACTCACTCCAGCCATCTCTGCCTTTCAATAACTATGTCACCGCTTCACCACCGCTCCTATTCTTCTCCACCCGGACGCCAACAAACCATTCATTGTGGAGGTGGACGCGTCGGATGTAGGCGCCGGCGCTGTTCTCTCCCAACGAGGCCCAGACCAGAAGCTATACCCCTGTAGCTTCTTCTCCAAGAAATTTAACCCCACTCAGCAGCGATACGGTTGGGCATAAAGTGGGCCTTGGAGGAATGGCGTCACTGGCTCCAGGGCTCCAGTGAGCCGTTCATTGTCTGCACGGATCATCAAAACCTCATAACCATCCGAAACCTCAAACAATTTAATCCACGGCAGGCACGGTGGGCTTTATTTTTCGAACAGTACAACTTCCACCTGTCATACCGCCCGGGGTCAAAAAACACCAAGGCCAACAACACGAGGAAGATGTCCCCCAGGCAGACCCCGTGCCTGTCATCCCATCCTCACTAATCATTGCACCCCTCCACTGAGACTTAGAGACAAGGGTGCGCCAGGCACAGGCTGTGGAGGCCGGACCGGCAGGTGTGCCGCCTGGACGACTCTACGTGCCACAGCACCTGAGATCGGAGGTCCTTCAGTGGGGCCATGCCTCGCCCCTCGCCGGACACCCTGGAACCCGACGGACCTTTCTGTTTGTGAGGCGGGCGTTCTGGTGGCCATCCATGAAGAGGGACATCGACGAGTTCGTTCAGGTGTGCCTGGTGTGCGCCAGGGCCAAAGACGTCAACAAGCCATCACCCAGAGAGCCTCAACCACTTCTCGTTCCTGGACGCCCCTGGACCCACATCGCCCTGGATTTCATCACGGGCCTGCCAGTTTCCGAAGGAAAAGACGCAATCTTAACCATCGTCGACCGATTCTCCAAGGCCGTGCACCTGGTGGCCCTCCCCGGACTCCCATCAGCAAAAAACACCGCCGAGCTGATATTGGAACA
>JAOVVA010000041.1:2549732-2572207 GCA_028565275.1 Leiocassis micropogon
ATATTACTGGCGCATCTGTGACCAAGACAGCAAGTCTTTCTGATGTATCAAGAGCAACGGTATCCAGGGTAATGTCTGCATACCACCAAGAAGGACGAACCACATCCAACAGGTGTAACTGTGGATGCAAGAGGAAGCTGTCTGAAAGGGATGTCCGGGTGCTAATCCGGATTGTATCCAAAAAACATAAAACCACAGCTGCCCAACTCACCGCAAAATGAAATGTGCACCTCAACTCTCCTGTTTCCACCAAAACTGTTTGTTGGGAGCTCCACAGAATCGATGTACATGGCCGTGCTGCTATAGCCAAAGCTTTAGTCACTCGTGCCAATGCCAAATGTCGGTTTTAATGGTGTCAGCAGTGAAAATCTTGGGCTGTGGACAATGTGAAATACATTTTGTTCTCTAATGAGTCTACCTTTACTGTCTTTCCCACATCCGTGAGAGTTACGGTATGGAGAAGCCCCAAAGAAGCGTACCACCCAGACTGTTGCATGCCCAGAGTGAAGCATGGGGGTGGATCAGTGATGGTTTGGGCTGAAATATCATGGAATTCCTTGAGCCCAATACTTGTGCTAGATGGGCACGTCACTGCCATGGACTACCGAACCATTCTGGAGGACCATGTGCACCCAATGGTTCAAACATTGTATCCTGAAGGGGTACCATGTATAAGGATGATAATGCACCAATACACACAGCAAGACAGGTGACAGAGTGGTTTGATGAACATGAAAGTAAAACTGAACTGTAGCAAATGTAGCATTCTCTCATACACACTATAAGTAAATAACCACTGACCAATACGTTGACCAGTAACATACTGGTGTGTTACTGAGAGGGCTATAACTTTAGTTACACCACAAATCTGAATTTTGGATTCAGAAAGTTCAAGATGTGATAATTAATTTTCTATAGCAGCAGCTCTGGCAAACGGATTGGCCATAGGGTTTATGTTTATGTACTCATTCCAGTATGTTCTACTTGTATGACAGACAGTTTACTATTCACACAAAGTTTAATTCTCCCTAAATAATCACTAAACACTACGTACATACACTAGAAACATCTTTTTTTCTTTTCTAATTCAAACAATTAATCGAAGACAAACATTAGACAAGAGTTTGTAAAAAAAAGCTAAAAGGTTAAAGCTAAAAAATAAGCTGATTAGGCCCATAACTGCTCATAACGTCCCTTCTACTCAACATTTTGATTTCATTTATGGTGCAAGGTTCAGTTTCCATAGTGTACGTATCATTTTGTTGGAGTAAGCCATGCTGTGTTACGCTTTTGTTTGTGTTTGGTGAGGATTGTGGCAGATTGTTCGGTGCATTGCCATCGTTTCTGTGTCTTCAGCATTCTCTGTCTATACATGATAAACTATCATGTTGATTGGCTTTGTTAAGTGATGCATATAGCCACACCCACCAAGGGGAAAAGGGCTATATTCATCCAAAAAAGCTCTAGATGTTGTGACACAATCTGGCACATAACTGCTCATAACTTTAGTAATAGGAAGTTTAAATCATTTTAGTGACTCGGTTCTTTGAATCACGTTCATCAAAAGTCATTTAGTTCATTTCGTTCTTTTAATCAAAAATAAAATGTTGCATTTTCAATAAAAAGACCCCCAATACGTCTACATACACAAATTTTAGCTATAGTTCCAGTAATGAAAATATTACAATGCAGCTAAGGACATATTATAGGGCACTGGAGGCTCAGTGGTAGGTGTTTCGCCTGCCATGCCGAAGGCCCGGGTTAGATTCCCAGCCAGTGCCCAAACTCCAGCCACTGGATGCAGTGCCGGTCCCAAGCCCAGATAAAATGGGAGGGTTGCGTCAGGAAGGGCATCCGGAAGGGCAACCAAGTTGTAGTGCGGACTGGGTATTCCGCTGTGGCGACCCCTTGCCGGGAGCAGCCGAAAGACCAACAACAGCTAAGGACATATTATAATAAACAGAATGAGTAGCTCAGCTCTCATATCTTCCAGTCTGAGTCGTTCGTTCTTTTGACTCTATTGCACCGCATAGCGTTGAGAACGAACGACTCAGAGTAGAAGAGTCACTGAGAAAGACTAGCTCAATTCTGTTTCCTGTGAATATTATTTGTTAAAATATTTGTTGTATTTTTAATTGTGATAAGGTGTATTCAGCAAACATGGGCATTATTATTTTTAGAACTGACCAACAATAGTTACATTTACAAAGCTTAAAACACATTAAGGATTTAGCTGGCTAATTTTCTCAGTTAGTACAGGATAGTTAGCATGTGTTACTATGAGTGACAGTGTGTTTGTTGTGGTGAAATACTAGATGTACTTGTTAAGAAAATAACTTAAAATGTCCTTACCTGAAGTAAAACTTGATATGGATTTAGACACCATGGTTTACCTCTTCCAAATTAACAATTAAACACTACATTTGCGATTGACAGTTCGGACTAGCTGCTGATAGGATCCCCCGCCCCCTCTCCCTTCCTGAGGTAAACTGAACAGAGAGCGTGTTGCAGTTTACCTGAAGGGGGTGCTGCTGTTCAGTACTCTTCATCTCTTTCAATTTTAACAGCATGTCTGAATACAAGTACAAAAAAAGGAAACCTTATCATGGGGGGAGAAGTAGGCATGATGTATAGTCTCCATACTGATAAAATAACATTTGCTTATATTGACTAAACTTGAACTTGCAAATTAAACAGCAAGATTGTATGCTAGGTGTCAAAAAACAAAGAGGCACAAACATGCTGAAAACTGCAAAGAAAAAAAGAATAAAATAAAGAAATTGACTTACTCACTCACTTATCTTTTATAACGTTAATCGTGTACACAGTTTCGTGGGGAGGGGCTGGAGCCTATCCCAGGAGGCTTAGGGCACAAGGCAGGATAAACCCTGGATAGAGCGCCAATCCATCGCAGGGCACACACACACACACACACACACACTAATTATGCACCAATTATACACCAATTAGCCCACTCTCCATGTTTTTGGGTTGAGGGAGGAAACCGGAGTACTCACCAAGCACAGGGAGAACATGCAAACTCCATGCACACAGATTCCCCTAAGTGGGAATCAACCCCAAACCCTGGAGTATTAAAGTATTAAAGTAAAATATTTAACCATGTTCTTTATATTGTTTTCAGAAGATTGACTCAGACCTATCAACTTAATAACCCTAAACTTAGTTTATTATTTAATTAAATTATTTATTCCAAAAACATTTTCAAATCTGCACCTTTGGTGTTCATTCAAGTCTCTTGTTGTTCTCTTTCTGTGGCTGTCTTTGTTGTGGGAGGCGTTTTGTTTATCAGTATGAGTCCAAATACATAATGCTGGAACTGCCCATAAATTAAAATAACTGTATATGCTATATACACAGATCTATAAATATTTGCATGTTTTAAAAGTTAGAAATTATTTAAACTGTCTGGCACAATGTATTTAAGCCTAAATAAAATAATGAATACAAGTTCAAATGCAGACTTTCAGCTTTAATTGAAGGTTATGTACAGTCCAGCACATTTCATTCATTTGCTGATATGGGTGAAGCCACTTTCAAAATGGTTTATTACGTAATCACTGTTGTCAGGACATGATTTCTTTTGCCTTCTTTATGTTATTGCTCTCTTATCAGTGCATCTACTTCATGTTCAGAGAATTTAGTTATAAATACTGGATCCAATTCCGCATACCATCACTTAGTGATGAAAAGCACTGCATGTGTCATGTTTTTTATACCAACCCACCAGATGCAATGACAACGTAGTAATCACATGATAAGCGCCTGGTAAGAGTGTGGTCTGATCTGATCAGACATAATACTAACATAAGAATAATCTCAATGGACCTGGTGAGTGTGTGATCATGTGCATGAAAGGAAATTAGTGACAACTTGATAGACGTGTTGAGAACCTTCCAGGAATGTGGCTAAGAAGTAGAATGAATTTTTTTTTTCATTTTTCCAGTTCCCTCTGCATTCTTTGATATTTTTGAGATGTCGTGGGAACCTCTGACTTCAGCTCTTTTTGGTTTCTCCATGTACTACAGTTTATTGTATTTTAGTCATTTCTTAAATATGTACAGTTAGTCAAACTAATTTAGTTTTTAAGTCAGCATATGTGAGTACAGCCACAAAAATTATGGGAAATCCAAACTATGTAACCCTGGAATCACAAAAAAAAAAGTAATAACCAGTTTTCATATTTAAAATTTTCTGTATATTATTACTCTGGAGTTTAATAGACCTTTAAGTTAAAGGCAACATTTTGTGGTAAAGATGAAACAGAATGTTATTTTTATTTGTAATCGAAAACAGTGAAAATGTCTTTACTGCAACAATGTCCATTGGCCAATATTACAGTAAGGTTTATAAATTCCCAACTGGTTGAAAGTAAAAGTGCCCCTAGATGCAGAATGTAGATAAATATGAAAATAAATAATATTTGGAATGCACAGATAATGATCTAAAGTAAACACATACAGATGTTAGTAGGAGAGACAATTTTTTTCTTCTTTTTTTATGTCAAGAGGCTATTTAAGTCTTTCTGAGTGCCAAACTAAAAACATATACAGCTTAAGTTTGAAGTTTATACAGTTAGGTCATTAAAACCAATTAACCATTCTACAGATTTCATGGTAACAAACTAAGGGTGTGGCACGCTGTTAGGACATTTGCATTATGCATGACACAAGTAATTTTTCCAACAATTGTTTATGGATATACTAATTCATTATTTCACAATTCCAGTGGGTCAAATGCTTCCATACACTCAGATAACTGTACCTTTATACAGCTTGGAAAATTCCAGAAAAGTATGCCATGGATTTAGAAGCATCTGGCTACTCGGCATCATTTGAGTCAATTGGAGGTGTACCTGTAGATGTTGTGGACTGCCACAAGTTAAGTTCATCATCGGAAACAATTTCCAAATGCCTGAAAATACCACATTTATCTGTAAAAACAATACTATGCAAGTATAAACACCATGGGATCATGCAGCCATCCTCATGAAGGAGACTGTACTTTGCTTACTGTACTGTAGAACAAAAAGTACAAATCAATACCAGAACAGGAAAGGAGTTTTTGAAGACACTGGAGGAAGCATGTACAAATGTATCTATATCCAGATCAACATAACCTCAAAGGTTGCTCAGCAAAGAAGAAGCCACTGCTCCGAATTGTCCTAAAACACCAAAGAACACCAACCCAAACGTGAAGCACAGGGGTGGTCACAGCATGTTGTGGAAGTGCTTTACTCCAAAAGTGTCTATTGCACTTATAAGGAAGAAAGATTAAGTGGATATATTTAAGTAACATCCCAGTAAATCAGCAGAGAAGTTAGAGCTTGGTTGCAAATGTTTCTTCCAAATGGATTATGGCCCCAAGCTGATTTTCAAGGCTATGGCAAAATGGCTTAAGAACAACAAAGTCAAGGAATTAAAGTTGCCCTGACCGCAATCCAATAGAAGATTTGTGAGCAAGCAAGGAGGCCTACAAGCCTGAGTCAGACACACCAGCTCTGTCAGGGGGTATGGTTAAAATTCCAGTAACTTTTTGTAAGAATTTTGTAAAGGCTTCCCAAATTGTCAGGAATTGTGAAAAGTTTACATGTTTGTAATGTTTAAATGTTTGTGTATGTAAGGAGTATGTAAACATCTGTTTTCAACTCTGTCTAGCATATTTCACATACACACACATATACAGTATATCAAAATACCCCAAATTACAAAGGTTACATTTTATTTACAGAGCCACATAACAAGGACGTTTTATTGCTTGTATATTATTTGTAAATGTTTTGTCCCTCAAATGTTGTTAAATGAAAACCCCTCCCTAAAAATTAATTAAAGGACCAGCTGTGTTTTTCCAGATACTGTTTTCAGGATTTATCATGATTTTCCACATCTGTCTATGCATTTTATTTCAGTTTTGTGGGCATTACTACACACAAATCAGATGTGCCATTCACACTCTTGAAAAGCTGTTCATAAGTGATTGGAATCTATCAGTATACACACACTTAGGCTTTCGTCAATGTGGTGGGTATTTTTAGTCTGTTTGTTTTACACAGTTATTCACCCAATGTATACAAAACTTTCTGTATTTTAGCAAAACTGAATACTAAAGTACTTTTTATAATTTAGATTGAAATTACTGTTTACTATAAACAGTAGTTTAAAACACAGCTAGTTAGTTCACTTGGTCAAAGTTGATACAATGCTTGCCGGAAAGGTACACATGGCATCTGACAAAATATCAACTATGATATGCCCACTGGTGGCTCACAATTTTAAGGCTCTGGGTTACTGCTCAGGAGGGTTAACGCCCCCAGGCTTACAATGTTGAGTCCTTGACAAAGGCCCTTATCCATCTCTACTGCAGGAGTGCTCTGACCCCTTCCTGAGACATGCAAAGAAAAAAAAAATAAATAAACTTCTTCTACTGTGATGTAGTGTTAATAAACTCCAAATAGCTTTTCTGTCAGGACTGTAAAGTCTTGATATTGCCCATAGATGAAATAGGCACAACTAACTTAACAAAATAGAGTGTTAACAATAAAACCAATCAGCAGCACCAGTAACATACAGTACTTAATTCCATATGTGAAATTTCCAGTATTGTTCTATAATGTAGAAAAAAAACCCTCACAAAATAAAACTCTATGAAGTAGGTGTGTACAAACCTTTGACTGATACTGTATGTGTGTCTCTCTCTACACAGATATAGCATTCTGTCATGCTTGTCCAGTTCTGAATTTTTTTTCGCAATTAGCTTTGCTCAGCCCTTTGCTTTTTCAGGCCAATCTCCCAGTGAACTTCCGTTCATTTCTGACCACTTGGCCTCCAGAAGTCTGATTCATTCTTTGCTAATCTAATAGAGAAACAGATGGAAGACTGTATGTGCTGGGCTCTGGCCTGGAAATTGAAAAAGCCATTAGAAAAAGTACAAATGCACCAGCACAAGCAGGGCCATAAAGCCCAGAGTTCACAACGAGTTAATTAAACACAAAAAACAATGTCAAAGAATGGTTCAGGAAGCATGATGAGTCATTTTCACACACATTATTGAATTAAATTAAATTAAATTATCATTTATGTATTTATTTATGTATTTGTTTATTCATAATTATTTTCTAGACACATAATTTACATCACTAACAGAACTAAATAGCAAATTGTTACCACTTTACTAACATATAAAGCAGACATGTATAACCACATGTAAGATCTCACTCACTCACTCATATTCTATACCACTTTAGCCTGTATTCAGGGTCGCAGGGACGTGGAGCCTATCCCAGGAGACGATAGATTGGCACCCTATCCAGGTACACTCTGGATAGGGTGCCAATCTATCGCAGGGCACACACATATACACACACTCTCACTCTACGGGCATCTTGGGTAAGCCAATTAGCCTAATTATCTTGGATAATCTTTGGAGTGTGGGAGAAAACTGGAGTACCCGGAGGAAACCCACCAAGCACGGGGAGAACATGCAAACTCCATGCACACAGAGACATGAATTGAACCTGGACCCTGGATGTGGAAGGCGACAGTGCTAACCACTACACCACAAATAAATAATTAAATCACATCAATACTTTTCAACAAAATCTAATATTAATAATAAAAAAAACCTTACCAGTGGTAACTCATATTTATACTTTCTCTATTCAGCAATTCCATTGTTCAAACATCTATTACTCTGCATTTTTTCTGTTTTTCCTATTAATTATAAAATATAGATTTTGGTTACAAGCTAGTGTATGTGGGATGTCAATAACTGTTCAATAGCTGGTTAATGCATATTCCTTTTTCAAATAAAATAAGCACAAACACGTCTGTTGCTTTTATTCAGCAGCAGAGTAATTGCTCTTTGCAATTACATAAATGAAAAATCTTTAAAATGTCTGCTGTGAAATATTTAAAATGTCTGCATGCTGGATTGTGTATAACTAAACATTAGAAAGTAAAATGTCCAACTATGCAATGTAATCCATTACATCATACATATCTCTTTATATCAAGTGGACAAATTATAGACTGTATAGTAAAAATTAATAGTACGTGATAATAAGGAATTCGGCATTCAGCATGCTGTCCACCTTGTTATTAAACTTATAAAAAGTATGTTAATAGTTGATGTTGCATGTAAAATAAACAGAGAAAATATTTGTATTGAGCTCCCAGTTGCACTACAGCTTGCTAAATACTGCCTCTGTCCACATAAATGACTTGATAAACCTTCTTAAATCTGATTATAACTTGTTAATAAATAGACATATTCAGTTTTAGTTACACCTCCCAAGCAAACACTAGCACACACTAACAACTGTAACATAAAACTGTGGTCAGAGATTTCACGCACTCTTGACCTTGACCTTCAAGAGCAGACAGCCATGAACAGATCAATAAAAGGTGCTTTACATAACATCCTAATTTAAAACAAAGAACAACATGTACAAGAGCATGCACAGTATTTGTATCATCTGTGTAGCATTCCAGAACAATCCATAGCTGTCTTGTCGTGTTCCAGAGGTTATTACTGATGTGTGATGTGTATTGGTTTGTGTCATGTGTTTTTGATGTGTGCTAAACAGAACATAGGAGCAGATGGTTATTTTGGACTACTTTATAAGAGTAAGCCATGTGGGATAACATGCTCTGGTAGTTTCTGTATTCACTTATTTACATTGCAGCAGCTGTTTTTGTCACTGCTTTCACTTGTAAGTGTGTATAGGTGGGTGGGTCGATGCATGCCTGTGTGTGCTGTTTTCTCTCTCTGTAGTCTCACATCAAGATTCCTGCACTCTCATTAAAAAGCACCACAATCAATTTAAGAATTTTTGACAGCGAAAAATAAACATTTAAGTACTGATAACATGCTTCCTAGAGTCCTGAGAACAGTGTTATTAGACCTGCCTGGAAACATGAATGCCAAAAACAAGCTAGCCATTGACTTATATAACAATTTAGGTACCCAATACAGTAATTGTACCTCATATCACAGACCCGACATTCATATGGGATCCACTATAACCTTAGCAGCCTGTTATGGAAAATGTTGACTTCCAAAAATGTATACTGTATATTATATCTATGGTCCTTTTAACTCTGTGAACGTATTTTCCACTGTACTCTAAGTCTTGAGCCATCCCTCATTTATTTCACTCACTTACCATCTATACCACTTTGTCCTGTATTCAGGGTCACGGGGGGTCTGGAGCCTATCCCAGGAGACACGAGAAGGGGTACACCCTGGACAAGGTGCCAATCCATCGCAGGGCACACTCATTCACACACTACAGGCAATTTGGGAATGCCAATTAGCCTAATCTGCAGGTCTTTAGACTGTGGGAGGAAACCGGAGTCCCCGGAGGAAACCCATCAAGCACAGGGAGAACATGCAAACTCCATGCACACACAAACAGGAATCGAGCCTGGACCTTGGAGGTGCAAAGTGACAGTGCTAACCACTACACCACCGCGCTGCCCTCATTTAAGTTAAATTAAATTAAATTACAATTAAATTATATACAATAAACAAAATGGAAACAAATGTTTTACTATGTCTATACCACTTGACAGGCTGCAAAGTGCCTGAAGACAATTTAATAATTGGTTGTGTATGCAACAACATCAGCAGCAACCTCATTTCCCCTCTCGTCTGTTCCAGCTACTCAGCATTCAGCATCACCAGTATAATAATCACCAGCCTGATCATCTGTCATCCGTACCTGCTTCTCACTGGTTTATGCCTTAAGTTAAATGTTTTTATTTTTATGTGTGAATTATTCATAGGTCACTGTGTGACTTTAGAAACAAAACACATTCTTCTAGTCAAGTAAAGGTACCTTGCCAAAAAATAAAAGCCTAAAAAAGTCTTTCAGGAAGGCTGTAGAGCTATTCCTCTAGACAAAATAAAAAAAATACATGCAAGTCTTTGAAAGCAAAATATGAAGAAATGAGGGGTGGCTCAAGACTTCTATACAGTACTGTATATGAATCTAAATGTCACACAAGGTCTTGTCCTAATCTCAGGTCTTTTGTAATAAACAGATTTTTAATATACTAATACTAGTACTAATAAATCCTGCCTACTCTGAGGACATCTGAGGATGCCCCAGACTTCCAAATATTAACACCAGCTAATGATTATCTGTAGTAAATGCTGTTATTTTAAATGTTCAGTCAAATATGCCTCCTTCAACATGGATTCAACAACCAACACAAACCAACACTCCTTCATATACTGTAACTTACAAAATCAGGCCTGATTACAGCTAAGTGCATAAAAACGTCCTGATCACATAAATTCAGCAACTGTGGCTTCACATATTGTACTATATTGTACTTTTGTTTGTACTGTAACAGTAGTAGAGAAAATACATACAACATAACACTTTTTGCAGAAGATCAACAACCCTGTCATGTCTCACAATGTATATCTCTTTGCAAAATAAGAGTTCCACTAAGTGGATCCAACAAGATGACTGCAACTTTTTTTTTTTTAATGTCCACATCTAAAGTGCAGTCATTCAGAATGGTATTTATTCCAATTCTGATTGACACCCGAATTACTTTTAATATTGTCACACTTCCAACAAGTGAGTGTGTGGGTGTGTGCGTTTCATTCCACCACCTGCTCATTGTCTCCCAGGTTAAAAAAAAAAAAAAAAAAAAAAAAGTCTGACAGTCCTGCCATCCCACTCACACAGTACTATAGCCAAATGTCACTGTGAACCTCAGCACAATGCTTAGCACTACCAAAATTAATATCTAATTGAGCATCTGTTAAAGAATGGGATTCTGCATGCCATTCACTAAGCTTATTCCTTCAGACAGACTCATTAGGCCCAAGAAAAACTAATATATGCTGATTGCTCGTTTCATTTTCAGGAGCTTACCGGGGTGAACAAAGTGCAAAGGCGTGCGTGAGATGGCCTCCTGATCACAAGATGACAGATCTGACAAATTAAGACATAGACGGAGAGGCTGAATAAAAGGCTATTAGGGCTAAAGGACACTCAGCGCTCATTTAACCTTTTAAAATGTTATTAAAGTGAGGTGGAAAGTGCTCATCTGCAGACCATGCTTGTATAAAATCTAGCACACTAGCTTTAAAAGGAAGTAGCACATGAGTGATAAGTTTAGTATTTGTAGTATAATTTTATCATGCAAACTGAAAGGTCTAGGTTTACTTCCAATCCCTTCCTAACCAATACTTTTAATAGGATAAACACTACTATATGTTTATTATAGCATTGGTAACAAACCCTCATTGATTTTCCCCTCACCATTTACCCTGGGAGAAATCCATTTTGCCATCCTAAGGGGCATTCAATTGTTTTATTAGCTCATGTGAGCCTTGTTAGATGACCCGTTGGAGCCCCAGGGGATCAAATCAACATGGCTGTTAACTTTGGAAGCAGAACTTAGTTTTATATTATACCAATTGTCATTTACTGAATTACTCTTTAAATGATATATTTAAGCATTGACTACAACAATGGAGAATGCTGTATGAAGAAAATAATCAATGAGATACCAAAAATGAAAATTTTGAAAAGAAAAAGATTGTCCTAGAACATAACATCCCAAATAGTTTTCCTCTTATAACAATGTGATTTTTCAATGATTATTACATTTTATTAGTTGAAGTTGAAATTAGTTTAAAAGTCAGCATGTTATAAGTTAAATTTATTGTTAATATGTTACATTTATTAGGAAATGCTCATGGGCCCTTGAGCAAGGCCCCTAACCCTGTCTGCTCCAGGGGTGCTGTAAAATGGCTGATGACCCCTGCCTACTAACAAGAAGCTGGGATATGCAAAGAATAAAGAATTTCACTGTGCAGGAACAGTGTGACGAATAAAGGCTAAACTTAACTTAGTTGATGATTTTTTCTATCAATCACAATGATGAGTATGGTTCATGTTTATTGTGCTAAGCATGACAGTCAAATATCAAGTGCGTTCAAGACAAACTGGGACTTGTGATTAAATTTTTGGTGAATAATGGCGTAAATCCGCATGGCATTTACAGCGGACTTCAAACACAGTATGGTGATGAGACTGTTACTGTAGCTTTTAATGAAACATTTGAATGGTGCAAAAGTATTTAAAAAAAGCAATATATTCATGAACAACGATCAGAGAGTGGAATGCCTGATCCTTAAAAATCGATGGTTAACTTGTTGCCAACTTGCACAAGACACCCATTTGTCTATGGGAACTGTACACACAATCATTAACAGCAAAGGCACATTACAGGAACTTGACTGGAAGTTACTACAGTCCTGATCTAGCCCCAAGCCATTTCCACATGGTTGGCAATTAAAGGAGTTCCTGAGAGTCCAGGGTTCCGGACATGAAGCAGGCAGTCTGATCATGGCTCTGGTATACTGAGAAAATGTTCTACCTTTATTGTGTCCAAGCACTAGTGAAACACTGGAGTAAGTGCATTAGTGTAGCAGGGGATGAGATAGAAAAATAAAGGGATTTTATACTCTCATAACCGGGTCCTATTATTGCGCACAATCAAAAGTCCCAGTTTGACTTGAACACCCCTCATGTAGCCTAAACCATCAGCAGAACATAAACAAAAAAGTTTAAACATTTTGAACATTCTGTGAAGTTCTTGCTAAAATGCACACACACACAGACACACACATACACATATATAGTTCATTCTTTTTCACCAAACTTGATTGAATTGTTTTATATTTTTTTATGTCAACATAAAAGGTCCAATTTATTTATTGTGCTCATGCTGTGGTCTACAAATATGTCAGTTTTTCAATGCCAAATATCTTTTTCACTACAGAGCTAGGCATTTTATTATTATAGAATGCAATGTAACATCATTTATAATATACAGCACTGTGCAATAGTCTTCAGTTAAACCCTCATTTCTTTATATTTTGCTTAGAAAGAGCCAAATTTCTTATATTTTTAATGTAGTTTAGAGAAATAGTTCTCCAGATTTCCTAAAGGCTCACATTCTTTGGTTCCAATTTTCAGTCCAGTCCTTATACCTGAGCAGTTTTAGAGAAATGTTTTTGTTTGTTAAGCCACACAGTGACCTGCAAATCATTCAAGTATAAAAAACATGAGGCATGAACCAACAAGGAACAGGTGCAGGTGATGACAGATGATCAGGCCGATGGGGTTGTTCCATAAACAACTATTTTTAAAATAGTTTTTTAAAATGTTAAATCTTTTGGCAGTTGCAGTACAATATCTGTTCCCATTCCCTTAATTATAATCAATATCATTTAATTACATTTAATATAAAGAAATGAGGGGTGGCTCAATATTTTTGCACAATAATGTACACTGGTTCAACGTGACACGGGGTGGGTATGCTTCCTTCTAATTTATGCAAACAGCGGATACACTAATACATGCAGGAAGTAAACAGGACACCAAGAACCTGTGGACCCAAAATTTATTCTGGTTCTATATACATGCCCTAGGAATAAAGCAAAAATTGGAAATATTCCAAAAGTCTTCAAAATGATGGACAATTACTTTTGTGGCTGCCAGAAGTGCTGTGGAAACAAGAGGAAATGAGCATGTGAGTGTGTTTGACTGATTGGTCCTACATTTATGCTGATTATACCACAAAATAGATGTGAAGCAATTTAGAAATGTAATAATATTAAAATAACAAATCTATAATATATGTAACCTGCTGCAGTAACTTGACTGTTTTTCTAACTAAGATCAGTATTCACCCACAAGACTATTCTTGTAGTTTATGCAACTGAATAATTCATTATTCGCCCTGCCATGTTCCAGTGTTACATGTCATCTACTGTCTAAAAAGTATGAAAATACAAAGGCAATCTTTTAAGTAGCTTACTTCTTGTGAAGTAAGCAAATTTCTGTACTTACCCATATTTTCTCTAACGATAATGGACCTTAATAAATCAGATACTGTTCCATACTCATCATCACAAGACAAATTTTTCACTTAAACTAAAACTCTTATGGATGGAAAGACTGAATGAGGTAGTCAGTCTCAGAGGACAAGAAGATGAAAGCAACAAGAAGACCGAAAAAAGAAGGACAGGAAGGTAAATATGAACTCAAGTGAGGTCCATTAATCGTGGATCTATTGTCCGGTGATAATGGATGGGATGAAGTTTAAGACTGGCATTCATTACCTCTGAAGATTTACTGCCATCTGTCTTTAATCAATACATCATGCACTACATGCTTCAGGGGGCTGTGCTCTGTGCGTCAATAATGCTCTATTTCCTCCTCTTCACTCAGTGACTGATAGATCAACATTTGAACAACAGGATGAAGCATGATGCTTATTAGTGTATTCCCCACCCCAGTTCTTCTAAAATCTTTCCATGATGGGTTCAAACGAAACCCTGAGCAAACTGCATGTTAACCTTTATAGTTAATGTGATCATCAGTGGCATCCAAATTTTATTTTATAATCAAATTCTGACTTGACATTTTAGTTTTATTCATATTTTGGGATATATTTTCTTATGTTTCTGCTACGTGGCGCGGTATGGAGAGCCGCACCACGAGATGTTTTAATGATGAGAGCTCTGACGCAGGACTTTATTAATCCTTAAAAGGAAATAAAGAAAACTGAAAACACTATTAAACTGAGCGCACACGCTGGACTGCTGCGTGTCGCTCTACCTTTCTTTCTCTCTCACTTTGTCGAACTTTATTTTTCTTTCCTTCTCTTGGTCTTTGGCCCTGATACCTTAGCGGTGCTACCTAAATGATCACACGAAGTGGCCGCGGTATCAGGACCCTTATATAAACACGCCGCCAGGTGCGGCTCGTTCAGGCTGATTGACAGATTGGCGGCGTTGCCTGGCAACCGTGTGTATAAATGGCCGCGCCTTTGCCTGCTCTGAACTCCGCGTGCTCTGAACAGTTTATTCGCGGCGCTGCCCCTCGCGCGGCCCGCGTCATTACAGTTTCGGTATAAATGTTTACTACAGTAATCACAATGCCGTTCCACTACTGTACCTGCTAATGCTGGGGGTGATATCTACCTAAAGAAAGCGATGCAGCAGCACTTTAATGATTTAGTCCATGCAGCAGATCTAAGCTAACCAAAAAAATTAACACAAGTGTCACTGAATACATCAATATTTCACCCTAAGCACACTTAATGTGATTTATAACGGAGTTCTCCATTAAGGTTGGTTTATTGCATACAATTCTTAAGAAGGATTTTAATTAGAAACACAATCCCCCAAACCAATGATTATATCAAATCTCAATTTTTTACTGTTGTATTTCCTGTTATTATTATTTATTATTAATGTTGTGTTGTTATTTTCTGTGAGTTGGAACACGTGTATCTTTTGTTTAGTTACTGAACACAGCATTATGTTGATTTTTAAAAAATATATATATATATTTTATCTTCTCTCTTAGTTTCCAAATGAAAGCATAATTACATGTGCTTAGAAAGTGTAAGGAAATGTCAGGTATGGTAGAGGTTCTTTAGGCATGTGCTTAAAATGGTTGAAACTAAAAAATAAGTATCATCCTTTTTTTGAGGATCTCCATCTAACTAGTTATATACCAGGTAATTGTTTTTAGGTAAGCATTGGTAGCTCTATTGTAGAATTACTGCATTTGATTTGATTCGCAGCCAATGCAACTAAATTCTTTTTTTTTTTTTTTTTTTTTGCCATTTGGAGGATGATTTACATCCCATTTAAACAAACAAACAAACAAGTAAATAAAGACTTGTGTATCTGATCTTCAAACTAGCTTAGTTTAATTCAAGGCATTTATTTGCAATGATATTTGAATGTTAAAGGCTATTGCGTTTTTAAGAAAGAGCTTTAAATACTGTTGATGTCATATCACTAAAATATACAGCTTAAAATGCATTAAAATTCAAAGTGGGTAATCGTGTTCAGAGAGTTATGTTTAAAAAAAACGAAACAAAACTCTATTTTTTTTAAGTGTTTACAAATTTAGTTAGGGTTTAGTTTTACTTAGCTAAAAGTTCTAATTAGCTATAGTGATGCTTAGGGCTGTAATCAAAAAAATTATTGTCCAAGTTCAGTATGAGGACAATTGAGAGAGTATTAACAGGGTCAAGTCAAGATTCCAGATTAAAATAAGACCAAGTCATGTCTGAGATCAAATCATTATACTGGTCTAAATTTGACTTCAACTGGCATATACTGTATAGCACCATTAGGATATCTTCTAGAAACACTTCTTGCCATACTTTTTAATTGACAAAGAAAGACAATTGAATTATTTCTACAGTACATACTTTCAGTCAAGCCCAATGTCATATTTAGTAAAGCACAAATGTCAGTAATTCAATAATTCATGTGTATTAGACAAATTAAAGTCAAGTCAATCTAGAAAATGTCTTGGAACTAGATTCTAATCTTGACAAAATAAACTATATTAAACTACATACTACTGAGTCAAAGTACTGATAGCATCAATTGAATGTAATCCAGTCCACTAAATAAACAAATACAAGTTTTAACAAGTTACAATACTACATAATGCATTGAGATGGCCCAACAGACAAGGTCAAAAACCTGAAAGACAGTTTGATTTGCTTCTCACTGAAGAAAAAAAGGGATTTGTTTTCAGCCATCTTCCAGTAAGACAAGGCTAATCCTGGGCAAGTTTGGGACCCTGTTGGTGATCATTAGTGCTGGTCTTTCGACCATTTTTATCTTAAGGAGCATTATAGTAAAATAAATGTTTGTAACACAATAACTGTCCAATAGACATGATGTGCTCATGCAATGGAGTTCACGCATTTCTAAAATTGGGTTGTGAATGTTGTTGTGTGTTCATTATCATTATTAAGTTTTTCAGTAAGTAATTTAAATTTAAATCACTTTAGCTTAAATTTTTTTTAAATCTAGTTTTTTAATTGCATGGGTTTTAGCATATGCACAGCGACCGTAGTCACTCTTCAGTCAGCCAGACAGCACAGCTGGCAGAGTGACAGGTAGATGGCAAGGTAGGGAGAAGAATAGAAGAATGTAAACTACACTGATAGATCATGCTTAAATAATGTTTCAGTTTTACTAAATGATAGTTTAACGTTAAAACAACAGAAGGTCTGAAGACTATATTTGTAAATCTGGCAGTGCAGTGTCCTTGAAAGTGTTATAAAGAACATCTGGAGCCTGATAAGAATCGATAATATCCAATGACTGAAGTTTCTTAGCGCTATTATCTGCTCATTTCTCAGTGAATGTGTTCAGTAAACTAAATTTAGCAAGCAATTCATCAGGATTTGGCTTTGCGGTATTATCTGTCGCAGTCATGATTGCCTGCCAAAATGGCGACTGTTTTGATTCTGGATGATTTGAACTTTATAGAGTGTCAGGTGTCAGGTTGTGCACAGTGAACACAGCTATTTAGCTTATAAAGCCTAAAGCTAAATTTCAAGTGTACTGGTTACTTTGTTTTAGAATTTTTTTGTAAATCAGGGAGGAACGGATAGGCAACAAAACACACACATACAGTTCAGATGGTGATGAGTCCTCTGATAACCACTGAAAGACACCAGTGTTCTGTTTGTTCCCACACTGGATCAAAAATTAACAAAACATGGCAGTTTGTGCTTGAACAAGTCATGCCTAATCAGGTTAATGTCAACATTCATGTGTAATTTGAGTGTCCCTCAGCATCACAGCGGAATTAATATTTGTGCCTGTGGCGCTGCCCAATTTGTAGCGGTTTAATCGACACATCTTTGGAGTTGAAATTTTAGCCCTGGAGCAGCTCCTGAGGCTTTAAATGCTTGCATGTTAAACTAACACTTATTCAAATACACACATAAAATAATTTGCAAAAAAATTCATACAGTAGCTTTCTGTAGCACAGATGACTACAGGTGAATAAATAACAGACAACATGAAAACCCAAGCATGACAGCTACATTGCTAATCTAGTCTGTCTGCTTATAATGGCTTTTATTAACTCTTAATTAAAAGATCATCTCACATATCTCACACTATAACATGGTGTGAAATTATATCAGTGTCATAAATGATCTCTGTCAGTATTTACAAATAACCAGCGATAATTTAATCATACAGTTCAATGTCAGGTTTCAAATGCTGCTACAATTATAAAGCCGGGTATTTCTATTATTTTCTTTTATAACTGCCAAATGGTGTATACTGTAAATATGTATGAATCAATAAATGTGCGCAAAAACACAGAAGTCTAGGCTGCTGACAGTATCTAACTTGTTTCTGCTATGCATTTAAACAGGGAAGTTTTTGAAATACAAGACCAGCTGCTTAAAGCCTGCAGATTATGAATAAAAAAAGCTAGTGAGAGGTAAGGATAAACAGCTCAGAGTTTTCGCCCTGTTTCACACAGCGCTTCTTGCTATGCATTTTATATAATGCGTCCTTTGAGATGACAACTTGATCGGTGGTTCTGGAAGGGACTTGTGGGACTAATATAAACAAGTGTCCATATTAAATACAAGAGCTACATAATAAAGTCATTTAATGAAGGTTCTATTTTATTGGTTTTTTTTTTTAGAGATTCAATGGAAATACATCTAAGAATATTATACTCTCCTCGGACATTTGGGTCACATGAAAACTGTTGCAAAATACTCTGTTTTATTTATTTATTCCCAATTTTCTCCCTAATTTAGTCGTGACCAATTCCTCCCCGTCACTAGGGGGCTCCCACACTATCACATGTTTCCTCCGAACCGCGTGACGCCAGCCGACCGCATCTTTTCGAACTGCTTGCTCTTGCACCATTAGGGGCGGAGTAACACACTCGGAGGAAAGCGCTAGCCGCTCCTTCCGCGTGCGCGAGCTCACAGACGCCCCTGATTGACTGTAGAGCCGTAATTAATGTGGGAGCACAAGGTACCTCTCATCCCTCCCCTCTGAGAGAGCTTGGCCAATCAGCTCTCTCTAGGCCTCCGGCTGTGAGCGGTAACAGCATCACCCGGGGATCGAACCAGCGATCTCCAGATGATACGGCGAGCGCTTTACCACTGCGCCACTCGGAGGCCTAAAATACTCATTTTCTTTATGTGAATTCATAAAGTTTGAGAGAGAAAAAAAATCCAATTTTGCATAATGGCTATAACATAAGGCTGAGAAAAAATATAATGAACCATACTCACACATAACAGAATATGAGGTGTGGTTATGGAATAGAAAATCAAATTTATTGATAATTGAAATTCATAAATGGGACAGAAATATTGACATTCAAATAGGTAACCCCAAAGATGAATATTTTCCTTTATTATGATGATTTTCCTATATGACTCCTATACCACAGGAATTTACCAGTGATTGCATTTTTCCACTAATCAAAGAATAACAGATATATTTATTAAGTATATGACTTTACCATTACATATGTCATAAAACATTTATGAAGAACAGCTATTACTGTTAACTATGACTATACACATCTATCTGTCTTTTTTTTTTTTTATAATTTAGACATACATAGGTAAAGTCCACCCTACTCTTATTATTCTAGTAAGTGTCCAAACACTGTGTACAGGGTCATGGGGGGCCTGGAGCATACGCCAGGAGACTTAGGGTATGAGGTGAGGTACACTCTGGATGGGGTGCATACACACATTCTCTTACACACACACACACACGCAAACACACGCAAACACACTCATTCACACAATTTGGGAACATCATTTAGCCTAACCTGCATGTCTTTGGATTGCAGGAGGAAACCGGAGTACCCTTTGAAAACCCACCAAGCACGGGGAGAACATGCAAACTCCATGCGTACAAACCCGAGGTAAGAGTTAAATCTAGACCCTGGAGGTGCATTATTGTTTCACGGCCCTTCTCTTTCTCTTTCTTAGAATTGTTCCTTCATTTGCTAAGGAAATCAGGTTACTCAGACAACTATCCTCAATTCACAAATCTAAAGTGAAAATACACCATGTGAAGATTGCATTGGAATGCATCTTGCACATAAATCACAACCACAAGCTTACATATCCGAGCAAGACACGCATTTATCTTTGTCCCTATGTAAGCACAATTAAATTTAAAGAACAAAGCGTGTTCAGTCGGGCTTTTATTTCTTTGTGTGAGGCCTCTCTGGTTTGATAAAGAAAACAATGCAAAAACATTTCTCTATACATTTTATTAAAATGTAAAGTAAATATGTTTTTCTCCATCCAATATATCCTTCAACCCTCACTTTCATCTGTCCAGATTGGAACCACACATAACTGAGGCATAAATCTGGCACATCAGATGTTAATGTTGCTTAATGTCTAAATAACGATCTCCACAAATTCTGTTATAAATTATCACTACAGGTGTTTTTTCTCCCAATAAGTGGAGTTCAAATAAATGGAGGCAGTCTACAGTATATGTATGTATACATTAAGTAAAAATAAAAAGGGATGTTTTTGTGGACAAATACATTACTAAAAACTTAACACTGGAAATAACAAAAACAAATACATTATAGCAATGATACTTACCACACAGTCTCATTTAATTATTTTTTTGGCAAGGGAAAACATAATCACACATGTACACTATGTAACTATTTCATATAGTAGCCAAGCACAGGCTCCTTTTCAAGGGGTTCGATCATAAGTACAAGACATCATTGTCTCCTAATGCAAAATATGAATGTCTATGAATTACACATATGAGACCTTTTTAAAATACTACTGCTACACTTCTGCTATGATATTTTGATTTAAAAGAGTATATTTATGTGAGAAATATCACTTTATTTATCAGTGGTACCATTGTTTTGAGTAGTGCCGATGCCGTGTGTTCCGGCACATGTGCAACATGTGAATGATTCACCTTGGGTGTGAATCACAAAAAACGAGTGTTTTGCTAAATGTGTATCAGCATCCATCTGGCGCAGGATTTTGGTGAGCTGTGCATCAAAAATGCAGCTCAGAGCCAGGTGGTTAAAAACAAATTAATCCTGCCGGTATGGTATTTTTAAAATTGTTTTATTTATTTATTTAATTAGTTTTAAATGCAGGACACTGCTTTGCAAACTTTCTTTAGTGCATTAATAGGTCTATTATTATTTAGCAAAATGTTATATTAATAAAATAAAAATGTCCATCAAATCTGCTTGTAGACGCATTTTGCATAGTTTAGGAAAATTATTATGTTAAAACCTAATGTATGAATATATAGTTAGCATAGTTAAAATCCACTTTAATTCCAGAAGCAATTTCAAGCAGCAACCTACCCCCTTTTTTAGCTTAGGTCAGAACTAGGAGGTTACAACTCACATAGGGTGCTAACAGACCCAGGGTCAGCCCTGCTTGTAGGGCCATTACATATATTATGAAGATATGTTATAAAATACGATATTTCTTTTATCAAGAGCTTCTTAGAGTATTAGAGCTAAGAGACACTTTAAGACGTAAAAAAGACAAAATTTTGCTTATTTTATTTACATAAAGGCTGTAAGAAAGTTTCTCAGCGTAACCTTTAACATGATCATACAGTACAATCAGGTCATGTACATTGGAGTTCCTGTACGTAAATGTGAAAAAATGTACAAATGAAACTGTATTTTTTTTTTAATACTGTTTATATACAACACTACAAATGCTCCTCTGCTTGGTAGTTGGCACTTGTTGCTGCACAATGACATATACTATAGCTCCTGAAACCCCTGCAGCAAACATCAAACTCTATTAATTCTTTTTTTTTTGCCCTCTATGCCCCCTTGCACATTTGTTTATCCATTTTGACACCCTCATCCATCCGCAGCTGTTTAGTGTTGAGCAGTGGTATCTGACACCAATTTATTAAGATTATAGAACTAAATTAAATTATCTGAGCCCCAAGGTGCATTCGAGGCTATGTGCTCACTGGGGAAATGAGCAGCTTACCAGATAACCAGTACACTTTTCTGTGAAAGTAACACTAGTCAATCAAGTGAACAGACAAGACTGTTGAACTTACCTGCATTAATAAATACTGTCACCTGCAACCTATAGAGTTGTACTTTTTGCTACTGTGATCATACAAACTGTATAAATTAAAGAAAAATAGTGAACCACGGCAGCACTTCAAGAGAAGCACAATTCCAAAATCACTGAGACAACCTTTCCAGACTCCAGATGTCAGAGGCCATGCATGGCTATCTATCAAAGTGACAGTGGAGATCACCCCTGCACCTCTATTGAAGGATGCAGTGCATTACACACAGTATGTGCCTTAGCCACTCATAGAAGAATATATCAATGAAAGTATGAAAACACACAAAGATCATTGGCTTCATGCTGTGCTGCTGCAATGAGTTGTCCTTGTCTAGTCCCTGTGAGCACAGACGAATTTAATTGAGCTGCTCTGAGAATTGAAGCTGCCATTTACAGTGGGGTAAAAAAGTATTTAGTCAGCCATCAATTGTGCAAGTTCTTCCACTTAAAAAGATGAGAGAGGCCTGTAATTTTCATCATAGGTATACCTCAACTATGAGA
>JAOVVA010000041.1:2576962-2589338 GCA_028565275.1 Leiocassis micropogon
TGCGTATTGGTAGCCATTAGCAGGTGGTAGCACTGCGGGTTAGTGACATTTAGCAAGTAAACACGCCGCCATTTTAGGAATCATGGATCAGTGGAACGGGCAACAGCGTGCGTTAGCCATAAAAATATAAAATATTGTAAAAAAGTTCCCGTTTTTTTGTGTCATCTTGTATAAATGATGGAAAATGGAGGGTTTTGTGAGCTTGAATCAGAAAAAAAAAACCCTCTGCTTTTCTGCTCCTTCATGTCCTCACTAGTGGTCAAATTGTAAAAAAAAATAAAGGGGGATTGGTGGACAAGTATTATGATTATTATTTTTTTGGGTAGGGGGCGTGGGCGGGGGGGTGGACGACGACTTACAACGAACCATACAAATGATTGCGAAATATGTCAAATTTTTGAAAACAAACTTTTTATTATTAACAAAAAAGTAAGCTTAATTAAACCAACTTGGAGCCATCAAAACAGGCATTTGTCAAAACTCATTTGATCTTTTGCATGGCTTTCATCTGGGGAGGATTACACAAAACACACACATCATCAAATTACTATTATGCATTATGGCATTTAAAAATCTACTTTTTTGACCCTTTTGTACCCAAACATGTAGGTGAAGCCACAAAGTCTAATGAAAAAACTAAACCTCTTCTTTAAATTGAGAATGAAATGACACACACACACACACACACACACACACACACACATTAATGGAAACACTGTTTTATTGAAACACATTTGAAAAGAATCACGACAGAGCAGTGTTTCCAGTAAGAGTGTGTACATATGTGTGTGTTTATGTGAAGGCGGGGGGGGAGAGGTGGGGCACATGATACTCGGTATTCGTAAACCAAGACTTGCTCGTTTTTCAAGTCAAAATTTCTCTCTCTCTTTCTGTCTCTTTGTCTCTCTCTCTCTCTCTCACACACACACACACACACATTAATGGGCAAATTAACATGGAACATCTTTAATGACACTCGACACACTAACGGAATCACTGCTGTCAAGTAAAAATAAAACATATTAACCTGCACTTTACCTTTGAAAAGAATCGTGACAGAGCAGTGTTTTAATTAAGAGTCTGTGCATGTGTGTGTTTTTAGGTGAAGGCGAGAGGAGGAGGCGTGTGTGTGTGAAGGCGAGAGGAGGGGGGAGGGAGCATGCTGTCCAATGACGCGCACACACGCACAAAGTGCGGTGCAGGGTGACAATGTATCTTTAACCTCTCTGATGTAAACAGTGCGCGTGAAGGAACGACTTTCACGCACACACACATACAAACACAAAATAAAAGATGTTTTACATGCACATACCTGGCCACAATGTTATAGTAAACAGTACACACGTGCCAGGATGTTGATTATACCAGTGAGAGACGCGCACTAAGACAGAGCAGGGGAGACGCAGCACACGCGAGAGAAAAACTATTGGCTCATTTGAACAAGAAGCACATGCATGCTACATGATACTCGGTATTCGTAAACCAAGACTTGCTCGTTTTTCATGTCAAGATTTATTACAAATTTTTGCTCGTCTTGTGGAACACTCGCAAACCACGTTACTCACAATCCAAGGTTCCACTGTTTAAAGCCATAAATTACTCAGTAAGCAAAGGAATACCTTATTATTCACTTATTGTCTATATCGCTTTATCCTATGTTCAGGGTCAATAAGCCTGGAGCCTATACAATGAGAGACTTAGGGAATGAGGCGGGGTTCACCCTGGACAGGATGCCAATCCTTCGCAGGGCACACACACATACACACATACACAAATACATACACACACACACTACGGGAAATTTGGGAATGCCAATTAGCCTAATCTGCATGTCTTTGGAAGGAAACCAGAGTACCTGGAAGAAACCCACTAAGCATGGGGAGAACATGCAAACTCTATGCACACCGAGATGGGAATCGGACCCAGACCCTGGAAGTGCAAGGCAATAGTGCTAACCAGTACACCACCATGCCACCCAAAAGAATAAATACAAATATTAAATTTGGAAATGACATGTTATCTGTGTACTGGTAGTCATTCCTTCACTGATTCAAGTCTCACTTAAGTGAGTGTGAAATGGAAATACACAAAGGATGGGCCATGAGTCTATTATGCCATGCACAGAAATTCACACCTAAGTTTTTATTTTATTTTTTTTTTTTTTTACATAATTGCCTATTCATGTCCCGCTCCCCCTAACATGCCTGGGTCTGATCCATAACTAAGTTACTTACTGGGGAATTTAATTCCCATAGGTAGGCAGTTTTTGTAGTGTGGTGTAAGTTATACTCAGTGTGATGGAGTCTATATAATCTGACTTCATCCCTGGTAGACACAGTAGCTCTCCCCTGTGTAGCTATATGGGATGAAAAATTTGTGGCTGTATTGCTGCCAGCCACTAAAAAAAAAAAAAAAATACTGTACTATAGCAAGCTCAGAAGCTGTGGTGAAATGGCACTTCCATCATAAATAATGTAGACATGCTGGAGGGAGGAAGGGAGGGAGGGTGGGATATGGGAGAGAGATAGAGAGAGAGAGAGAGAGAATGGCAGACCTCACAACAGAAAATTGCAAAACAAAACAGGAGCCAACATCCAGTACATGATTCATTCGTAAAGTATACCCAGAGCACATTAATTAATTTTGGCATTTGCAGCTATAGAAACAGCATTTAATTGTCGATTCTTATACAAGGTCTTCTCAAGATTATGTTCAAGTCAGCTATTATGCGCAGTTTTCAAATGGTTAAGGTTATTATTAGAGGCCAATTTGGGGGGTTGTAACTTTACACATAATTTAATTTGTTTAAAGAATAAAAACTTGCTCTGACTGGATATAATTCCTCAGAATATTATGCAAGATTGAATTAAACTTCTTGTCATCAGTTGGGATAAAATGTGCCCACTGTGCAATGTAAAATGCTTAGGGGGAGAGGACATTTTTGAGAGGGATATTAACTGGGAGTCTGACATAGTGCAATAATTATACATGCATACAAAATCTAATAAACAAGTATGGATTCTTGTACATTCTTACTACATTTCAGCATTTTTTCTGTATTTATACTTTACTTGAGTTTTACTTATATTGAATACTTGCACTCTTACTTAATTTACAAAAGAAATGTGTTTACTTCTTCTTCATTAAACTCTTATTTAGACCTTAAAAGGATGCTACACATATTTTGCAGGTTCTGTCTTCTGCCTTCCAGTCAACTGCTGTACACTATACATCAGTCAATATTTCAGGCAAGCTCTGTTTCCAGTCATCAAAGCATCCAATCATTTCAAACTTAGAACATTAAATCAAGTGAATCAAAGAACAAAAAGGCTTTGCTTTTATAATCACAATAAACCTCCACTCTTCAGGGAAGGCTTTCCACTAGATTTTGAAGTGTAGCTGTTAGGATTTGTGCTCTTTGAGCTGCGAAAGCATTAGTGAACAGAGTGAACATTCCAATTCATACCATTTGGGGTGAGATCAGGACCCTGTGCAGGTCAATTCACTTTTTCCACTCACAATTCGGCAATGTTACAGCTACATACTAAGACACTACTGCAACGCCAGGTGTGCCTTTTCAGGTAAAAATGCAGCTACCTACACAGACTTTTATAACAGGCTGGTTTACTCAGCAATGCCCTCAGGCAGGCAATCAGTAGGTAAGTTTACCTGAGGTTGGACTTTTAACCTATATGTATTCATCATAGTCTAATTGAAATCATACTAAAACATCTCAGTCAGACTAGGACACCCAGATAATACAGTTGGGAGCTGAGGTTATTTTGAACTCAATCAGACACAGTAATTAGGCCGAAGCACTCGGTGCATGCTCAACAGTTGCCATCCCAGGTTTTGACCTAGAAGTCAAACAAAATGCATGACAGCAGAAGAAGCCGCTAACAATATGATTGCGTTACCTGCCTTCCAATAACACCATAACCATGTTTTTACATCCATGATTTCACCACCTGACATGCTATCAGTTTGCAGCTAGCTAACTTGTTGTTGATTATTTTCATCTGTCACATAGTAAGTCAACCGGGAATACACTACAAGCTGAAAGGATGAACTACTATAGCGGCATTGAATATACTTTGGCCAATAAATCGATTCCCCAGCCGTGCTTGTATAACGGGACAAGGACTGTCGTAATTAAAGTAATTAAATGGCCTAGTTGAGCTACAACCATAGCTTGACTTAACTCCATGTCCAGATATTAACATGAATTTTCTAACATTAGCTAACATTTAAAAAAAAAAAAGGGATTACCCTTACACCAAGTTTCGATTCTAGTAGCTAACACAACTGGCACGAAGTGTGGGACTAACACAAAGTCATAGAACTTAAGAGTAAAATGATGCATTATTAATTGGATTTAGTACTGCACAAACAGTTTTTAAATGACAATTTATAATTTTGCAACAGTGGTAGTCCAAGTCTCCTTCAATTTACAAGCAATTTACAAAGGCATGGAAGGCATTTAGGCAGGGAAGTCTAGGCAGGGAATAATAGCTTGCAAATTCACCAAACATTCTCTTTTGAAAAAAAGAGGACTTTTTCTTTAATTCAGGATAGGGGATAGGAAACAGTGAAAATTGCAATAAACTGCAATATAATGCTCATGCTGAAAACTGACCTACTGGAACAGTTTTAAGATCATGCAATGCAATCCATGAGGGAGCTTTTCAAATTCAGAAAAATTTACTCGCATGACTCCTCCTATATCTGGTGTGCTAAACCCATTCATATCAGATCCCATTGTGAAGTTTCTTTCTAACGAAAATGCAGCAATGTAGATGAGACAGGATACAAAACCTTCTTTATTTAGATTCAGCTCCCCCATTATCCAGATCACAAGTACATATTTAATGAGGACGCAGACACCGACTGTGAAATTGTCCAACCAAGAGAAGCATTAAAAAGTAAATTTCAACTTGAAGAGACACTGACACTGCGCCAAGCTCTCCATTAAAAAGACACTGATTATTGCATTGTATTTTAAAAAGCTCTATGATTGCTCTTTCAAGCTTGCCATTTGCATGTTTCATTTTATGGTGGTGGGCTTGTAGCCCTGTTAAATAACAAAAGAATTGAAAAAAGCAAAGGAAGGAAAGAGCATGGCATCTGTTAATGCTCTCAGCGATACATCACTCTGTTAGATTCCATTTGTGTCAGAATTAATTGGTTTGTGTGGACGGGTAATGAAGGAAAATGGCAGTGTTTATCGTCACACACCCGTCGTTAAAAGGAAAACGTTTGCCTGGCAGGCTGGTGACATTTGCACAATGTTCAAAAACAGTGGTGGCTTCGAGAACAAATAAAGCTATGAAATGGCTTTTAGATTACTATATATATTTTCTGCATGTACATTGAGTATATGTGCTTTGTGTAACTATATATCTAAATTACATAGATTACAGCAAAGTTATGTCATTTTAATATAATATTAACTTTTACAATTAACAGGTGATCTTTAACATTGTCTAAGATTCATTTTGTAACAAAAATGAGTTTTCAATGTAAACATTAACCATGTTGGACAGTTAACAGTTTGCTTATTTTTTTGGCTGAGATTTCGAATTACTGATTTTCTGCAGCACATCCCTAAGACTTACAGTGGGGTTAAGGTCAGAACTCTGTGGTGACTAATTTATGAGTAAAAAATGAAAATTCTGCATATATATATATATATGCTCCCAAAACAACTCTTTTTCACCTAATAGTTTTTTAAACCTAATGAATCTTCTCATTGTCATCCTTTAATATGGTCATGCCATCAGGAAAGGGAAAAAAAAATCCATTGATAGGATAGCCTGGTCATTTAGTAAATTCAGGTCATCCGCTGACTTCATTTTATTGCCATATAGTGTTGCTGAGCCTAGAACTGACCAACTGAAGCAACACCAGTTCACAACACTGCCTCGAGAAGCTTGTGCAGTGGACACCATGCATGCTTTATGCACTTCACTTCTTACCCTTCACTTGTAGTTTCTTCTGAACATATTTAATTCATAAAGTTAACAGTTTTGCACTATCCGTCCAGGTGTTAATAATGCACTGAATGGTTCTTAGTTGTTTTCTTTACTTGATGCAGGCCAGCAAATTACACAGATTACCATGCAGAACATCTCCCTCTGTGGCTTTCAAGTGACTTTAATCCTTAGTCTAACATGACAGTAGAGTACAAAGTCAAACAATACTAATTGTATAAAGGAATGTTCAGTATGAGAATATTGTGAATTATGTCTTGAGATGAGCAGTGTTTATGTATGATTCTTATATACACAGAGCATCAAGAATACAGTATTTTGACTAAGTTCCTTCATTGCTTGATGCAAGGCAAAGTGACCGTAAAGCTATAATAAATTAACTGTTGAAACATGTTAGAAACTTTAGGTAATTTGCTTATAACGTTGCTTTTTACAGATCAATAATACAATAGCTGCTGTGTTTCAAGTTGATTGGTGCTTATTTGAATGCAGAGCAAATGCATTAAGGTCAAAAAGCAGTGCAGTCAAACAGATTGCAGCTCATGAGCTTAGATTATGAGTCAAAAGTTGAATGTCCAGAATCAGAGACACCTAAGGCTATGCCAACCGTCTTTGCCACTACCAACTAAGACACAGCACTCTTTCAGCTTTATAGATCCATGCCAGGAATTCTTGCACAAAAAGCCCCATACAAAGACAATCTGAAGCCTTGTGAAGCAGAGCTGCTTGTGTATAAATGACAATGCAGATTCAAGTTTAGTGTTTGGTCTGCTTTCCTAATCACTTAAGTAGAAGTCTTAAAGCTTCAGCTCTTTTTTCAGGGAAGGATTATTATCTAAAATGCTAGGACTGTAATAAAATTGTGTCTCAAATGGATGTACCAAAAAAAACCAAAAAAAAACCATTAGGATTCAGGAAAGATTACACATGGAATATGCAGAGGATGTTATTTCTGTCCAGGGGGTCAGTCAAATATTTATCAGATCTTTTAATGATGAGGGTAATTAACTTCCAACAAGTTGTCTAATATACTAAAAGGAAGAAAATGTAGCTAAATAGTCAGACTCCAGGCATATTAAACCAAGGGAAGTGTGAAAGCTGATGGGGAGTGCAATGCAGTGCTGCTTTTTCTTTTTCTTTTTTTGCTTCAGTGGATTAAAGAAGATTTAGTTTGACTGTCTGAGATCTGCATGTACAGTAACTTCGGGGTCCATAATTTTAAAGGTTAAAACCTTGCAAAGTAGAACGAATCTGTGTCGCAGTGACACATACACCTACGTCAATTTGAATAGATAAATATGTGTATTCTTACATACTGTACATAATGTCATGACCATATCTGACTATTCTAGTAAATGCTGTTTTATATGGATGATAACAGGAAATCATGTACTTTGTGGTGGAACCATAAACAAACAGAATTACTTTTCATTATTTAATAAAAAAGAAAGTTAGTAAAAATTAGGCAACTTTATGTTAAAGTGGTTTGACAAGAAAGTGAGGAATAAATCATTGTGGGCAACATAATATTATTTTAAGATCAATGTGAGAAATAAAACATTTCAGGATGTGCTGTTTTAAATTAAATTACAGCATGGTAAGTGAAAATGGGCTTATCGAAGCAGACTGTAGAATGTTTTTAAATGGTCAATATTAATTTTATTACCAATTACAGAAATGGCAGATGCTTGGTTTCTAAACCCTAACTAGCTTAATAAACATAACCACAAACAATAATTACACATTCCTACAGTTCACAGTTAAAATCATGCAATACAAATAAGCATTCTTCTTTTTAGCAGTGTGCTACGAGTATATAATAGATCCATGTTCATCAGCTATAATTTGAGAACAATATTTTCCTTTAGTTCTAATACGCATACTGTAGAGGGAAAGCCTCCATTTGAACAGTGAGTAGGAGAGAATGAAGGTAGCAGAGGACCAACGTCAAATTAAAAATCACACAACATTCATCGACTGGCACGCTGACTGCTGATATGAGCATCCCAGTTGATGAAACTTCAAGAAGTTAGTTCAGTTCATTCACTTATTTTGGATTACTAAATGCCCCAAGCTGGAAATGAGCAGATAAATAGAAAAGAGTGAGAGATGATTGCTAATCAGCAAAGAGAAAAGAGGAGAGTAATTGGGCTAAAACGAGCAGCAATGTCACCAATTAGCCTGAGGAGTGGGAGAAGAGCATGGGCGCACTTTAATTAGAAGCGCTTTTCGTGTTCTCAGAAAGTGGAGAGAATCACCATTCAAAGGAAAATGTCTAAATGAGCTTTTTGAAGCTAATGAGAGGCCACTGCAGAAAACCCATCTGTTTATGAAAAAAAAAAAAAAAAAAAAAGATTCAACTTTAGTTGTGGTTCATCTGCTTCTAAGTACAATCATTGCTTAACACTTAGTATAGTACCTTACAAGTCTTTACTTTACCCAGTTTTAAATTGTAAATTGTTTCAATTTAAATTTTTAATTGCTTTATCATGTTGAGTTAACTGGGCGATCTTAATATAGTATGAAGTTGACTCTTCATCATTTTCATCCTTATTAATTATTATAGGGAAAATCAGTGATGAGTAGTGTGTTCGTGACACCCTAAAGTTCAACATATTCCAAAAACAGCACTTCCTGAAGTATTTAACTAAAAAAGAACTGCCAACAATTAAAACTTTCGACAAAACCTACAGTACTTTTGGTCTGCTTACGGTTATATTTTGCAGATACATGTTGTACATTGTTCGTGAAACAAATTAATTCCTGTTATTACTTAAATTATAACAACTGTAAACAATTCACCTGTCGTTTTCCCTAAGCAGTAAATACGACATTGAAAAAATGCATTGTGTTACTGAGAAAGTGTTTTGTCTTTGAAAGTGAAGACTTTCTCATGGGAGAAAATTCAAGCCATACATCTGACTGTTACAAAAATACTGACACTAAGAAATGCAACATGATTTTTCTTTATTAAATAACAACATGCTTCTCTATTTAATTTCGATTATGTTTGCGGTATGTTATGTGGTGTGTCCACCACGCAAGTTCTTTTTATCATTAATCATATATAGACTATGCATATGATATACTCTCTCACTCACTTATCGTCTATACCGCTTTATCCTGTATTCAGGGCCACGGGGGGCCTGTAGCCTATACCAGGAGACTTGGGGCACGAGGTGGGATACACCCTGGACAGCGTGCCAATCCATCGCAGGGAAATATGATATATGGATCATAAAACGCAAAAAATTATTCCAAATGTTTCTTTAATATTCAAGATATGTTTTATTAGACTGACAATGAAACACTATCTATGTTGATTTCCTACCACATTACCACAGTTGGTATAATGATAATGTTTCAAGATGATATTACGTCATCTGTCTTAACAGAAATAGAATATTTCTTAATGAAATATGATTTAAATTATTTTAACAAATGCAATTTACATAACATTAAGATCCCTTTTATAATACCACATGAAAAAAATATCCACAATGAGCGGTATTGATGATCATTCAGGCAAATATAAGAAGAACTAATTAAACTGATAACATATCCTCCAGGCCACACAATAAAAAACAACATGAACCATGCAAACAAATGAAACAATGTACTGTAGCAAAGGGCTGCACATTGTGGCTATGTGTAGATTTTCCCACAGTTTACTTCTTTCTTCCATCAACCTTTGCTTTCTTACTAACCTCAATAAAAGTGGTCAAGTAAACAAAACATTTAATGCAATGGCCACCGAGTTCAAACTCTCAAAAGTGCAACTTTGAAAGAATGGCTTAAGGAAAATGGTCTGAGATAAAATTGTGGTTCTCATTGTTTAGATGTTGTTTACTTTTCTTACTATGAAGTCAGTTTATCTTACAAATCCATACTAAATGGATGAAGAAAATGAAATGCACCCACATTAAAACACAAATAATTATATATTTTTTCCATTTATTTTTATGTATAAAATGGATTGGCACCCAGAATAAAGGATAATGCGGTATTGACACTGAGTGAGTGTTTAATAGGACAAGTTGTCATGCACTTAGCAGTCTTTAGACACTTATTTTTCAATTATATATTTAACAAGCTTAGAGAAACATCAGCTTATGCTAAAGACATACTGTATGACATTATTGACATTAGGAGAAATTATTATTGAATAATCCATCACGGTTATCTATGATTTCTTGATGTTCTTGAATGCAAATCTGAGGGTTTTCAAGGGAACATTACCAAAGTATCACTTTAATATAAGGAATTATATTTTATATTATATTATACCGAGCTTGATAATAATTTTGTGTTTTGCATGGCACCCATAGTTTGATTTCAACGTTGCATGGCTCTAACCATACTCAGAAATCTGTAAAAGAATCTAACTGATCAGATCAGCCATAACATTAAAACCACCTCGTTTTTAGGTGCCCCTTGGGCAGCCATAATGACCCGACCCCCTTGGGTTGTTATGGTATGGGTCCTCCACGAATTGGAGATTGGGGTCTGGGGAGATTGATATGACTTGTTTTCCTCAACCCTTGATAGAGCAGTGGTTCTCAAATCATGAATAGCCATTTTGCTTCTTTGTGTGTGTGTGTGTGTGTGTGTGTGTGTGTGTGTGTGTGTGTGTGTGTGTAATTTGAGATCAACTGAGAATCTCTGCCCCTTTGGGACAATTTAGGGCCAGGTCCAACCATATAAAACTGAGACAGCTGGCTTTAGAGACTTAAATGTGCCACAACAACCAAATTATTTGTCTTTAAAAATGTCTGGTTTTGATGCTTCATTGTTTGGGTATGGCAGGCTAGTATGAAAAAGGAGAAGTCAGAGTTGCTCTTTACTTGCTGGTTGATCATTGCCTTGAGAAGTGAAAGTGGTGTCTGAAATGAAGAATGCGTATGTGATGTAAGTGGGTGTAGGGATTAGTATGTAGTGGACATACTATAACTTCTGAGGAGGGATGGGGTCCAGGGATTTGGCAGTGTCAGTATGAATGAGGAGCTTCAATAAAGATAGTGTTGTTCTTTGTGCAGGAGGAGGCTGATTGTGAGTGTGTGCGTGTGTGCCAGAATCTGTGGGTCATCGAAGTAAAGGAGGGAAAAACAACAACTTAAGTGGTAAAAAAAAAAAAATGCATATTCTTCTTAGTGTTATTAATGGCAGGCTTGTTCTACTACTTGAGCTTGATTTACAGTATAGTCCTGGACACTATCATGGTAAGTGGTTTATGTACTGTACAGTAAACTGCTGGGATAGGGTTGAGGGTAGACAAGCAGGATAACTGAAGGTATACAAGTAAAAGTTGTTGGTCATGATGATGGAAAGATGAATAAAAACTGAACTGATGTATGAGAAGGAGTGACATGTAGGCTGTCCGTGAGGAGGTTGTCAGGATGTCTCCTCTTTTGTGGGTTGCTGGAGTACAGAGATGCTTTAGATTAAATGAGCTCAGCAGGAAATTTGTCAGATCCCAGCTTGCGATGCGGATGTCCCATGCTACACATGCCCGAGGCTAATATGAGTATGGAAGGATATGTGGTGGCGGGGCAAAAAAACTGGTTAAATGAACAAACAAATTATAATCTGTTGATAATAAATGGGTTTGTGGAACTGATGTGTAAAAACAATATCACAGTCGAGGTCATGCTGTTGTGCTGAATGTTAGCACAGCTGATATTCAGCATAATAGCATTCTCTCTTGTGTGATATTGCTTAAATAAATAGTCATCTTTATGTCCTAATGTCCTTAATTGAAACCTGATTTTAAAATGTAATTGATATACGTGCATGCTCACAATTCATAATTATCCTTAATATTTTAACTAAATGAAAATTTTATTTAAGTAGTTTTGCTTACTGTTTATCTTATAATTGATTCTAAATGTTATTCTGTGTATGACCCCCTTGCTACGTTCCTGACTAACTTAGCCTTACCCTTTTGATGATTGCTTGGTTTTTGTTCGCCTATTCCGTGTATGACCTTTTTGCTCGTTTTGACCACGCTTTTCTGTTTGCCGTTCTTAGTTTTGTTCTTTTGCATTGTAAATACTTTTGTATATATTTGTACTTAATTCTTTATTTAGTGGCTTAGTAAGAAGTCGACGCCATTTTGTTTGCACTTTGTTTTTTCTTGGTTTGTGGTTAGCTTATTCACCTTTTGTAAATAAACACTAAGCAAACGCAGTTTTGGTCTCACCCCCTTTTTTTCTCTTTCTTTTTCATTCCTGTTACGGCCCGACCTATACCTCATTTCCACTACACTGGTCTGGTGCTCGGCCGGTGCTGGACTGGGAACCACCGAGAACAGGCCCGCATTTACACTAGACAGGAGCTCAGCGGGAGCTGCATGATAATACGTCACAGGCCACGCCCACTAAACAGAA
>JAOVVA010000041.1:2604049-2622415 GCA_028565275.1 Leiocassis micropogon
TATACGCTGTAATGCGTATGTACTTTAGGCATTATACACACACACACACACACACACACACACACACGCACACACGCATACATTTTTTAAATTGCTTTATATCCTTCTTTCAAAAGCTTTGAAAATAACCACATTTCATATAAAAATCTGACATATCCACAAAAAAAGCCACTAGCATCACTTCTTTCTGTCACATGATCAGCAAAGTGAAACTCCTGTCTGGGCTTTAAAGCTGAGCTAAAATGCATTTAATTGATCTCTGGTGAATGCTGAAGCCAAGAAACAACTGTGTTTACAACGTCTCTTACTGCTGGAGAGTCAAACAACTCCATAAACTATTGTCAACATACTGTAGACTTTTAAAGGGGTTATGGTCATGGATCACATCATGTGCAAAAGTAATTCTCCTTGCTACTCTCTTAAAATCAAGTGAAAAATTATCCATAGATGTGATAACCTGGTCATTCAGTACATTCAGGTCATCAGCTGACGTAATTCTATTGCCACATAACGTTATTGAGTCTAGACCTGAGCAACTGAAGCAACCCCAGATCATAACACTGCCTCCAGAGACTTGTACAGTGGTAAGTGATACTTGTACAAGCATACTGTATGTCTCCAACATGGTTGTTTAACAAATGAGAAATTATTTACTGAATTCCATCCATGCCAATGATTGCCAGTGTTGATTGTATTTATTCCCATTTTACAACCATGGTAGGATCTCAGGTCCACATTCACACAATACGGGCAATTTGGAGATGTGAGTTCGAATAACTGCTTGTCTTTGCACTGTGGAAGGAGACTAGAGTACCTGGAGAAAACCTACCAAGCACGGCGAGAACATGTAAACTCCATGTACACAGACCCTGAGACAGGAATCAACCTAGGACCTCGGAGGTGCAAGGTGTAAGAGCTAACCACTAAACCACTGGGCCACCACTCACTGCATTAGTAACGGCTAAAACTATTGTTGTCACCTAAAACATAAGCACTGCAGTAATTATCCAATTGAGAGTCTCTTAAGAATTTGATTATTTAATTCCAAATGTCAACTTTTTTTTTTCTTTTTCTTTTCTTTTTTTTTTTTTACTGTAGGGGGCAGGGTGAATCCCTCTATTATTATCATATGAGGAAAAGAATCACATGGAAATAAAAACATATCACTTATATGTGAAAAATAAATCATGGCATAAAAGCACATGTTAAAATAAAGCTTGTCTTATGGTTGAAAACTAATATGAAAAAATGAATCGTTTGATTAAAATTTTATGTGACAAGGTAAAATGCATGTCCTGCATGTAAAATTATAATGTGTAAATATAAACAAATTATGTGTTAATATGGTCTATGAAAAAAAAGTGTAACTTGACTAGAAAAAACAGATGTGAATTTCATGCAACTCTTCCGAAAAGGTTTCAAACACAAAACCTCAGCCAGCTGAGATCTAGGAACAGGATGGTTTGTTATGTTTGATCATGGATGTCCTGTAGGTGCGACTGCACGCAAGTTTTTGAAGTTTAAAATTATATCTTTAAACTACAAATCAATTCAGCAAACAGAGTTATCGGAAAACATTTGCTGTGGCATAATACAATATAACCTAAGTGCAAACAAATGGCATCCAAAGAGCAAAATTGCTTCTAAATGAAATTACCACAATCCATGCCACGGTTCAATTTTATCAAATATGAAATGGAAAAAGCTGTTTGTTTGGAAATCCACCGAGAGCAACAATTTCGCTTCCATCTGTCCACACCAGGGTTATGTGGTCCATTTCAATTTAAACCCATTTACTCCAAACGCTTAACCAGATCCAAACATAAGATCAGTTTTACATATTCTATGACAAATTCTACAACCAAGGACATAAACCTTGCCAAAAAATAAAGAATAATTTCCATGTTCATATAATAGAAATGAAACAAAAAGCACAGAGCCATCACAGGTAAATGGGACCTGGGGATTTTACTTAATAACGGACACAATATACTTTTATTATCCCCAATTTGGACTAAATGAAATAGACAGGGAAGAAGGGAATTGCTTTTTTGGGAGTTTTAAACTGACATATTACCAAAAGAACAGATTGATATAAAAGATATAATTTCTTTCAAGGTCCACTGATTTTCTTCTTTTAAAACATAAAGCAGTGAATTAGTTCCTGGCTGTTTGAATATCCTGACTTTAATAAATGAATAAATAAATAGAGCAAGGTTGAATAAACATGCAGAACAACTTTTATTTTAATGCATTTACATTATAAATATCATTACTCACGTTCAGGGCTATAGGGCTATATTACTGCTGAATTTTTGAATGTTGAAATTGAAAAATTGTAACTGTGTGAGATTGATTTGATTTTCTAATCAGGCAAGAAAAAGGACAGGAGATGGGGAGTAAATAAATATTGACCTTCTGCATCATAAGTAATAACAGGAACTAACTCCTACAACATTAAAGTAGAGAAATAGATCAAATATACAGCATTATCATTCTTAAAAATTAGCATACCACTCTTTAAAAAAGCTTAATATTGCCACCTGGCTATGACAAAACAGCTTGGAACATTCTGTTATTAAAAAGAATAAAATCTGGGGAGGTGACAGTAACTCCACTTCATGTTGTTGATAGATCTTTAACACCCTGCTCATTTGTGCTTTTTTTAAAATACTTTCCATGCATCTTCTAACAAATATACCTTTCACATCCCAGATAGAAAATAAGTGTCGTACATTTCATTGCCAGCCTGTACATGCAACTTCCATCTTTCATTAACAACCTTACAAAGATCTGCCAAATTAAAGTCACATTTCATCTCAACAAACATATTTGGGATGATATAAACCAGAACATAGGGACTGGCCTTACTTAGCCCAAAAATAAATACCAAACCAGGAACTGGATATGGTTGATTGCTGCCCAATTAAACAAAAAGTGACAATATCCATAATTTCCAAAAACCCAGTTCTGTGCAGGGTTTCTTTTCTTTTCTTTTCTTTTCTTTTTTGAGTGTCTTAAAAAAGAAAGAAAAAAGCCATGAAAGTTTAATAAAAGTGTGTGTGTGTGTTTGTGTGTGTGTTAAAACTTGAACCATTAGTAACTTTTACTTATTTAGTCTCTCATTTAAAACAGATTTGGAGAACTATTATGCTAATTCAGTTCTAGTGTAAGTCTCAGCAAACTGGCCAAAATCAGTTGAAATTTTCATGATTATCTTATTTCTAAAAACGTTAGCAAACTCATGGCTGGATATTTATTTTCATAAATTTGGAATACAAACTCAAATAGACATTCTTTACAACCAGGGTGAGCAGGAACACATCTCAAAGTGCAAAACAGGTTAAAACTTTGAGGCTTTGCAACTTTGATAAGAAGAAGAAGGCCACATCCAGTTCCACTCCTGGCTACAGGGAGCACAGCCTCACAGTAACTAGACAGAGAGGGAAAATACCATGACTGAAGACCATATGCCATTTATTTATGTGTATGACATGCTATTATTATTTCCACACCTATCCATTTCTACAGTAAAGAAAGCAGTTGAGTGATAAAAATACATATTCACAGAGTCCAGGCACTACATCAGAGAAACTTACAGATGGTAATCCATCCATTAAACATTAAAGTGGCAAGTAGCCCAACCACCATCATTAGATTTAATGTGTTTGAAAGCCCTAGAGTTTGGCCTTGTCACCACTGACATTAGTGTGTTAGCAGCTGGTTAAATTGGTCTATAATGAGGGTTGAGTGTAAACCTCAATACCCACATTGTGAAGAAATGTTTCTAGTTTTCACCTTAAGGTGTTTAGGCGGTGGCTACTGTTGCCACAGTTAAATCTTTTAAGCTCATCGGCTGTACTGTATGCATTCAACACATCTCGTTGCTTTACTGGATCAGAGCTTTGCAAAAGGGAAAATAAATTTGGCGATGAGTATGATCGCTGAAGAGTGTTTGTAGTTCAAGAGTCTTGATCTATTGTCATCGCAGTCAGTGTACATGTGTAAAAATCCTTTTTTATTTCCCTCTAATGCTCGTATCCATACAGCAAGTTTAAGCACTCTCTTTCGCTTTTCTCGCTAGCCCATTTTCCCGAACAGCTCGTACTTTCATCCTACCACCTCTGGCTTTTACACTGCGTGGGTTCTGGCACTCTTGCCGGGCATGAATGCCGCAAGGTTATTCATCATCTGGTGAAGCTTTAGTCTAATCATTTAGCTGGAAGGGGACAGAAAAGCGTTGTTGACAGATTTATTCTTGGAAGGAGTCGTTGTAGTAGTGTCGTTGCTTTGTACCAGTCAGAGGTGAAGCTGTTTCTGCAATTGTTCTACTACAAGAACGTATGTATGGTGGACAGTTTGCTTTCAGGATTCTGAGTAACATGTAAGCCTATCCCAGGAGATTTAGGGCACAAGGCGGGGTACAACGTGGACAGGGTGCCAATCCATCGCAGGGCACACAAACATACACTCACTCACACACTCATTTACTCACCACGGGCAATTTGGGAACGCCAATTAACCTAATCCGCAGGTCTTCGGACTGTGGGAGGAAACCGGAGTACCTAGAGGAAACTCACAAAGCACGGGGAGAACATGCAAACTCCATACACAGAGACAGAACCTGAACCCGGACCCTGGAGGTGCAAGGCGACAGTGCTAAACAACACACCGCCTGATGTTAAACTATTATTAATAATTAAGCAAGATCACACAAGAGGCGATGATATTGTACTGAAGGTCAGCACTGATACTACCAATAAAGTATTTATTTCTGCGTTAGAGTATCGGCTAACTTTTTTTTAGCATTTACTAAGGAAACACCGTGTTGTAGGTGTGTTTTCTTGATGAAAATGCTTCGGTGACTGGGTCTGAATGTGGGTTTTGGCAGGCAGCTGCTCTCCCCTCTTTCCAGGACTGCTGGCTGTACTGACCTATTTTTCTTCCATGTTGGTGATGGATACTTGGTATTCAATTCAAGATTCAAGATTCAAAGAACTTTATTAATCCCAGAGGGAAATTGCTTATACATGGTTACAGTGGCTTGAAGTCATTTACAGGAGGAAAGGAAAAAAATCTAAGTTTCACACTAAACATAATTTTATGATTCTATATACAGATATTGCACATGTGAGGGGAAAAAAAGGAAAGATATTGCACAAGTTATATGTGCAATAGTTATATGCGCAATAGTTATACAGTATGTGCAATAGCAATATGTGCAATTCATGATTGTTGGATTGATAGTTCCAGTGCAGTTGTGTTCTATATCACCACTCATGGATTTCCTCTAATCCAATAAGATTACTCGGTCGAACTAACTGTTGTATAATAATTGTTATACTGTACATTAACATGCTATTTTTACTACACTCTTGCCGATCAATTACAAAGGGAAAGTTAGCAAGACATCTTGGAGGTATGTAGCTACAGTAGATAATGGGTATGATGAGGACCCCAACTAAGTTTGATGACCTAAGGTGATATTTATGAAATATGTATTCAATATTTTGTGTATAGTCAGTACATTGTAGCCATTATACTATCTGTACACAATTTGTTGATCCCTCTCTGTGGTGCTCATCAGCAGAAAAGGACCACCACTACCAGAGTAATGAAAAGAACAATGTGTAAAGCTAAAACTGCTTGCTTGAAGAAGCTAGAAGTAGGAACAAAAGGAACTGAACATTGGTGATCCCAAATAGTACTTCTGCCCAAAACACAGTGTCTGATGCCATAAAATGAGTCCCCTGATTTAATTTCAACCGCCTTGCCCCAGCCTAAATCGGAAACTGCGTAACATTACCCTCACAAAGATATTCAGGATAAGCCTTCCATTTAGAAATTACCTGTAACCGAAGCCAAGCTGTGCTGCAGAGCATTGGCTGCGGCGATGAGCTGTTGCATAACTAATACAGCCTGATGTACCATTTTATTAAAAATTTAACAGCATTCCAAGAAGGCATCCAGAAAAAAAGTAGCTCAGTGGTTTATTGCTCATAACTAGATTGATGTTTCCATCACTTCATCTGCCCTAATGTGCAGGGTAGTGTGTATCCTTAGGGATGAATATGACTGACAGCTATTTATAATAGGCCTCACCATGGTCTGCATTTCATTATTAAGCGGCGTGCCCTGACATATATAATTATTACGTATATGCACGTCCACAGCCTTCGTTTAACAGGTCGTGGATCAAGCTGTGTGTGTTTGGTATGATGTAACCTGCAGAACCGCAATCATGGCCAGAGTGAAGCTCAAACTGTCAATCATAGTATGGGATAAAAGGAGGTCAAAAGGGAGGTCATATATCTACTATTATGGGCAGGTGTGTTGAGCAGAACCTTTAAATGTTTAGTTCAATAAGGATCTATATAGCAAAGGACATCCCATTCGCTCAGCTGTCAAGTGTGCTTTAAAATACCTAGTTTAATTATGTTTAATTATCAGTGATTTAAGCACACTAATAATTTTTGGTAATGTAGCACTGATAAAAAAAAATAAAAAAATAAAATAAAAACATCTGCAAATTTTTTCGTTTCTATTTGCTCAAGTCAAACACATTGCAGATAACAGCATGAATGGACAACCTACTGATGACTTGGCTGCCATTAAACAAACAAAAGGAAGGACGGGATCTATCTGGCTTATCTAAAAGTGCCGCAATGAAAAATGATTACATGTAGCCACAGTGTGTACAATTTCAAGTGCAGTGATAGTAACCATGGACTGAAGGCAACAAGTCCACCAGGATTTATTGTCAGCCGGAGAGACTGCCAGCTTTGCCATTTAAAACAGGAGAGCAATAGATTTGGTCAATGCAACATCCTGCAGGACAAACCATCAAGGCTTTAGTTCAAACACAGTTTCTGGAGTTATTATGGAAGGAGAAGGGACAACAATACCGACTGTAACTTTGAGCAAATAAGAAAATTATTTCAGTAAAACAGAGTGGCAATTAATGACAATTTGAACAAAAAACAGCTAAATGAAGAAAAAAGAGGTTTTTTTCACGTTTTATTTTTTTTTGGAGGGGGGTGTCCCAAGTGTGATAAAAACAAAAATGGAAAATTTTAAAATCTTAAAATTGTTTCAGTTATATCAGTGTGAATGTTGTATGATTTCGCACAACACTACATCTGCACCAGCAAACTCATGCTCTGGTTGTGTTTTTGTAGTGAATCACTGGCGCAAATTGGAATAATGAAACAAATGCTATCTTCTGTAAAAATATGGTTAAAGATCAGGAGAAACATTTCAAACAATATGAAAAAACCTTCCCATTTATTGTAACATTCATCATGGTTCCCAAATGCAGAAACGTGTTGATTTGGAAATAAAACAGGTTACACTCTAGGATCCCACATAGCTCTGGGCAGTGGCACAAACAGCATTTTAGTATAATTTTCAGTGTAAATATTCTTTTTTATGGCTTAAACATTATCCAAAAATCCCTTGAATGCATTTAACTCCTTCATAGCAACTCTGTTATTGGGGGGAAAAAAATCTACTTTGGTTAGTCACAGTAACTCTATTTCATGTCTGACTACAATACATCATTCTTCTCCAGTGTTTATTATTATCCTATAACAGCATCCCTAGAGCATTGTGATCCTTACGTAGGAGCTTGCAAAGAACCTGTTAGCACTTTGAGAAATTATCAATCGGAATCAGCAGACTAAACACAGAGAGAACAAATCAAGTTTATGTCAGGATCATGATCTATATATAAATCATTTGGTTCTAGAGAGCAATTTCAGAAACTGGCATATCCTCACATACAGTATAAGGATACATGCATCGAAAATGCCTAGGGATTCATTTATAATTATTTGGAGTGTCTTTAAAAAGGGGTAAAGTTTTCCCAAAAACGCCCACCAAAGATGATTTGTCGTGTTTTCAGCCTAAGTGAAAGGGTCTCATTGGTCGTTCGTGATTCATGTGCATGCAATTTCCCGTGTGCCAAGTCATTACCTGTGACTCAGAGTGAAGGTGATTGGCACTTTTTTGTTTTTGTCATTCAATGAAGCAAAATACAACCACACACACATGAAGAGAGAGAGAGAAAGAGAGAGAGAGAGAGAGAGAGAGAGAGAGAGAGAGAGAGCAACAAGACTGCCATCTAGTGCTTTATGGTATAGTTCTGACTCTGTGTGTGTGTGTGTGTGTGTGTGTGTGTGTGTGGGTGTGTGTGTTTAATAATCCAGACTCATTATGCAAGCAAGGACTTTAGCAAATAAATCAGCACATGTGATTCAATAATTAAAGGGCCATTTTGTTACTGTAAATCTTAACAGTAGTCTTATTTTTCTTTTTTTTAAGAAAACATGCGAACCATTCAGAAAATGTCAGAAGTATGTACAGTTATATATGAATATATAATTAATCTATATTTTATTGGTTTGAGTAACAAGGTTGTGACCTTCTGTAAATTGAGATTATGAAACTACTTGTTGATCATGGAAAATGAAGATTTTACACAAATTTATGCAAAAAAAGAGTGATTTGTAAGCATTTTAATGATTATATTTGAATGTAAAGTCAGGTGAAGCGATAGCGATCTCTGATGGGTGAAGATGCACTTTTCCAAATGGCCCATGTAACACCAGCGAACTTGTCTCCTTCTTTTAAATGTTTCTGAACATGCTCTGACCTTTCCACTGATGTTCATCCTGCTTGCATAATTTCTAGATCAACCATTTTTATTCTGACCATGCGGTCAATGCTTTCCCACAGATGTCACAATCAGTTTGATAAAAATTCAGCCTGATTCGATTCAATTTCAGACATAATCAGTGGCACATGGACTCCAAATGTCCTTTATAAATACAAGTTATGACTTTGTTTGTGTCTGTTTGGTCCAAGTTCTGATAGCACAGCAACAGATCAGCAACATGAGATCATATGGCACCTGTATACACACACTAAGACACAACTGGCAGTAGACAGTGGTTTGGCTGGATGATACTTGAAGATAATACTCTTGCTCATTTGTGCCAGAGGTTGCTTGCTTATGCCTGTAGGATTTTGGGTAAGTGCTTCCATCTGCCCCTGATGGCAAAGAGAGTTGAATATGAGCTCTTGAATAAGTATACTCTCCAGGAGTAACATTGTTTATTACAAAACATCACAAACCTGAGAGAGTTCCCACAACTTCCAAAACAGAAAAATTTTTAATAATAAAAAAAGGGTTTAGCTGGCTAATGTTAACTAAAAAAGACCCACCAAGCAACCTCCATGCACACAGACTGTAGGAGAGATTCAGGTGATAGCAGAGCAAGGTGACCGCTAATCATTAAGCCTCAATGCTGCCCATGTCATTATCAGAGATGTTAATACAAACTGTTTTCCAGCAAAATGAGATAATTGCATTTGTAGTTTTTCCCCCCAAATAAAGCGATGCAAACCCATAAAGGATATTTTGTTCACACTTTGAGTCATGAGGGTAACAAAAAGCATAAATGGCAAAATATTCTCTAATTATTTCTTTCTTTCTTTTTTTTATAAATTTTTTTTGTGATTTTGCAAAGCACTACAACTTCACCTCCCACAGTTTTGTCACAATGGATAAATCAGCCCGCAGTTGTGTTTGTGGCAATATGTAAATATGCAATTTAATATTAATAATATGTTGGTCAGTTTTAATAAACAATATACAAAATTCATGCTTCAATTGTGTTTTCTTAGTTAGTTACTGGCAGGAAATTAGAACATGGAGAAACGTATTCCACTATCGTGCACATACATGCATATACTGTAAATACACTTGTGTAAACATCCTGTATACCTCAAACTACTTCTAAAACAGTGAGGTGTATTAAAATTTTTAAAAACTGCATGAGCTTCCAGTTGCTGGTGAAATGAAAACAGGTGTACTCCTGGATTTAGACTTTTGCCCTGCTGGAGGTAGCATTATCTCTCTTGGCACGTATGAAGTGATTGCACTGGACATATTCATCTAACGAGATCTGGTGTCTACCACCCCAGGAGGATAAAGTGTGTGTTCTGGAGTCTTATTCACACTGACAGAGTTAACACAGAACCACAAACCACCATCAGCTAAAAACCGAGGGTGCAAATGCAAACCAAACCCTGACTGGTGAACCAGACAGCAGAAGACACATGGTGTGTTGGTCAGAACGTGGTGATTAATTCTGTATAACAGCAGCTATGACTAGTGGTTTTAGCAGCAAGACAAATCACAAGTTTATATTAATGCACTCATTTTAACACATAATTCATGTTACAAAGGGACATGTACAACAGAGATTTATATGTATAATTCTTTTATGTATAAGTATATAATTGTTGAAATGTTGAAGCTCTTTGTAAGGCATGGTTTATTTTGCATTTTTGGAAGGACTCTTGAGTATTAGTGCTATTGAGGTTTTGAAAGTTTGTGCTTCTTGGAAACACAAGAGAGAGAGACATGAGACCGGGTGAACTGTCTCTTGTGAACAACTGTTCTGTGGACATTCCATAACAGTATATGTTAAAAAGTAAATAAAACTTGTAATCACTGATCATTTTTTGGGATAACCGCAGAATTGGATAACATCATGAATAAAAAGAAAAAAATGAATAAAAAGTAAATAAAAAACTTGTAATCTCTGATAAGTTGCTGTAATAACAGCAGAAGTATACAAATCCTGTACTTACTTTTAGTACTAGAGCAAATATTACTAAAAGTAGACGCCCTCCGTTTACTTGTGTACCTGAGTAAAAGTACAAAAGTACTCACCTTCAAATTTACTTAAATATCAAAAGTACAGGACTTATATTAACTCACTGTAGGCTATTTCATAGTTAAAAAATCTCTCTTAAGAGAAGTCACATAGCTGCGCATAGTAGTCAGGAGATGACAAAATTCCTTCTTTAAATACCACCTATGGTACCACCTACCAACCAACTGCTATGCATATATGTAGACTAGTAAAAGTACAGATATGACCTGTCCTTTGACCATTGTAAGTGTAAAATTACTCAAGCAAAGTGCAGAAATGTGAAATATGTACGTATGTGCAGTAATGAAGAAAATATCCTCAGTTAAATCTGGATAACAGTAATTCTGCGTCACATCAAGACACATCACACCTTCTCACTCATTCACTAACTCATCGTCTATACCGTTTCATCCTGTGTACAGGGTCGTGGGGGCTTGCAGCCTATCCATGTGCCAATCCATCATAGGGCACACACACATAAAGTACACACACGCACCCAAGAACCTGGAGGTGCAAGGCGACAGTGCTAACCACTAAGCCACCGTACCACTTCACACCTGTATATTAATAACCTGTAATTATGTTAAAGCTTTCTGGAGTTCATTAAGTGTCTTAATAACCCAGGCCTCCCTTTATACACCTTACTGCTACTGTATATGGGTTTAAAATGTATTTAAAAAGGGTGATTTTGACCAGAACAGGAAAACAATCGAGGACATTATATTATAAATACAGTGCAATTATAAATATAACAGATTAACATTCCAAACTATGTCATTGTGATGAACTAGACACCAGATGATAATACGATTCATATTTTAGAGAGAACACACACACACACACACACACTGGACAGGAAGAAATAAGGAATGGGGTGAGTTAGGAAAAATGCAGTAGCTCATCTGGTTTCACTTAAATGCAAGGGTCATTACTCCTATGTAATCTCTGTTCTTTATTCCTCATATGTCATACAGCAAGTGGACTTCATGCCCATGATCAAAACTGTGTAAATATCCATCTTGGTTAGAACAACAAAAGAAGCATAAAAATATCTAATTATATAATTACAAAGAGAAAACAAGGTGGGCCTCAAATAATAAACCTTCAGTGAGCATCCATCATGGGAAAAGTGTGTATTTGTTCTCGGAAAATGAATATAGGGAGATATGAAAATCCTTCCTCAAGTTTCTTTCTAAATGCTCTGGAGTGTAATTTATTACCAGCTGAGACCCATACACCAACCACAATGAAAAAACAAGAAAAGCTGCACCGTGAGCAAGTAATAAATTTGACCGAAAAAGACCGACATTGAACTTAATACTATAATCTCAATAAGACAAAAGTTTGTTTTTCCCCTCTGACTTTTGAAAATTATGAATTCAAGGATAGATAAGAATAAATGTCAACAATAAAGCTTCCTTCCTTTAAAGCAAAAAAATCTTCAGTAAACGCTATCCTGGCTGGAGTTGAACTGGAACTGGAGCCAGTCACAGAAACACTTCACTTCTAAGTGCATTTAAAGGTCACCAAATAACTTGACAATGCCCAGACTGCACTCCGAATAAAAGCTAAGCATTCTAATGTTATTTCCAGCAATGTGTTAAGTTTCCAGTTTTAGTCAATTAGCTACATCTTGTTTTTTATGCAAAAAAAATTTAAAATCTCAACTATTTGATTAATTTCAGAGTGACAACGTAGTAATTTTAAGCAAAAATACAATCTACACAAATGAAATATAATAGCCTGTCACCTTTTTAAATATTTCAGTTAACCTTTCTTAGATTAAGTGCAGAAAAAAAAATATTTAAAAAAGTTTAAATTCAGAAGAATGGCACTTATATAAATTGTAAAGGCATTATAGGCCAGGATGATGCAGGGAATGATATATCTACTATATAATTCTTTACACTATTTACATTGTGTATATAAAGTAAAAGACTCTCTTTGTTTTTCCCTAGTATGAGAGTGCTGAGAGTTGGTGTTTGCTTTAATGAGTCAAACATTACCAGTGATAAACACAGTGCAAACGTAAAGAAAGGGAAAGACAAGAAAAAAATGACAGGCAGAGCCAAAGTCACAGACAGCCAATGCTCAAAGCCGTCGTCTGGGATGCGCAGATGAGAAATATGAAATGAGGTAAAAGATGAGTTGCTCAATTTTGTTCGCCAACAAGTGGACACCAAAGCAATTACCCAACGCTAAGAAATGGATTAATTGAAAAAAAAAAAAAAAAAGGTGTAATTGCAATGTTATTGAGACGGAACGAAACTTGAACACGTACAGAAATGAGAGGCAAAGTGCAAAACCCAAGGTCACCGAGAAGCAAAGATAAAAAAAATGCAAACAAAATGAACGGACAAGGCCAAACATTAGAAATGACAGAACATGCCTCAGGCTGAGCATAATATTATGCAGGGCTTCAGCTTCACTGTAGGAATCCTTGACTGGCTTCGGCTACTTTTATTATACACATCGTTTAGTCTGTCTGAATGGAACCTTCATGTGTTTTCCCATTGGCTGTCTCAGTCCTTTTCCAAACTCTACAGTGACAAAGTGAATTGACTCTGAATGCAGAAAGCAATTCATATTATTATTATTATTATTATTATTATTATTTATTTATTTATTTACATTTTTTTTTTTTTTTTGCTTATGTGATACTATCTTATGCCATGAGGTGCAAAGCAATATGATGCATTCTACAGATATTGCACTTGGGTCTCTATAGTTTGTGTAAGCACAAATTCTGAATATTTTTTCTCGCATTTCAATTTTTATTTATTTTTTGCTTGTTTGTTTTATTCCGCTCTTTAGATTAACCTTTTAATTGCGATGTTTACAAAGTTCCCTGAGCAAAAACGTTTGTAAGACCCACCTTACAAGCCAGGAGTAATCTCCAGCCAGTAGTACCTCACTCACTCACTCAATTGTCTATACCGCTTTATCCTGTATACAGGGTTATGGGGAGCCTGCAGCCTTTTCCAGAAGACTTACGGCACAAGGCGGAGTACACCCTGGACACGGTGCCAATCTATCACAAGGAACAAACACATTCATACGCTCAATCACACACTACAGGCAATTTGGGAATGCCACTTAGTCTAATTTTCAGAGGAAACCGACCAGGCACGGGGAGAACATGCAAACTCCATGCATACAGACCCCGAATCCTCAAGGTGCGAGACAACAGTGATGAACACTAAGCCACCGTGCCCGCGTCCCCAGGAGTCAGAATTGATATTTTTGCTGAGCAACAGCAGCTTTTATATATTAACAGTGAAAATGTCCCCACAGCTCTACTGAAACCTAGTTAGTTAGTTATCTTAATGAAAAATTATTCAAAGCTGGATTTGCGAAAGTGCTAAAGCTTAGATGTAGATTCTAAAGCTGTAAGTGTTAGTATTTTAACGTTAATGTTTTTTTGCTTCTTTATTGAAGTTAGGCACTCTGTATTGTTGCTTTCTGTAGCTCGTATCGCATGCCAAAGAGACCATGGCAATTTACTCCAAAAAACTTCTGGAATGTCATTAAGAGGAAAATGGAGGGTCACAAACCATCAAGCATAGCTCAGTTGTTAGCTTTTTCGCAAAAAGAGTGGTATAAACCCAACAGCAATGCGAAAAACTGGTGGAGAACCAAAACGTATGAAAGCTGTAATTGAAATCAAGGTTAGTTCACAATATACATATTTCAGAATAATGGGTAAATTAATCCAAATGCTCTTCATTGCAGAACAAACATCCATAGGATGGAGTTGGCACTCAGATAGCTCCTCATCCATGGATAAAGTTGACCTAAAAAAGGATTATAATGCAGGTTAGATAATTATTTGTTTTTTTTCTATGTATCTTATAGGAAGAGTTGAATTGGGTCATTTTTTTTCTTTTTTAATTTGCTATTTTTTCTTGTTTACCCATGAGTGAGAGGATTTCAGTGGAAGGCTGTTAACGACACCATGTGACCTTTTTTTTTAAACACCCTACAGTTTCACGATAGATTTGTGTTTGTGTCAGTTTCTGAAGGAAGGGAAATTTGCATTCAGCAAAGAAATGTCAGGCTAAGTGACAGACCCAGTGTTAGAGAAAACACGGCGATGACAGATTTGCTGTAGATGAAACGAGGATGAAATGTGTTTTTATAGTGGAAGATGGGACAGAAAATGAAATTCTTACAATACGTCGTTGTGGACTTAGGAATTTCATTTTATCTTTGTGTGTGTGTGTGTGTGTGTTTTTGTTAGTGCTATCAGAAACTGTATTTCAGAGCAGAACATGGTCAGAGATTTGATCAGCGTTGGCTGTGTTTGTAACGACTGGATCAGACAGAGCTTTTATTAAATGCCATTTCCAACTGCTCGCTAGCGAGGCTTGTTGAGGTTTGAGATGAATCAGTGTCTGTGTTTTTTTTATCCTTTCAGTAGATGAATGCTAATTTTTTTGCTCTTAATTTGCTTCTGCATCAAGGACAACTGTGACTTTTCCAAGAACCTTAGTTTTTTATTTATTTATTTATTTATTCTTTTATTTACTTTAACATATACAGCCAACTTGAATTGTGCAGTTGTATTAACTAAAACATGCTAAAAGCATGCTTGATAAAGAAAAGAAAAAATAACTAATAATAATATTAATATTAAAACCTATGTATGCTGTTGCAGTAATACTGCCTTATAGAAGAACCCTTTGTTGTAGGTTTCTACGCTGTATAGAAAGAACATACTACAGAACTCTTAAAGATACTTTATGGAAACTTCTTGTATTTTTTTTTTATGTGGTTGTTGAATGTTTGTGTGCAATTTCACGTCTCACATGTTTCTCGAGTGCCTGAGGTGACCTTAAAATAGGTATTAGCTGAGCCATGTCTCAAATATACGTACCACAAATAGAGTAGAAAGTAGAAAGAGTACACACGCTTAAACACATGCTTGAGTCCCTCTGCCTAATGGAGTCTTTACTGCAGGTCTGAGAATGTGAAGACCAGTTGAAACTATGAGAGAGAGAGAGAGAGAGAGAGAGAGAGAGAGAGAATTCCTTAGGGAAAACACTTGTTCATAATGAAAAGCATCAAATAATGGCCCTCCATTACACACCACATGTTTGAAAAGGACACTTCATAAAAACATGCCACTCGGAACACACAAAGAGACAGAGAAAAAAAGTCAGATGAGCCACATTTGCCCAGCTTGACAAGGACACATGGTTACTAGACAAACAAAGAGAGAAGGAAATACGAAGATCATGAGAACTCAGCTAGAGAACGAATAAGTAAGAAGCAGCACTCAGATAAATGAGGTAATGAAATATATCAGTGTACGGAAGGTCAAAGGAAAAACGCAACACTAAAGGGTCACCTTCTTGTCAATATCACTTTACAAGAATCCAAAGTGAATCAAGGTTTGTTTGAAATGACTCGGATCAGTAGAGCAAACTATGTCTCTGTATACAGTATATGCTCCAGATCCATTATATAAAGGGTTTTGTAATGAAATTAAATAAAATAAAAACGGATAAGCTTTTATATTCATGGAATGTCGTTCTGAGCACAAGTGATGAGATGAAAAAAATAGTTCAAGAAGTGATAACTTTTGGAACATTATTTACACTATTTGGCACACACCCTTATCCAGAGCAATTTACATTTTTTATTATCTCCTTATACCTTTGAGGGTTCAAGGGCCTTGTGCAACAGGAACAACTTGATGGCCATGGAGTTTGAACCTGGGACCTCCCAAAGGGATGTGCAATGCTTTAAACACTGAGCTACCCCAGACCAGACATGTTATATGTCTTGACAATATGATTTAAAAAAAAAAATAAAAAAAAATGCAGCTTGTCATGTTCCAATGAAACCACCAAGCAGAAAATCAACTGTCTTAAATATTTTCTTTTAAAATTACAGATTTATGATTTTAGGACTCTACAAAAAACGCTGACACTGGAGACTCCTTATAATTTTTTTTAAAGAAACATTTTCTTATGATCCCAGCACAGGAACATTTTTCATGGCAGGTGAGTTCACGCCTGCCAAAAAAAGCACAGGTGAAATGCTGTGGTAATAACCACCAACCATGGGGAGAACATGCAAACTCACTCTGATATCAATCAAATGTTACAAAATGTGAAAAGAAAAGGAAACAAAGTTTGCTCACATTGTTCAAGTTATAATTTGAGTCATTTCTGAATAAATTTTGAAACACTAAACATATGCTGTGTTTTTCTCCCAACAGCACATCTAAAAACAGAACTTGATGATGGATTTGTATGACCCTAGCGTCAACCATGCGCTCAGAAATAATATGGCATTTCCAAGCAGGAGCAAACAAAAATCCAGTCTCGGGGAACAAACGTGTGTTTATCGCTGAGATCTGGTGCCCTCTGTAATACAGCTGTATATTATGCAGATCGCTGATGTGTTTCTTCTTGTTTATGGAACACTGGAGTGTTTTAAGAGTTCCAGCGAGTGAAACATGGGTGATGTGAGTGCTTCAAATAGGACTCAAAAGCATAAGGAAAGACAGAGAGAACACAGAAAGAGAGAGATATGGAGGGTGACCTGTGGAAAATGTCCTCGGGAGCTCTTTACTACTTGCCACCTAATCAGCGCCAACGGCAGCAAATATCACAACGCGCTGCTTTTATGGGACAACAGCGAGTCTCTAAGGGTTATTAGATGGCTTTTGCTTGAGTGTAGCCAGCAATGCGCACAAAAACAAACTCACTCGGTGCTTCTGTACTCTGTCATCATATAGGCAAGGATGTGAGCCCCAGCAGTGCTGTTTAAGTGTGTGAGCTTGCTGACGCTGCACACAATATTAAAATTAATGTCCACTACCTTTAATCCTGCTCATTGAAAGGTAGACAGATATGGGAGATAAAAAGGGACCAACAAAGTTATTTTTTTTTGTGCATGATTTAGATAGATGGATAGATAGATACAGTAGATAGATACAGTAGATAGATAGATAGATAGATAGATAGATAGATAGATAGATAGATTTAATTTTCAATAGTTGCAATTATAGATAGACAGTTACGATACAAAAAATTATTGGGAAAAATGATGAGCTAAAAAGAGTATATTATTTATCTCTCTCTCTCTCTCTCTCTCTCTCTCTTTATATATACAGTGGGTACGAAAGTCCCACCTTAAATTTTACTCTTTGTTATATTGCAGGCAACTGCTAAAATCATTTAAGAAAAACACCCCCACAGCATGATGCTGCCACCACCATGCTTCACTGTTGGGGCTGTATTGGACAGGTGATGGGCAGTGCCTGGTTTTCTTCACACATACCGCTTAGAATTAAGGCCAAAAAGTTCTATCTTGGTCTCATCAGACCGGAGAATCTTATTTCTTACATCTTGGAGTCATTCAGGTGTTTTTTAATGTGTCTTGCACTGAGGAGAGGCTTCCACGCTGCCATAAAGCCCCTACTGGCTGGAAACTTTTTACAACTTTCTCTCATCTCCTGACTGCATCTCTGGAGCTCAACCACAGTGATCTTTGGGTTCTTCTTTACCTCTCTTACCAAGGCTCTTCTCCCTCGATAGCTCAGTTTGATCTACAAAGGGTTCTGGTCATCCCAAACGTCTTCCATTTAAGGATTATGGAGGCCACTGTGCTCTTAGGAACCTTAAGTGCA
>JAOVVA010000041.1:2642894-2655498 GCA_028565275.1 Leiocassis micropogon
CAGCTTCCGACACAGAGGAGCGAGCGCCCCAGCTACAATCACAGTCATCAAGAAACCTCGCTGCCAGCCAGTTTCCATCTTCAGGATGCAATCAAGCAGGCATGGATTGAGCGAGTGACACCAACAATTTAAACAAATAAACATTACTGTACATTAAAAAAAAAAGTTATTCTTATTATCTTGCTTTGTCATTATTTTAAAAAATGAGATCGCCATTAAAACATCAAACATCACTTTTATCATGACTTTTATCTCCATACTTTTGGTCACCACTGTACAGCAGAGTTGTAATGAATGACTTACAGTAGGAACTGTTTCAAGGTCCAATTTTATGCTGTTCAAAAATAAAGTGTGCTGAGAAACTTTAAGTGTTCTATGGTGAACATGATGGAATACTGCAAATGCAAAAAAGAACAGTGATAAAGCTTCTTTACAGACACTCTGTAAAACCATTGCGACTTTGTTGCCTCTGCAACACAATGAGCACATGGTTTGATGCCACCAAGTTGTTTTTTTGTTTTTTTTTTATCTCCGCCTTCTAGATTCATTTTCCTGTGAATGCTAAGCTAGTGAAGTCATTTACATTTTGATTAGACACGTATTATTGTGCTGTCAAGCTCGATGTGCTCCTTTATCTCTGTCTGGAGCTTTGTTTAGATATGAAAACTGTAGGTTTTTTTTTTTCTAATTAAATTATCCACCATTACAACGGGTATATCTATAACGGTTTTTGCACGTGTCTTACACGGATATAAAACCCTCTATTGAATTTTTCTCCCTGTGTTTTACAGCTCAGAGATAACCCAAGTTATGTTTATAGCCTGACAAATGTTATTTATGATCCCAAAGCATCAAACCAAAAGCACAATACACAAGCAGGGGCAGAAGAGAATAAAGAACGCACATGATGACAAAGAGAGGATATAATGTTGTTCATTATAATGTCACATTTCCAAAGGTCTTGCTGAGTTTTTTCAGGCACAGCCTTATTAAACCACACTTGAATAGAAAAATGCCATAGGGTAAACCAGAGTAATGAGCAAAGACCCTAAACAAGACTGTTTCACTAATATTTAGGCAGAAAGTTTGTGAAAGTACTACTAATTGTTCCTGAGAAGGTGCACCACACAAGATTTCTCGACAAGCTCTCAGACTAATGATAAGGAAGGTATGAGAGAAGCAGCAGTCACTCGAAGGGAAACCTGCAACCTGAAAGCTCCAACAATTTCACTGAGAATAATAAGCAATGACGTGCACTGCAATCATCTCCGTTCCTAAACTCCTGCGCTAAAAAACAAAACCATAAATAAACGTTATATAAGGAAGTAAAAATAGACAGGGCAATCATTACATTTCTTCAGGAAAAAAACTCGGAAAAAACCATCAGCTGCCAAAGTCCAACATCTCTTTGGCCGTGTTGAAAATCGATAAAGAAAACCTAACTTTCACTGACAGCTTGACATGGCTAAATTTTCATTCTGACTTTTTCTCGATTTTATGTCACACTAATCTAAAGCAAAAAGATTCATACGCACTCGTCATACTGTTCACACGCTCTACGATCGGAGAGGAGTCTCTCTCTGGAACGTGCTTATGTACAGCATTGCGAGAGATGTCGATATTTGCTCGAATTTTGAGATGCGTACAGTGAGCCAAGGTTTACGTTGTTTATCCTTATTGAGCTCAACATTCAGACCTTCAGGACAACAGACAGGTGAAAGAGTCAAAACAGGAAGCCCGGCTTACATTACATATACTCATATAAAGTGTTGTTTTATATATGAAGGTCTGTGATAAAGTTTAGTTCCAAAACTATTTAGAAAATACTGAAAACAAGCAAAATAACAGGAAGCAGAGTTCATCCGAATGAAAGTTTTATGGTTCCGACCCACTACAGAGGACATGCACACGAAAACTGTGGACAATTTGTCAAACAGCCAATCAGCATGTTTACCAATGCATGTCTTCGGACTGGCTAGTGAGGGAGAACATGCAAACACAGCACAAAAGCCAAAAGCAAGATCCAACCCCCCACCCATGGAGATGCCAGGCTAACTACTAGAATTCGAAAATAAATACAGCAAGAAATGTTAGGGTTGTAATTCATTCATTCATTCTTTTTCTATACTGCTTATCCTGTACAGGGTCACGGGATGCCTAGAGCCTATCCCAGGAGTCTTTGTACATGAGGCAGGACAGAGTGCCAATCCATTACAGGGCATACAGTACATGCACACATACTCATACACTCATTCACACCACATTCACGCTTCTGGCTTCTGTAATACATTTAAAACTAATTATGCACATTATTAAAGATCATAATACTGAATACAGAGTAATTAATCCTTTGCACAGAATCTGAAACACTTTATATATAATATTAAGATTTACAGTGGGGTTTGTGTAAAAACGTTTAAATACAGTTTAATTATTTTCTATTTTATATATAAATCTTTGAAAAGCAGTGGACTGAACTTCAAGAAACTCCCTGGCAAGCTTAAAAATCTATACAGATATTAATGAATGAATGGGTATATTTTCTTTTTCTGCCTAACGATGGCCTTCACTTGCATAGACACCTCTTTAGACGGCATGTTGAGAGCCTGCGTGAACAGCTACCAAATGCAAATACAACACTCAGAGCCACCTCCAGGCCTTTAATCTGTTTAATTGGTCATGGAGTAACGAGGGAACAGGCCACACCTGGACCTGCAACTGCTTGTCAGCAACTTGTTCCATTATTTATGAGTCACGAAAAAAAATATGGTTAAAGACACACTTTTGTCAAACTCTTTGGAGGAAAGCAGAAAGTCTTGACTTTGCTCATATCTTCAGTGTTTCATTTTAAATTCGATGTTATGGCGTACAGAGGCCACGTGTCAAAAAACATATTATCATTAAAGAATTTATGCACCTGGCTGTACAAAGTTTACAACCTTAAAATAAATTGTAAAATGTAATGTAAAAAATGTTTTTTAAATATATTTTGAGCAATGAAAAAAATGGTAAGGTCATTGAATTTACTCATTACATTTGTCACAGAAACTCATTCTTACTGCAAGTCTTTATCAGAACGCCTTCAATACTTTTGGCAAACATTTGGCTGTTAATTAATGCACACTGAATCTTCCGATTCCTTTATTAAGGACTAAATATGAAAAAAGAATATTGATTAATATGAAAATCACTTGCAAACAGGCTTGGTCAGTTTATTGAATCATTTATCAGTAGAGCATCTAGTGTACATAAAGGTGACCCAGAGGTAAGAAAAACTAAAAGGGCATGATCAATCACAGATCTGGAGCAGGAATATGCAAATTAGCTTAATAAACATGCCAAGCAGGATGTTTTTTTTTCCCCCTCTCCATGTATTATCATGTTCAAATGTATTTAAGCATCAACAACACTTTCTTGCTCTGATCCAGCTCGAGCAATGAGGTGTTGATACACTGGAGGAAAGGAAATAAAAATAACCATGTGACAGTATATGTACTCTGTATGTTTTATAGATTTATTTTAACCTTACATGGTTTTGTTTTTTTTGTACAGGTAAAAAAATATATAATTTAAGTAATAGTTAAAAAAAAAAAAAAATACCCACACGACACCTAACTAGGTCACCGCATTCATTACGACATGAGTGCCGTTGTTTCCATTGACAACAAGAAAATCTGACACGTGTCACAAGGCGATACAACAGTGTCTATTTGCATTTAGGCTAATTACTGTAGCTTCAGCGTTAGCCTTAGCTAATTACATTCCCTTTTAATTTAGCTAATTACATTATGACATTAGGATTAGCATTTCTTTGGCTCAATCGAGTTGGCTTGAATTCCCACAGACTCACAAATTAACTTTATTTTAATTATGACACGCCCATCGCTCTGGAATAGGGCCAGTCTGAACTCATTAGTTCACATGACATTTGTCCGTCACTCCAAAGTCCATATTTTATGCTCCCTAGCAAACTAAAGACTTTTTCTGTATAGTCTCATCAACAAGTGGTTTTCCTATGAATGCACAGCTGTTTATTTTGTATCATATGTTGTGTGTGTGTGTGTGTGTGTGTGTGGTAATGCTCTTCCTTTCACTATTTAACACTGCTGATCAATATGACTGTCGATTGTTTTTACAATGCAATTGCACCAAGCGTTTAAGTGATCTCTATTTGTGATTTTTTATTTTTTTTTCCCAGACCACATTTCTTCCATGAAGATCTATCCTTCCAGATTTTAATATGCTGGATCCAGTTGCAGTCATGTGAAATCTAATTAGTTATTTTTTCCTTGTTTGATGCTGGCCAATAATTACAAATGGTGACTTTTTTGTATTTTTATGGCGAACAATGTGGTATTAATATGGAACTGATGCGGAATTTGGTAGATCTCCAAGCAATAGTATTTTATTTGTTTCCAGGTTTTGCTAACAACCTTGTTGATTCTTGAGTAACATTGCAATATTAGCCTATTAGACTAAATATTGCAATATTCAAATATATTTCAATAAACACTTGATGCTAATGCGTTAACAACAAGCCAGAGAAATATAGCATGCAGTATACTGTTTAATCCATGCACAATTCTGTTTTATGTTGTGGAACATCCACAAATTTAATAGGACTAAAAAAACAAACAAACAAATAAACAAAACCACTCGGCTTGTCATGTTACTGAGAAGTACAAAATCTCACTGCAACAAAGTGCAAATACTGGTGACTCCTTGGGGAAAAAAACGACAGCTAAATGAATATCTCACAGTAATATTCACAAGGCGGCACGGTGGCTTAGGGTTTAGCACTTTTGCCTCGCACCTCCAGGATCAGGGTTCGATTTCCGCCTCAGATCTGTGTGCATGGAGTTTGCTTGTTCTCCCCATGCTTGGTGGGTTTCCTCCAGGCACTCCGGTTTCCTCCCACAGTCCAATGACATGTAGATTAGGCCAACTGGTGTTTCCAAATTTGCTTGTAGTGTATGTGCTCTGCAATGGGTTGGAACCCTGTCCAGGGTGTACCCCGCCTCGTGGGATAGGTTCCAGGCCTCCCCATGACCCTGTATACAGGATGTTGTGTCAGCAAGCATGTTTCTTTAACTCCCTGTGTAAGTTGTAACTATAGAAACAATAATCTATTAAAGCTTTCATATAAACCTGGAATTTATTAAACAACACCTCTGGACCAATCAGATTTGAGAATTCAGAAGCGCTGAATAGGGAGGGAGGGAACTGACTGCAAGAAAAATGACCCAGCTCATCCTAAAAGCATCTGCATTCTCTTTATTATTAATTTCCATTCATGGCTTAAGAGTGTGTTTGTTTGCGTTCACCTAAATGGGCTATAAGAGACCGATAGGAAGACATTTTCAAATAAGCAGAACAATATGAATAATGTATAGTAGCAATATATAACCAAGCCAACTGAAAAAACACAGAGTAAGAGGAAGGAATAGTTTTTCATTTGTGTGTGTGTGTGTGTGTGAGTTAGTGGGAAAGCAGCCAACGAAGCTAGGCTTCATTTGCGTTTTTCTCTGAGTCTTTGTTCCGTCTCAAATGGGTCCAATAATCACAGCGCCGCTGCAGCGACATCAGATGTGAGTGTGTAACGAGCCTGCGAGCTCCTGAAGTATTTGTGTAACACAGCAAGCCACAAAGGAGTCGGACAAAAAAAAACTGTCAAAGTAGCTACGGGGTAAAAAAAGAAAACTTTTTAAATGAAAAAATACAAAGAATGTCTGGAAGTGTCAGGACGGGGGATTTGTATTAGACTTTTTTCCCCACCTGTTTTTATTTGGCAAGAGTCAGGGGTTAATGTGCCCCTTAGTTAGAATACTCTGATACAGCTTTTTTTTTTTTTTTTTTTTTAAACAAAACTATATAGAATTATATAGAGTTTTGTAAATTTTTTTACTAATATCTATTTTATAGCAGTGTACATTTTATAGTAATCTACAAAACAAAATCTTTTTTGGTAACCCACTTTACTTTATGGATTAACACTGCAGTTGGGATTATGGAGGCTGTAAAAGACAAAGTAAAACTCACTCACTCTCTCACTCATCTTCTATTCATCCTGTATTCAGGGTCGCGGGGGCCTGGAGCCTATCCCAGGAGGCTTAGGGCATGAGGCATGGTACACCCTGGACAGGGTGCCAATCCATCGCAGGGCACACACACATACAGTACACACACTCACATTCACACATTATGGGCAATTTGGGAACGCTAATTAGCCTAACCTGCATATTTTTGGACTGTGGGAGGAAACCGGAGTACCCGGAGGAAACCCACCAAGCACACAGAGACGGGAATCGAACCACTATACCATCACAAAGTAAAACTGATCACGTGAAATAATAAACTGAAGTGTATTCCTAAGTTTTATATGTCCAATCTTATACCTTATTTACTGTTTTTTGATTGATTGATTATTTTCCAGATTAAACCAAGATTAGCAGAATGACTGAAAGAGAAGAATATGGAGAAGGAAAAGGTAGGGCTTGTGTCCTAAAGCATACCACATCGAAACACATCAAACATGGCTGAGGCAGTGTTAGAGCATGGGTGTGTATGGCTGCAAGTGAAAGCAGCTTGAGGAAGGGAAGTCAGCATTTGGTGATATGCATGCAGACTGACTGCGAAGGACTTGCATCAATATATTGAAAATATGTTTATATTAATAATTAATCATTTTTATTTGTTCTGTAAAAACATCTTTAATGACTGTCCGAATACTTACCCGACCTTACCGACATACAGTATAATAAATAATAATGTCTCGTGATATTAAGTGTTCTGGAGTATAACTTCCATCTGCAAAATTATCTTTGTGTTAAAAATGTTGCTTAGTTAGAAAATACAAAGATATACATGTATATCTGTTAATCGTATTAATTATTACTGTACATATATCTGTTAATGCCAAATGATTCGCAGAGCTACACCTTTGGAGAAATTAAATCTGTCGGAAAGTAATCCATTCTCCAATGGCAGGGAGAGAGCAAAGATGTGAAAGGAGTCGAGTGTATTTTCATGCCTCGTCTAGAATGTGTCGTGTTCTATTTAAGAGACTAGAGCATGCCACATTTTTATTAAAGCGCTGCAGTCCTGCATTGTTTCCACACAAATCAGCCAACTCCTTACGAGGAGATGACTTGCTTGCCTTGATTAGAAGTGACAAGAAAGAAAAATTCATTTTCTGCTTAGCTTAGCCACAGGGAGCGTATCTGCTTGAGTGACACCAACAACAACAACAGCAACAAAAAAGGATCTGCAAAAGCTGAAGCCTTTAAGGTTAATCTTTTATCTTTAATCTGTGTTTAGCACTTTTAACAGAAGACAGCATCGTTACGGAAGACTGCGTGAGACAACATGAAGAAGCCTTGAGGCTCAAGGAACCCATCCTCATCTTATTGACCCTGGGTAGTCGAATTGCAAATAACTGAAGTTATTGAATAATTCATAGTGATAATACGCTCTATATATATATATACTTTTATTTTTTTAAGATCTTTGACTTGGGCGGCACCACAGACATGAGGTGGGGTCTTAAAGAAAAAGGGTAGTTTCATTAGGAATAATAGAAAAAGGAAGGGATTTAAGGAGGGAGAAAGTAAGGAAAGGGACGAAAGTGGTGAGTGTGTGCGCATGCGGGTCCAGAGGCAGTGCCCAGCTGGCAGAGGGGCACTTGGCTGATGAGTGTTGCCCTTCTCACATGCTGCTCTCATGCTTTTCCTGGCGAAACAGCGGCATTCATTCCACTCACCTTTGAAGCATGCTCAGGCTGATGAAGCGGCAGTATCCAGCCCACCCGCCTTTAAAGACCCCGGGACGTCCCCCTCACATGCTGGATCGTAGTGGGCAGCCGGCCGCACCCAGCCTTCCATTGGTGCAGCCTCAGGTGTGAGCTCTGTGATTTTTGATGTCCGGGCATCTTACCCCAACTGGGAGCGGGGTCTTCAACAGCAAACACATTGAACAAACGGCATCCGTCCGCCTCGCCTTTATAGAGTGGAGTAAGCCTGAGACCCATTACACTTACCCTGTGCCAGCCGTCCCTGATCTAGTGGCCCCACCCCTTCTGTAGGTCTGTACGGAACCTCCGTAGTAACCGAGGGGTGAAAATGGTTGGGTACATGCCAGTCGTTGAAGTACACAGTGACTCTCTCTATATGGTTAGTTTTGTTAACTCATTTTGGAAGTGACATTACTAAAAAACTGGGCCTGGTTCACATTTGGCACATGCATTTGGCAGATGCTCTTTTACAGAGCAACTTCTCTTTTCAAATGTGAGGATAATTATGTTTTAAAGATAAAGTGTGGCTTAGCAAGTCATTGTTTTTTACTTCATTTTATCTTCGGATTTGTTTGCTAGAGTAAAAATTGAATGTAAATTCCAAGGAAGGAAAAATGGTGAACAGGCATGGGTGGCCAAAGCTTATTAATGCACATAGGGAGTAATGGCTGGCCCGGGTAATCTAATAGAAGAGCTACTGTAGCTCAAATTGCTTAAAAAGTTAATGCTGGTCCCCATCACAAGGTGTCAGAACACACAGTGCATCACTGTTATGGTGGCAAAAGGTGAGACCTATTCAGTATTCGGAGCGTGGTTTTATGGCTGATCAGTGTACACTGATCACTGTGTATATAATTAAAACAATACATACATATAAAGAATAGAATATCAAAAAATGTCCACAGTATAACCATAAGAATTAAGAAATTAAAAAAAAAAAAATTGGGGCAGAATTTAACTTAAAAAAAAAAAAAAACTTTTTGTATTAAACTGGAACACATCCTTTTCTCCAGTGCCCTAAAAACATGATGTAAACGTAAGCAACCTGAAATTAGGACGTTTATGTAATTTTGCCTCCGGATCCACATCTAATTCATGTCTACCAGCAGACATTTGTGCTGATTTGAAAAGATGTGTGCTTGAATGTTTTGAGAAAGTGTTTGGAGTACCTGCTGTATCTGTGTCAGAAATAAATGACATCACATTCTCTAACCGAAGCATATGTCAGGTATGATGAAACAATATCACTATCAAAATTAAAAATCGACTGCTTTATCTGAATTAAGTAGACAAGACAGCACATCCGCAGGCTGCGCACATTAAACAACGAACTTTACTCAAAAGTAAACCCGCTAGACAATTTATCAAGGGCTGAGAAACCCAGATTCCTGCAGATTACACAATTCTTACAGCATTTCTCCAAAGACTGATGATAATAATGTATCTTCAGCTCATAAAACTGTCCAAAAAAGTCAATTAATGTCTTTGTTTATTTTTTTTATTTATTTGATTCGATGTTCTCAAAGTATCTCAGCTAAGAGAAGGTCTGAAAATAAACTGTAAAAACATTTCATTTATCACTGAGGAATAATTTATCTTACAGTTCAGTATTACAAGAGAGGTAACCATATAAAAACAGCAAGAATAATTAATTAAAAAAAAGAATAGCGTTAAGCAAACACGATATGCCATAAAAAAATATGATTTCAAGCGTGGTTATATATTGCCTGGACAAAAAAAAAAGTCTCTTTTGATTAATTACTGCAGTACGTTTCAACTGGCAACAATACTTTTAATCCTAACTCTCGAGTAGCTTCTCATTTTTTTGAACAACCACGTCAGAAGACATATCCGATGGTCATGAAAAAGATGTTACTGTGTTCTAGAAAGGTCACATAATTGAGCTGCAGCGAGCAAAGAAAGCAACTAAGGAGACTGAGCTGAAGTTACTGGAATTTGGTTACAAAACTTTTTATTAAACATATTATTAAAGTTGGCAGTAAAAGTAATTAATAGCATTTACACACACAGACACACACACACACACACACACACACACACACACACAATATGATAAAACCAGAAATCAGTTAATTAATTTCCATATAATTCTCTTTGGAGTCTCTTATTTTTCATCATATTGTTTACTATGTGTTGCCATTTTTTAAATACATTGCTAAATTCTCATTTCTTGTTAAAAACCGGGAAAAAAAAACTTTCTATGTACAGAAGCCCAGAACTGCAAGTCTAGCAAAAAAAAAAGTTAAAGTGTCACTATTTCAACTTAATATCTTGTTACTGTAACTTTCTACTGTAAGTCAGTATTTCAAGATATTATGTGACTATTTCGTAATTTAGAATTTCAGGATGCGGCTTTCAGATGGGGAGATAATGTGGAGTTTAGAGAAGCAGGAAACAACCGGTGCAGCAGCAGCATCAAGCTGGCAAAGCATAACCACGCATGGAAGATCAATGATCATTTCACCTGTCCAAGAAACACATGGTGCATGAAGAAGGGCATCCAGGCTATCAAGAAAAATGTGACCCTGCATGTCACATGTCTGTGTTACTGATGTCTCTCCGCCAGACACACTCACCCCTTTTACATCAGGTTTGAGGTGGAGAACACAGAGCCAGCGAGCAAAACCACCCCTTTGTGTGATGACCAAGTGCTTTACCTGTCCTCTGCCAGTGAGAGGAAGATGATCCTCAGGGTGATGGAACCTAGCAACATAAAAGGTCACGTTCCAGACCAGTCCAATAGTCTCTTCCACCCTGGACTCTACCCTCCACACCCTGCATTGACCCAGCCCTGTAGGATTTACAGCAAACTCCATAATATCCTCCAAACTCCACTTAGCCTAGCCATCTCCCAGCAACCCCCTACACATATATCAATTTCTACCTACCACACCTTTTGATAGATATGATTTTATATGTGCCCCAAAAATGGTCATTTTTCAACGTTATACTGTCTCGCTTCAAACAAAAATCATTTAAAATTCAGATTATTTATATTTCTTTTTAAGAATTGATGTAAGCAATACTAGAAGCATAAAAATGATGTGTAAAAATTGTTGCTTAAATGAAAGCATAATCTTACAGACACTACATAAAAGGGCATGAAGTTGTATTTAGCAAATGTGTATTTATTCTATCTGATAAAAATATAAATGTTTATACATATTTACAAAAAATGAAGGATGGATTGTAAGATAAGAAGCATTAATTATTATTAAAAAATGGTCTTGAAAAATGGTTCAATGATCCTATCTAAGAACTCACTTTTTCACCTACTGTAGGTGAGACACTTTTTAGCACCAATACCATGTTCTGGCCAATATTTTGTGTTTTTTTTTTATTTTTTATTTTTTTATACTGATATCTTCATGACGACGTTGTTTACTTGCAGTTAACTACAGTATAGAGTGCTAATGGTACATACACAGAGTAATTATACAGTTACATATTCAAAGAAATAACCACTTTCAGTAAAATCTTCAGTAAAAGTTGATGATCTCAGTCAGAGTTTGTCCTTGACTACAGTCCAAGCCCAGCTTTGCTATTTGTCGTTTACTCTCGCCTGCGGTACGAAAAACAAATCAAGAGGGGAAAAAAAATTCAATAATGGGAGCTCAATATCATGAACACAGCTCAATATGTTGCCGTGAACGACTGGCTTAAATGAATAAAAGTTGTGAATTTTGAAAACTTTGAAAGCAACCACTAAATGCCATGTGAAAGCAATTTGTCTTTTTTTTTTAGCAGAGCCTCTGCAGCCAACGCCACAAGTTTGACATGAAGCAACACTAAAATACAAAACCCAACCACTTCAAATTGTCCTATTCATAGCCAGTCACATTAGCTGCAGACATTTTAAGCAGGACATTTTGTACTGGACTGTTTACGAATTTGCTTGAACACCCCTGTTTTCCTGACCTCAGAACTGGCACAATACATCCAGAGAACAAATTAATCAAACCTCAGAGCAATTTTAGTGTCACTGGTTGGCCTCAAACACCGATCCAGACACAAGCACACATTTTTCACATGCCTTAAACCAATAGTAGAAGAGAACAGCTAAGAAACCACACTCAGAAACCACAAGGCTAATTGAGCAGAAATAACCGGGGTTGTTTTCGTTTCAGGAATATTGTAGAAAATTGTGGGTTTATATTATCATTATATAATAAAGCTGCTGTAGAGGAGGGTAGAGTTGGGTGAAAATTAGAAACACAAGATTGGTTTATAGAGTGAGTATGATTTACATGGCGCTGATTTAATTGCTTGAATTGTATGCGTTAGTCCTAGTTATGGACACACACGCGTTACTTAAAAATGATTAAAATGTCAATATTTATATATAAAATATATTAAATAAATATATTTAAATATAATGTTTATTTATTTATTTACCACTGCTTTGGTGGCACAGTGTCTTGGTGGTGGGTCTGTGTTGCATGTCTATAGTTTGGATGTTCTCCCTGTGCTTTGTGGGTACCAGACATGCAGTTTAGGCTAATGTGGATTCCCAAATTGCCTGTAGCGTATGAATGCATGTGAGAATGGAGGTCCTACCACAGTCATACAAATGGGAATAAATTCAATAGTAATCAACATCGGCCTTCACAGACCCTAGCTGGACTTCAGACAATCCTATAAACCAGGCGTCTCCAAATCCAGTCCTGGAGGGCCAGTGACCAGCACAGTTTGTAAATCACCTAAACACCTAAACACTCCCACTGAACCTAGTAATTAACAGATTAGTTAAATCAGCTGTGTTTGAGAAGAAGAATCACCAAACTGTGTTGGACA
>JAOVVA010000041.1:2700184-2724032 GCA_028565275.1 Leiocassis micropogon
ACACATACATATATATATATATAAAACAACCATCACATACTATATAAAGTCTTTTATAAATGTTGTATAAAAATCACTGCACATGCCTCCCTATACAATACATCCTTCACATTTTTTGAAGATCCTAAAAGTAAAGGATTCATTTTAAAATGAAAACATTCTTCTTAAAGTTCTTCCTATCAGTCCCCCATGTGTTCAGCATAGACGTTTTTGTTGCTAAATTTAAACCGAAAACCTTTGTCCTGTTACTCGATTAAGAGAAAACACAGCGAAGAAACAATATACAGTATTGTGCAAAAGTCTTGAGCTCCCCCCTGATTTCTTCATATTTTGCTTCCAAAGGGCCAGACTTTCTTCTACTTTTTAATGGAGTCTTGATGAATAGTTTTCCAGGCTTCCTGAAGGACTTTTTTTGGCTCCCACTTTTGCCAAGTTTTTGGCTCTAATTTTAAGCCCATTCCCTGTACCTGACTAGGTTCAGATGAGGTTTGTTAAGCCACACAGTGACCTATGACTCTATTGAGCACAAAGATCCACCTAAGGTCAAGCATGAACCAGTGAGAAACAGGTGCAGATGATGACAGATGATCAGGCTGGTGATTAGTTATACTGCTGATGCTGAACGCTGAGTGGTTTCAACCGACGAGAGGGGAAATGAGGCTGCTGCTGAGGTTGTTACATAAACAACCAATTTTTAAATTGCATCTTTAGGCACTTTGCAGCCTGTCACAGTAAAACATGTTAACATTTCCTCAATCAACTTCATTTAGTTTAAGTTTTATATGCAGAAATGAGGGCTGGTTCAGTACTTTTGCAGAGAACTTTAAAAACGTGAAAACCTTTTGCCTTGGTTGATGGATTTATGAGGTTATTTTCTTTAAAATTCAATGGGGGAAAAAAGGTTTTATTTTTACCGTACAATAATGACAAGAGTTTAGTAGCACTGCAATCATGGAATTGTATACATAAAGAAAAATAACATGGGGCAAAGTGCCGAGTATTAGAAGTGAAGAACCAACTATTTCGAGTACTCTTCCTTTGTTTCCTGGATAAGAACAAACAAGATTTTGGAGTAACATTTGCTTGCTCTGTGTGAGTGTGTGTGTGTGTGTGTGTGTGTGTGTCTGTCTGTCAATGAAGTGCTATTTAGAAAGCTTTTAAATGACTCAGGATTAGCTCAGAGTTGAATCAGTAACAGTGCAAGAGTGATGTAGTTATGCTGGCAGAAGATGTGAATTTAAAATATAAAGATTGTGTTTTATTCTTGTTTGGAACTTTGCCTGTTGATATTATCATTCACATAAATGTTGAGAATTTGGCTAGCAGGCCAAAATATTTTGTTATAAAAAAAAATCATAAAAAGAGAGAACAAACCATATATTTATGTTAATATATTGTAGTGTATTTCATTTAATTGAATTTTCACACAAAAATGATTTTTGTTGTTGTTGTTTTTCTTTTTTTCAGGCATTATCTATACGTATAGAACATAGCCACATCCATGTATATTTAATTTTTTTTCTAATCACAAATATAACTTTTAATTGTGCAGAATAACAGAAACGTTATTAGAGATATTTGAATAAAAACTGCCTTCATTTCTCTATATAATCCGCTGCTACACTAATTCACTTATCCCAGTGTTTCACTAGTGCTTGGACACCATCAAGGTAGAAAGATTTCTGAGTACGCCAGAGCCAGAATCGGACTGCTTGCTTCACGTCTGGAACGCTGGCCTCCCAGGAACTCCTTTACTGGCCCAAACATGTGGAAATGGCTTGGTCTGGACTGTATGTGGGATGTGGCAATAACTCCCAGCCGAGTTCCTGTAACGTGCAAGTGGTGTTGGTAATTGATTGTGTGTAAAGTTCATACAGACAGATGTGCCTCTTCCACAAGTCAGTGACACGTTATTCGGCGATTTTCAAGGATCAGACGTTCCATTCTATGAATGACTGCAGTGGGCTCTGGATGTACCCGGTTTGACTGAACGCCTCTCGTACTACTATGCTTCTGTATCATTAGATATTTAGTCATGAATATGCATGTTTAAATGTTTAAAAAGACAAGCAAACATGCCACAGATACACCACATACTGTAAATATACACAGTTTGTGTATTTTATATACGGTATTAATTTAAACAGTGTAAGAGTTGGAAATTGTCTTAACATTTTTAACTGTTCTAATGACTATTTCATGAACTGCTACTTGAAATAACAATAAAAAAAATAATATATGGTCATGTAGTCGTTTATTTAAAAAGATATTCATTTATGAATTTGATTGCTGTTTTTTGTCATATGTAACTTGATGTTAAAAGACCAGTGGGCCAAACTTGGCCAGAGGTTACCTTATAGGTGATTTCACTTCAACTTGGCTGTCCAGTCTTTTTTTTTTTTTTTTTTTCAGAGAAATAAAAAAAAAAAAAAATAGGAGACAGGGCCTCGTTCCACTGGCAGCTCTTAACAAGCATAGCAATACATCAGTCAAAAGCAATAATTTTACAATTAATGGAAATCCAATTTGCCTTCAGAGCATCCCGCGTTGACATTTTCCACATTGCAATGGCGCTTTGATAAAGTTTATTTTAAATGCAAAAAAAAAAAAAAAAAGCATTCGGCGGTTCGAGAGCAGCCCGGGTGTCACTGTGCCAGCCACGAGGAGCACGGTACTTAATTTTTTATCGTCGGCCGCCCCAGGGGCCACGAAAGCCTGAATGTTAACGCCGGCTCCATTTTCATTATCACCGCGTGATTATGGACTTTACTGCGTTTAGGTGATAATACAGCTAGGAGCTCACCTTAAAAAAAGAATTTCCGCTGGCAGCTTCCATTCCGCAGCCAAATGAAATTTTTCATTTGACAAACAAGCACAATTAGGCCGCGCTTCTTGCGCCTGCTTTTTCTTGATTGAACTTAGGCCAATTTGCCGGCGCTAAATGAGTTTGAATAATTTACATTCCCAATGGCTTGGGGACATTAGCTTGCTGAGTGCTAAGTGGCGGCGTGCTTTTTGAAGTTGCTGATGATGAGATGTCACTCCTCGACGCCCAGCACCCCCACCCCCCATCACCCACCACCACCACCACCACCATCAGCACCACAAACACACACACGCGTCTGTCTTACTATCCTTATGAGGACCTTCCACTGACACAGTTATTATAAATGCAGCTCATTAATGCTATGCCTAAATACATCCCAGTTTATTGTTTACCTTGACTTCGGTAAATGCCCCCTCAAGGTCGAAACTGTCAAATATTTCTACCCTTATGGGGAAATCTGGGTTCTGTAAAGATAGTAAAACATGCCTACACTTACACAATGCCAGGTAGACTTTTTTTTTTTTTTTTTTACTTCAAAGTTAAGCAGTGAAAGGAGCCTATATACCTGAAACTACAATGAGAAGTTCAAATTGATTTCCTTTTTTCCCCCTGCCGAGGCCAATTCTGGCAGGCAAAGCGAAAATGACTTTAATATGTGTGTAATGCACTTGGCTAGCTTCAATGAACTTTGCTTCTTCTTCTTCTTTTTTTTCCCCTTAACAACAGCACTTTTCACATTAGTCTCGTTTCATATTTAGTTTGAACGACAGGATTTGTTTCTTTAGAATAATAAAATAAGTATGAGCGTCATTAAGGGGAAGCGTTTACTAATTGGGATTTAATAAATGAAACAGTGACAAGGTGCACTGTAAGGAGTCTTAACAAAGCTTGAAATGAATGAAATTAACACACACGTTCCATCGCTTCACTAATTAAGCTCACGCCCAGCCAGGGGTCTGTTGGTAGTTTTTTTTTTTTCATGAAATAGCCGAAATGAGACGTGCATTGTTGTGAATTTAAAAAGAATCAGATTTTAAGCACGTAAGGGATGCAGATGTACAGTAAATGTGGTAGGTGTGTGTTTAGTATGTAAATAAGAACACATGTGGTTGCATGCTGTTATAGGACATTGATCAACAGCTGGATGGGCACGAAATGGATGTTACCTTTTCCATACCAGAGATGATTATTGTCCCATACCAATGCACTCTTTATTGCACTTATTTCACTATATGCAACAATATAGCACCTTTGTTTTTATTTATACTTGCGGTTAATATTGCAGGAAATCCCTGAATATGTTTGGTTCCTGCTATCACTCGTAACAGATACAAAGCAACAACAAACTCCTCCATCCCATGTTTGAAAAACCCTAAAACCTCTGGCCGTTACAAATCACTAACACCAGAGACTCCTTGAGTATAAGTTAAGTGGAATATTTTTTTTATTTATTTATGTCCAATTAAACACATCAATCTGTTGATGTGTTGCATCCGCCGTTTCCCTGCGCACGCCGTTACCATAGAAACACTAACGCATTAGAAAAAGTATATTAATATAAACCTGTCAGGAAAACATCATCAATTGTCATACATACTGCATGTTCATATAACAGTATAAGTAACGTCCTAACTCAAACTTCAACTCAATTAACAGTGATCATTGTCTCAAAGCAGCTTCACCGAATCAAGAAGAATCATAATGAGCAAACACTTTATTTTATCTCAGCACACAGCAATAGATGGAGTACAGACACATACACACACACACACGAAAACACACGTTCAGAGGTCCTCGCCTCTCAATGATATCCAGTTGTTGTGCGTGTTTGCCAAGTCACTTTACACTTTCCCTTCCCGCGGATCCGGTTTCTCCTTCTACAAACGCAGCTATTGTGCGGTGCCTCCCGGCCTGAGCGGCCATTCTTGCTTTAATATTTGCGAGACGGGATAACCTGGCGATACACACGAGGTCAGCTTGCCTCTCCGCTCGCCTCATTTTCCAGATTATAACTCGTTTCCATGACGGCGGGCAAGCTGAGAGCGGCTTTACCGCCGGCCGTGACCGAGTTACAGCACGCGCGCGCACGTGCGCACACGGACTCCATCTTTGTAGAACAAAGAGACTGGCGGTAATTCTTTTAAGACTGACTTAATTTAAGGTCTCCGTACTGTATCTGTACTTAATTTACAATCAACAATTAATTGATCGAGGCCGTCAGAAGTTGTGCCTTGTGTCAGTGAGGAACTAAACCTCGGCTCCAAAATAAACAGGAGGTGCTGGAAAGCAGGTCACTACAGCTGGAATACAGCAATGTGTATTTCTCTCACACACACACACACACACACACACACACACTCACAAATGGATTTGGGAGCTGACCTCAAATTTGAGTAACAGCTATTTCGGCGTAATCCATTCACAGTCGGAGAATGCGAACACCGACGCAGAGGGGAGCGAGGGAGAGGAAAAAAGAAGGAGGGTGGGATGCATGAAAGGCGGTGAGGATTTTTTACAATGTGATTAGGAAAGTAATGGGCTCATAGTAATGCTTCAGCAGCTCGTGTGAAGTGTGCGAGGAAAAGCAAAAAAGAAAGAGAGAGAGAATGGGGAATTTCCACTCTCATCCCTGAAGGTCAGTGGCTCAAGTAGGTCTGCAGATACCAGACTCATTGCGCTGGTTAAGACCTGATTTAGTGCTCACCACCTTCTGCAACAATGAGAGCTCTGTTTTTGGCCTGCGATAAGTTACTGTGCAATCTCTCTCTCTCTCTCTCTCTCTCACACACACACATACACACACTGACTCTATCAGGCCCAGGTGGAAACGCTTCACCCTGTAATGGCTGGATGGAATGCAGTAGAGTGACCCCTGTTGGTTTTTCCCTCTCGCTGTGCCACCGAGCAATCAGGGGAGCATTACTCCCGACTCGGCCTTAATGAGAGAGGGGTTTAGGTTTACACGGGGTTATTAAAGAAACCTAACGAGGGTTCTCGGAGACGAATTGAAGCCCCTCGTTGCTAATACAGCCTTCTGTTGTCTTAGAGGAGGGGGAAAAAAAGGCTTCCCTCACACACATATCAACACTGAGGAGAGGAAATGTTCTGGAAATAAAAACACCACAATGATGAGAATCAATAAGTATATATCACCGGGAATATTTTTCACTGCTGAAACATGTTATTGAGCACCCCTGCTGGATCCACCATTCTGGGTCTATAACAACAGGTGTTCCAGATGCGAACCTCAGGGTCATGTTGATGCGCTCGGTCGACTGTATTAACCTTCCAGATCCTGAGATCCATTCGTTGAAATTGCAGCCAGTCAGCAGTCAGTATTATGTAAACCAGTATTAATATAAGTTTTTGCATTTAGTGGAGAAAATAAGCTACAAATTTATCACTGAGACTGCTCTAAGGGGTTTCAAGGACTATGACAAGGTCTAGTTTCTGTCTCATAAAGAGGACAATATATACTGTATATTGACAATAATATTTGATACAAGGTGGTATCAAAAGGTTTCAAGACTATTTTTGTAACACGCCAACAGATGGCAGCACAAGGCTGCAGGGAGCATCAACCTTCATAAGTCAGTGTGCCAAAAGACATCATCCTGAGTACATCATGAGCTGTGCAACTGGTGCTATTCTGACCACTTCTAAATTACGTTACGGCGTCTGCAATTTCCTCATGGACAGCAAGTTAGAACAAAGAGCGAAATTCTGCGTTAAACCGGGCAAATCTGCCACAGAGACATTTACGGCGATACTGCAACGAGTCGCTCGAGGTGTTTTGAGTGGCACGCGCCCTTCAAAAGTGGAAAAACTTCACTGAAAGTCAATGAGAGATCAGGAAGACTTCTGAAAATGTCTAAACCATTCGACAATGTGTGCATGATGATCTTCAGAGAACAATCTGCAACACTGCTGTCATTGTCGGTGTGTCAGGCAATCCTCACGTGTGATTTAGACATGCGCCGTGTTGCTGCCAAGTTTGTCCCCGGGCTGCTGACCCAGGAGCAGGAGGAACATCGCGTCAAAGTCTGCCAAGAACTGTGGATGACCCGTCCTTCATGTCGAAGACATTGGACATGGGTGTATGGTTACGACCCTGAGACAAAGTAACAGTCTTCCCATCATGACTAAAAAACACGAGCAGGTCCGCAGCTGGACTGAGTGCATGTTCACTGTCTTTTTTGACGTTCTCTGTGTTGTGCACTGAGAATTCTTCCCCTGGAGACAGAACGTCAATAGCGAATTCTACTGCCAGGTTTTAAGGCGTCTGAGGGAGGACAGACAGAGCTTGTAAAGAGAGATAATCACTGAACTTTTTCATACCCCTTCGTATAAAATTAGTATTAACAGGATCAGGATTTCTTGCTTTGAGTCTCTTCCTGTTGTGATCAAATTTGATAACAACTAAGTTAACAGTATTTAGGAAATGTTTTGATATAAAAGTAAACATTTCGGACTAGTAACATGAACGCTGCTTCATCACACAACCTTGTCATTGATTATTTTGTCTCCTTACGTAATAAGATTTGAACTTGTCCCCATGCATTAGCTCACACTCGTTAGTATTTCCTTAGGATTAAGGCTGAGGTTTATTTCCCTTGAGTTGCTACAGGATAACTGTCCCTTTGTTCTGATCATACAGTACTGTGGAAAAAAGTTTTGATCGCCCCTCATTTCTTCATATTTTGTTTCCAAAAGGCCAGACTTCCTAAAGCACTTTTGTGGCTTTCACTTTTGCCGTGTTTTGGCTCTCATTTTTTAGTCCCTGTATCTGAGCAGTTTTAGAGGAATGGATTTTGTTTGTTATGACCTGTGAATCAGTCAAGTATAGAAACATCTAACTTAATGAATGAACAAGTGAGAAACAGGTGCAGATGATGACAGTTGATCAGGCATATACAGTAATTAGTGATGCTGAATGCTGAGTGGTTGGAACAGACAAGAGGGGAAATGAGGTTGCTGCTGAGGTTGTTACATAAACAATCAATTTTTAAATTGTATCTTTACAAAAAAAGAAATGAATTTTAAATTGCACCTCCAGGGTCCGTGTTCGATTCCCGTCTGTCTGTGCATGGAGTTTGCATGTTCTCCCCGTGCTTGGTGGGGTTCCCCCCGGGCGACCCCGAATACAGGATAAAGTGGAATAGATGTTGAGTCAATGAATATCTCTAGACACATGGCAGTCTGTCACAATAAAACATTTATTCCTATTACTTTAATTTATATAATTTCATGTAATTTTATTTAACTTAACATGGATAATTGGGGGGTTACTATTGCACAGGACTCTATATCCATCTATGTACTAATCCTTATTTAGTACATTTATACTGCACTTTAATCAAGCTTATGCAGCATAAATATCCAGCGTACTCAACATAGAAGCTGGCTTACATCGTCAGCATGCTTTGTTCTTAATGTACACCTTGAAAAACACACACACACACCAATCCAATTTTCTCATTTTGGCTCAGAGGTGCTGCTTTCAGTTAATCGAGAAGGGTGGAAAAATAAACTTCATTTCAGAAGCTCAGGGATGCGTCTTTCATGTCCAAATCCTTAAGTGGCTTTGGAGTCCAATACGCAGCGCTGTAGGCCTCTTATACCCAAGCTCAGAGTCTTAAAACATTTCTAAAAGATGAGTAAAAATAAGATGCTCATGGGAGGAGGTGAAAAAAAACAAACAAGCGCTTTAAGCAGCCAATCATTTACTCAGTCACCCATGAGAGGACGTCTTTAAGTGCCGCTCTGAGTGTTTGCTTTGTGTTCGTACCTCTCTGCGCATTACCTTATGTTTTATACTGAAACTCAGAATACGTTATTCAATCGTGACAAACCTGGCTGATTCTATACAAACACAATGAAACATTATTAGATATTAGGGGTGGGAATCACCAGGGATCACCCGATGCGATAGTATCACGATACTGAGGTGCCGATTTGAGCGGTATTGTCATTCTATAAGTATCAAGATTTTGTATATATTTTGATTTGTTATTAAGTATTATTATTACTATTATTATTACTATAATAATTATTATTATGAATAATAATAATAATAATAATAATAATAATAATAATAATGATCCTATATTCTATGATACTACAATTCTAAAAAGCTTAGCAAATAATTAACTTCTAGGATGCTGTGCTGCCTGCCAATGTGTGAATAGTTACCACCAGCATCATTATAGAGAAACTGCAACATATAATCACTTTAAATGCACAACACACACACACACACACACACACACACACACACACACACATATATATATATATGTGTCAAACCCCAGACATTTCAGCATATAAAAACTCTACATCCAACCTGACATGTTACATCTATCATATCGCGGTTAGTTTAGCTGTTTTGTTTAATGTTGCAATGTTAACATATATAATAAGCAATAAGCTAGAGGCTAAAATGCTTCTTACATTTGTTCTACTGTACACAGTTTATGGTAAAGTGAAAACTATTCTAATGTTACTTTCTATATTGTGGCTGGAAATAGTTTACACTGTTCAAGCTTTATGTTGTGAAAAAAAAGTGCGATTGGGAAATTTGTGTTTCTTTTTTCCTTAATTTGCTATTTTGTAAATATATATTTATTTTTATTTTATTATTTCATTTATTTTATTATTTGGAAATGTCAGAATTTGTACATTATTTAATCATTGAATACATAATTATTAAATACTTCTTACATTATTTCTAAAAACATAAATCAGACATTATGATGAAAGTTACTCAGTATCTTTTCTACTTAAGTATCTTTTCACCGAATCCTTTTTTACCCTTACTTGAGTAATATTTTGGATGACTACTGTATACTTCTACTTGAGTATTATTATTTTGAAGTACAGCTACTCTTACTTGAGTACAAACTGGCCAATCTATCCACCTCTGGTGGCGGTACATGAATTGCCAAATGAAAGAATGAAGATAAATCACTGAATTGATTTTTTCCACAGCTCTATTTTTTTTATCTGTATTAACATTGAACATACTCTTCTCTTGCTGTAGTGATAGATAGATACAGTCAATAGATAGATAGATAGATAGATAGATAGATAGATAGATAGATAGATAGATAGATAGATATTCCTCGAAACACAGACCAATAGCAACTCACATTTAGAATTAAAGACACCATTAGTGTGTGCTGGATAAAATACTCATAGCTAAACACACTTCTCTTGAATCTGCAGTCTTATGTCGTTGACGTTGTTTTTTTTTTCCCTGTCACTTAAATCCCTCTTCACAGTCATCATATCTCGGCATTATACTTGTCACGCTTGTCAAAACGCCAAAATTTTACTTTGACATCTGAATTCCTGAGAAAAAAATTAACATAACGATATTTCATCTTCTTCCTTCCTGTTTGGAGATGGAAGCCACAAAACTCTGAGTTAGCAAAGTTGTTAAAACTCGTTAAAGCCTTTCTAGATTCTACATGCACTCTAACGCGTCAGGAAGATCTGAAGTGCTTAGGTCTCCCCCAAACCACAAAGCAAACAAAAGCTGAGGAATAAATCCTACAGTATATCTGATTCTGGTATCAGCAGCGAGCAGCGTGTGTGTTCACCATTGTGTTATTGCTATCTGTCTGGGTATGAGAACTAATGCACGTTCAGTGTGGCTTAATTTTTACTAAGCGATCATGATTAGTGCTGAAGTAAAGCCACGTTCGCTCTTGAAGATATAGGAAAGGGTTTAATGTATGATTAATAAGGAAACTGCTCACGAAGGCTGATGAGGGTTACAGCGGTTATGGTGTACATTTTATCAGGGTAAACATATAGTATGTTAGAGCTATGCAAAATGACTAACCTTTATATGGTGATTTAAAAAAAATCATTAGCTTGATATTCTTTAAAATGACTAGATTTGTAAAGCTTTGTACTGTATGGTCACAGGAAGCCTCGAGCACAAGACAGGGGACATTCTGGATGGGGTGCCAAATCATCACAGGGCACAAGAATACACACTCACACACCTAATTACATAGTACGGGTAAACTCGAAAGACCGGTTGGTGCTCAATGCTTGTCTTTGAACTGTGGGAGGAAACCAGAGGACCCTGAGGAAACCCCGAGATGAGATTTGAACCCACAACCATGGAGATGCAAGTGACAGTGCTAACTACTAAGCCACTGTAATTTTTTCCTTTTGCATATGCCCAAAAATAAAGTAGAAAAGAACGCAAATTTTAATCTACCTGCCTGCAGTGACTAGTGGGTCCAAGCACAAACGATGTGGCAACACCACATCATCATGATATTTTTACGGAGAAAGACATTCCACGACAAACGCTATGATTGTACAAGGCTCGATCTTTGAGAGTATAAAGCTTAGAAGGACAGGAAGTGAGAAAGGAAGAAATGTAAAAGGTAAGATGAAAGGAAATTAGCAATTAAGGTTTCAAGCAAGACCGATGATGAATTAAAAAAAAAAAATGTAGAGCACATATAGAGTAATGTAGCCCCAGAATCTGGACAACATAGACACATGGCATGATCATCTCACTCTAATGTGTAAACACACTTTCTGTAATCGGACAATGTGACTGAGAGTCCTGATATAGCGGTGCTCTAAACACTTAATACACTCGCTTGTTAATATAAATACCTATCTGTGCAATATTACATAGAGGAAGAGAGGAAGAGGAAGAGGAGAGAGAGAGAGAGAGAGAGAGTGAGAGGGGAGAAGCATTGCAGGCAGAGTGACTCGGCAGCAAGTTTGCATTGCCCTATCTCATTAACACACCGCTGAAATAAAAGAGAGCTTCTTTGGCTCACAGCTATGGCAAAAAAAAAAAAAAAAAATTATCATAGTGATGATGTTCCTCGGCCGTCAACAGAGCGGCGATAACGTTGTTTGATGATGACTTTCCTATGAATGTTAAGCAGCTGGCGCGGCGGAGGGAAGGAGCTTATCGGCGCCTAATGCCCATCTCTAATTCCTGCCCTTCTTGAACTAGCCATTTTCTAACAGCGCTAACTGTCAAATTTACATCCCATCTTAATGCCGCTAAAGAGGACGAGGGATGAAGAGTAAATGACAGGAGTGTAATGAGGAATGCTTCTCTCTCTCTCTCTCTCTCTCTCTTTCTCTCTCTCTCTCTCTCGAGGCAGGAGATTTACCACAATTTGGGATTCATCTTCTTCTTCTTTTCTCTCCACTCCTGAACCATGATGGTGGGCTTACCTTGGTGTTTTAAGGCAGACGAGTTCAATTAGCTGATGAATCTTTCATAAGTTTCATAAGCGTATTTCGCTAATGGGAGTTAAGGCCATGAAAATGGCTTTCAATTTTTTACACTGTGGAAAATGAAGTTAGGGTTCAATGAATTTCCATTTTATTCATGAGAAACACCAAATAATATGAGTTCAAAACAGGTCAAATCCACAATAATTATGACATAGTGATGCGTTAAACCTTAGACCATGGTGAAATTCAAGGGCGGAAGTTTACATTCAACGATGGGGGGTTTAAGAGCGTCTGAGAACAATGAGCACCACCCTCCCCCATAATTAATCATTATGGTATCACATTTTGGGGGTTACAGCCTCCTTTAGCGATGTTTTATTCTCATATCCGATTGGTCACAAGCCGTTGATGAATTTTCTCTAACGGCAGCTCTGACTGTAGTTCTAGCTGTGAATCACAGGGTAATATTAATGCAATCATTCTAAGACATGACTGTTTAATGATCAACAGCTTGGAGCAACAATGGTTTTGAAATTTTCGATAATGAGATGATTATTTGGCTTTTAAGTAAGGAGTCTCCAGTGCCAGCACTTCATAACAATTGAACGTAAAGCTGCAGATTTAAGTTTTGCAAATGAGAACTTCCACGCTTTATGGTTTTATGGTTATGGTTTTTAAAAGTTCCAGAGAGAGAGCACAACTCTCTATAATGTAAGTGATAACAGGAAAGAACGTGTTTTGAGAACATTATTGATATAAAATTTTAAATGGTGAAAAAATAAAACCTGATATCGATGAGCTTTTACTGGAAAATATTAGTAACGCTGCTTCATCACAACATCCTGTCACTGATGATCTTCCAATAACAGCACACGATACAATACACAAGTTAACAGCAAAAATATCATGTCGCACGTAACAGGAAATCTGTGATTGTATACAGTAAGTCGCGCTCGTTTCGCGATCATTCGATAAACTCTTTGTCTCACAGAGCTCAGTTTGGTGCTTTGGCTCGATCCTACTTCCCCTTGTCTCACGTCATGTCGGACAAATGCTTTCGCCAAATGAACGAATGTAAATGTAAATTACATCTGGCTTTGCATAACGAGCAGCATTTCGGTGCTTGACATTCATCAGAAGCAGTGTGTGCAAAGCAGCGAATTAGCCAATTCATTTCTGTTTCCTGACACTAATTACTGGACTTTCCATTGAATCTAATTAAAACGCTTTAATGATCGAAGGTCCATTATTGTAGCCCGTTTGTTTGACTCGTTTAAAAAGTCACTCTGTTTTTTGCCCACGAGTGCAAAAGCATTCAAAAAAGCTTTCAATGTTATCTATCAAAGACAATCAGCGCAGTGGAAAGTCCATGCAACTTTGACTTTCCGACAGAAATTACGGCTTTGGAGGTGAAAACACAGCTGCTGGAAATAAAAGCTGCTATTGACGAAATAAAGCTATACCAGCAGTTCAAATGCTTTTTTTTTTTTTTCATCTAAATGTCAACCAAAACTGAGGGGAGAACATAAAAGGGACAAATTCACAAGGGGTGTGTGCGTGTGTGGGTGTGTGTGGGTGTGTGTGAAATGCTTGAAACAAATGTGTATTATGTACAGTATATCAGTTTGGATTTTGTTTTTTATTGCTTAAGCGTGAAGACGCAGTAATGTCCTGCTAACAGCCGCACCACTCCTGGAACAGCTCAAGGCCGTGACTAGACAGTGATTGCATTTCAGTTTGCTGTGTTTTCACCGATGAGCAGCATACAAGTCAAGGACAACAAAATGAACCTGTGTGCAAATGCCTTCTAGTCACTTGGTATTAGATTTATTTTTTAAAAATCTTCATCCGGTCTTCTGCGGGAAGGCGCGTGACTCTTAAATAGAGGAGAACCCGATGCTTTGCTAATGCAAATGAGATGAGCTGAAAGTTTCCTGATGCCTGCATGTAATTTAAGATGGCATTTAAGCCCCTTACCCCTGATTTTATCTCCTAAATGAATTCATCAGGTAATATTTTCCATTATTCAAAGGCATCATTTTATGGCAGAGGAGGTAATGGAATGATTACAGGGCCGTGCACACAAATTAACAGTCGGACGCGAAGCGTTTCCTCTGTGAAAATGAGAAATTTACGGCGAGAAAGACTTTTATAAAAACTCCTTTTAAAGTTGGAGCGGACTTCCACATGTCGCGTATTAAGCAAAGTCTCGGGGGCCAATTCAATTTGCCATCCTCTTTCATCTTTAATGATACCTATCTCCTGCTGTTCATATTTTCATTTAAGGCGGGGCCGGGCTATTAATATTTCAAAATTCCCCAGATGAGCGGTGTCGGGGAGAAGAAAAATAGTGTGAAAGTAAAAAGGACTGAAAGAATGGCTTCCTGCTGTTACCTGGTTTAAAATCAAGTCTGGAAGTGAAGTTGGACGTGTGAGGTGTGTTTTAGCTCCACTGGCCATCGAGCAATTAAAAACCTCTTCTTTTCCGGACGGAAATGAGCTCGATTCAGGCCGAGCTAAATTTCACACTCTTCTGCGAGGCTCCGGGAAGAGGGTTTAAAAGGGAAGACTAACGAGATTAATACAAAGGAGCAAAAATGGTTAATTGGGACATACCGTGCTGGAGTTCTGTACCAGAAAGAGAATAAACGTGGTGGTTTAAAGGGATTATTAATTACAATATGGATCCAGCTGAGATTACAGTTTCTTACAGACTGCTGGAGATCTTCGCCAAACTCATAAGGATACATAAGGTTAACAGATTGTACTGTATACAGCAGAATCAATTCTGGATTGATAATGATTATTAATAATCCTTAAAACTTTTTAAAAAATTAAACACTTTCGTGTCGGAAACTAATCAATAATGGAGGGTCTGTAAATGTTAAGTGGATTTACTGTTACGACTCTTAAGATGACAATTTTTTCCATAACAGCAAGTATTTTACTCCTCTTACACCAAGCTTGATAATGCTAAATTGCTTATAATTAATTAACAACAACAACAACAAAAATAAAGTTTCAAATTTCAAATTTAATACGGTGGAAACATCTTAGTTCCTGTTAACACTATCAGCTAAAAAAAATAAAAATTTCCATCCTAAAGATTTCCCTTATCCTGTGTTATAAAACTTACGCTGACACTGGAGACTCCTTCCCTAAATGCTTAATAAACATCTCATTATTAAGAATAATATACATGAATATACATTTCTTTGTTAAATGGTGTTTTTAATTGCCTTATTTTTTAATGCTGAGACATTGTGAAACTGTTACTATACTATAGAAGTGATAATGTATTAAAAGGTGTGCACTAATAAAAAGTTGCTACTGTACTGATTTGTACAGTGTTTAATGAGCTGCTGTTCTACACCTTCTAACCAATTCCTCTGGTACAAATGTGTAATATATTAGCTTTATTTAGAGTGTTCTGATCGAACCTTAAATTTCCCTAAGAGCTTTAAATCCTAACTGTACGTCTACATTACACCGCTCGACACTGCACTTAATACCAATTTAATTGCACGCGTGACATCTGGACAACTTTATGAACATCAGCCTGCATGAACGTTTAAGGTTCAGAGATGACATTGTGCATGCTACATCACCTCCTCTGCCTTTTATAGCAAATTATTTTCCTTATTGATTACCAGCTGCTGCGTTTCTATTTCACAGTTGAATAACTGTTGTCTCGCGGAGGCCCTTTTCTTTGGCTCGAGCGCCAGTTCATTATTTCCTGCCGTTTCTTGGTCATTTCCGAGTTTAAAACTCAGAGCCGCTTATTAAGTTTTTGGGGCCGTGGCGGATAAGAGGCGGTAAGTGCGGTGCGATAAACTAATCATCTTAAACCCCTAATTATGAGTATCTCAGTGTGACAGGCGGCAGAGTGGAGCCTCGAAATGAGGGGGGGGGGGGCGGGGGGAGCAGCACATCCGAGGGAAGGGTAATAATTTTTTAAGTCATCTGGATCTGGCTCGGGGTGGCAGAATTCATTAGAGCAGATTAGCCAAGTGTGTACAAAGTAAATGAGATATCTAATGGCCGACTCGGAGGGCGACGGACTCCTCGTTTGGCTCCTGAATATGATGAACCTTATTACGAGGCCATTGTGGTTTGACTCCGTTGGACTCTGGTGTTCTACAGCTTTCAACAACCCTTGACCTTTGGTCCTGTGAGATGGACAAAGGAGAGCAAAACAAATCAGATAAGTTAGCCGGGGTCGATCCAGACGGTCGGATTGTTTTTTAAAAAAGCAGAGAGCACATGATGCTAATTACGAGCGTAAGGAGAAGGCTGGGGCAAGAAATAATAAGATTACAAAGAATAATTTGCAGATATAATTACACCAAAATTGGGTACACACAATCGCCAAACGCGTGTCTTGCTTGACCCGGGCGCGTGAGTGAAATAAATCCTCGTTCTATAGCCTCTGTTAATTTGTTTTTATCATCTGCAAAGTGGTGTTTGTGCAGGCAGCACAATTTGCATGTGTAATTCCGCTGTGCAAATTGACAACAAGTCGATAATTCCAGGGAAATGGGCTCGTCGCGATGGCCCCCGCTATCTTCCCGAGCCGATTCATTTCGAGGAACTGCTGAGGCATGAAACTCATACATCAACACGCTTTTCTTTTTTTCTCTTTTTTTTTTCCCTAACAACGCTCAGACTTATTGTCCGTTAAAATGTCATTACAGGCATTATTTATGGAGCTAATTCATTTATTAGACCATATTTACTCTGACAGAGTGTCACATTGTGGTCGGTGTTCAGAACGATTTAGGGCGGGTTTCGCTTTTACATTCAGAAGTCATACGTCTTCACGCCTGTAAATCAACCTGAAAGGCCATAGCAATATACAGGAGAGTAACCGATATACAGGTCATATATAATATATATGATTAATGCCTTGAGTTGTCTTCTTTTTAGATTATTCCTGACATAATATATAGATTTCCAGGAAAAAGTAAATACAGTCGATATATAATGAGGAATATTAGGTCTTTTGTAAAGATTCTTGTCATAGATGGACAAATCAGAGTTTCACTAACCAGACAGCTCGCTAAATCAAAGCTCTAATGACCTTGTCTCATTTTGACTGGTAAATGGTAAACATGGTAGCATTAATGCAGAGGGGTAATTAAATAAAATGAATGTGTGTCTCAGTTACAAGCCTGTAAGTCTGTCTAGGAGAATTCTGAATGATTTACTGAGCGCGCGTCAGGAGATGTGTGTAGTGCAGCAGGTGGTATGAATCAGAAGTTTACCATACTTATGTTGCAAAGGTCACCAGTAGGGTTGAGTAGGGTTTTTTTTTTGTGATAGGTACAGCAAAATACTGAGAGATTTAAAAAAAACAAAAAAACAGTGATAACATTTAGATTAGCACCTACGAATGAAAATGAATAGACGTGATTTGGTCACTCCTGTTTAACGGGTAGTTTCATGATTCGAAGTTGAGATCTCGCTGTGGTGTTTCGATCCGCTTTGAACGTGTGACCGGGATTGTGTGAGACGAGGCTGCTCATACATTTTAATGGCCCATGTTAATCGTGAGGTGCGTAATTCCATCATGCCGTCCTCACATTATTTATTTTTCACACTCACATGTCAGAGCAGATGACTTATCAGGGCAGTCGTGCCGAGCGGTTCTGGAGCCATTACACGTTAATGATGTGATGATTTAATTCATGCATGATGTTTGAAGTCACTAGTGCTGCTGTTAGGAGAAAGGAGGACAAACTCAAGGATGCTTTATAATGACTATAATTTAGGTATTGGACAAATCAGCCTTGTTACTGATTTTAGATGCCCTTCCTGACGCAACCCTCAACAGGCTTGGGACTGGCACTGCATGAAGTGGCTGGGTTATATGGGGCATATGGTTTAGGGTCATGGCCAAGGACTCCTCAGAGGCTCCCCAAAGAGAGAGGGGGGGGGGGGGTGTAGGTATATTTGTGACACTCCATTGAGCAGCAATAACCTTTGTAGGCTTAGCAAGCATAAACACATTAAATATAAGAGATTAATCAGCACTCTAGTGTCAAATCCACAGTGAACATGGGCAACCAACCAGCTCTGCTCATCATAAGCACTAGATAAAATGTCATAGGGCAGCATGGTGGCATAGCGATTAGCACTGTGGCCATGTACCTCCGGGTTCGATTCCCATCTCAGGTCTGTGTGTGTGGAGTTTGCATGTTCTCCCTGTTCTTGGTGGGTTTCCTCTGGTACCCCTGTTTCCACCCACAGTAACTGAAGTGCCCACAGTATGCAAATAAGTGTGTGTGTGTACCCTGTAGTGTGTGTGTGTGTGTGTGTATACCCTGTAATGTTTTGGCACACTGTCCAGGGTGTACCCTGCCTTGCCACAGGATAAGCAGTATGTGTGGGGGGGGGGGGGGAGGGGGGGGATAAAGAATTTTAAAAAAAGTTACATACTTTTGTCTGTGCTGTGGTTTAATGTTTATAAAAGCATCTTCTTTGAAGTTTAATCATACCATGATGCATGACATCTCCTTGTCTATATTGTCTATAAACTGTCTATATTACTGCAAAACAATATACATGGGTATTTCATTCCTGTATCAGAGCAGGGTAAACAAATCGTTTAAGTCAATAGGTTTTGCAATTAGGCACAAAGCCCGCAACCCATTTAGCGAGGGAGAAAAAAACAACACTGATGTCATTTGATATAAATAAGCAATTTAAGCAGCTGTTTTCAGCTTGCAGTGCCACGGGCCATACAAGATTAACATGCTAATCATGGGAATGATAATGAGCGACGCTCAGCTGGGGGGATAAACTCAACCAGGCAACACACACACAGGGACGGATGAGTTTTACTTCAGCATCTGTTTTCATTATAAAGGCCTAAGACCTAGACACATTTTCAACAACACAAGAGGGGAATATGATAAAATATCATTTATATGAGCGACCCCTCAACAGGAACAGCCGAAAAACTAACAACAACATTTTTAGTATTTTATTTGTAATATTAATTTATACAGTATAATATAAATACATTTTATATTATATAACCTGTCTGGAAAACATAATGAGGTCTACATGTCTAATGTGATGTGTGTAATTTAATTTCACTCAATTCAATTTTCACTTAATTAGTTTTATAACATCTGCCTCTTCTTCTTCTTCTTATTGTTGTTTTTGTTGTTTACTTTGTAATGTTAATATGAATATGAATTTTCACCAAAAGAAACTCACAGATAAATATGGAAAGATGTTTATATTACATTTTATGAATGATGATTGTTGTTGTTGTTATTTGTGATAGTAGTTGTTGTTGTTGTTTACTTTGTAATGTTAATATTAATTGGAAAAACAACATTAGTTTAGTCTGATATGATTATTTATTTTTTTATGTATTTATTCATTTTGTAAACATCGAAAGGTAGTTCATTACGTTTAATTATTATAATAATTATTATTATGATTGTTGTTGTTGTTTGGGCTTATGGTGGTTGTTTATTTTGTAATGCTAATATTAATTATATTTGTTTAGAAAAAACAACATTTGTTTCAACTAATGTGGTAATTTATTTATTATTATTATTATTATTATTATTATCATCATTATTGTTATTATTATCATTATTGTTGTTGTTAGTGGTGGTGGTGGTTGTTTATTTTGTAATGTTGCAATAAATTATATATGTTTTAAAAAACCATATTTGTTTCATCCAGTGTGATGATTGATTTCTTCTTATTATTATTTGTTGTTGCTGTTTCTGTTCATAAAATAACTGCATACATTTTAATGCTAAAATGTTAATATCATATTTTATTAATAACCTTTAAGGCTGACCGAGTTTCAGATGTATAAGAGTAACTACTGAGTAAATCCCTAACGCCTGTGAGAGTGCAATGCGGTAACTGATGGCATAACGGCTTCTGCGCCCGCCCTCCTGCACTACGCGTCCAATCAGAAGCCGTTTGAGAGTCAGCGATTGGGAGGAGCTCGTCGCCAAGGAAATACTATGTAACCAATTAGCTTTGTTGTTGCTGCAGGAAACGGATCCATCCAGCCAATCAACGCCAGCCTCTTTTGCTAAACGCGGAAGTGAGAACATAAACAATGGCTGTTTCTAAAGCCGCATCATAACTCCACCAAATTGTAACGTAATGTTAAAATAGCGCCGAAATGCATGTTTGTAGTTATGTAAACTGAAACCGGATGTATTTATAAACCTGAAAATCAAGGAAACGTGGAACGAAACTTATCAAAACAGGTGAAAACAGGGTTTAGAGCTAGACAGAGCGTGACATGTACAGAGGTCTCCTTCCGAAAGGACTCAGTGAGGCTGATCTGAGTCCTGATGATGATGATGATGAAGAGGAGGAGGAGGACACTCAGGACGAGACGCAGGACACACAGACTGCCACTGAAACCGAGACATGTCCTGCTGGGAGAGACCAGAATGACTCATCATCTTCTCCCCCCCCTGACAGCTGTTTGCCAGGAGTGTCTCAGGATCTGTGGCAGGTTTACACCCCATTTATATCCACAACACAATGTTTACAGTTTAATAAGGCTGCATTAATAACTTCTTATCTTGATGCCACTGCAAGAGGCATCAGTTATAGAACAAATCTTAATGCCTAATTTAAATTAGCCAAAACTAGAATTATAGTTAAAAAAACATTAAAAAAACTTTAAACAACATTTTAAAATTTTTTTGTTTAGTTATTATTATTATTATTATTATTATTATTATTATTATTATTATTAATTTGAGTGATCTGACTCTTTGAAGCATTAACATGAACACTTTAACAATGTAAACAAAACATCATAAACTCTTAGAGCCAATCAGACTTGCTGATTTGATAACAGAATAATATTAATCACATTGCTGGTGAGATTTCAAGTGTGTATTTATGTAATGTTGATTTATTTTTCTCCTTTTTGAGTTTAAAAATATTGACTTCCGTTTATCAACTTCTTTAATATATATATATATATATATATATATATATATATTTTTTTTTTTTTTAAGCTATTTATTATGTAATAAAGAAAATGTTACATCATTTAAGAGTCTTGAAGAATACTATATAAATCACTTTGAAACTTTGATTTAATTTCCACATAATGAGTGTATTATTGCTTGAAGTTTCTCAGGATAGATGGAAAAAAATCTATTCTATTGTGTGGCAATTTATATATCGCCTCACACACACACACACTCGGTCAGAGTCAGTCAAAAACATACACATTTCAGGAAAAAAAAATTTGTACATTTTTTTATACTAAATTTATTGCTATATTTTACATGAAAAAAAATATATGTAAAAAAAATAATAATAATTTGGCTGACTTTGTATAGGGATGGGAATCACCAACCACCTCCTGATACGATATTATCACGATACCTAGGTGCAGATTCGATTAATATTGCAATTCGGAAAATATCAGATTTTATAACTATCCCGATTTTATATTATGTTTTTCCCAGATTTTGTTACAATTTTCAACCTTTACAAAAGTTTAATGATTATTCCTTGTAACATTAGTTTTCTCACTTGAAATCTGTAACCTGCTGTTAATAGTATTGCCTAGTAAGCAAATAAAGCAGTCTGTTTCTGTATTTCAACACATGTTTTCCATTTAAGAAATTCAAAGACCTTAAGGAGGAGAGAAAGCTTCAGAAGGATCAACCCCCAGTTAGAAAACAAAGGGGAAAACGGCACAGGAAAGGTAATGCTCATTTCTCTTTTATATTATCTTTATATATTCATTAGAATTCAGAATGCAGTTCAAGCATCAAACTATAAAACAACATGACTGCAGTATACATACTGTACATGCTGACAGAACATGCACTGTGATGTACTGTATGAAATGTTTTATTTTTCCTTTCATCTGAACAGGTGGAACATTAAAGCAGACGTGTGATGCGGAAGAGAAAAAGTTGAGTAAATGCTCATTTCGCATTGTCAGTAATGTCACATGTTTGGGTTTATGATCTTAAACCCAGACAGACTCTAATGCTGTCTCTAACTCCAATAAAGCACCTTGATCTAGCGGTCACCTATTCCCTCCACCTTCCAAAAAAAAACAAAAAAACACACCAACCAAGTGCTAACGAAGAGCCGCAACACCAGGATGTAGCTACAGTAGCCAACTTAAGCATCATGCTGACGTGAAATGTGTGTGAAGTGCTTGCCCTGCACCTCCTGATGTAGGTGTGAGATCACACGCAGGTTCACTGTCTTATTAAAGAGTTTGCACTGACTTCCAGCTATATACCTGACTATAAAAAACATGTGCACTGATTTTAGCTTTAAGTTTAAGAGACTGGATTTAGTTCTAATGTACTTTATGTACTTTTTTATGTTACTCTTATATAACCACTTCAGTCTGATTGAAAAATGGCTGAATATTGAAGCGTTCATGTTGACCAGTGTGGGCTAGTAAACAGTACTGAACTAAAACGAGTTAAAGAAGAAAACAAAACATGTTGTCATTCGGTTGTTTTTGCTCAGGGATGATGGTGAGGAAGTTCGGGTAAAGCAGTGGGAAGAACTGACCAAGTATTTCGGCACCAACGATAGATTTCAGCCCCCTGCCAGTAGCCGACCTTCACCACAGGTACAATTTAAGCAACCTATTTTTCTCAGTTTGGTTCATATGAAATGTTTCACAGAGGCGGAGTGATAAAAAGAGTTTTAATTCTAATCTAATAATATAAATGTGTTTTGTGCTGCAGGGTTTTTTCCTCATTTCCTTGCATATACAGTACTGTGCAAAAGTCTTAAGCCAGACTATCTTGTATTTTTAAGATTCAACTATTTGTCACATGTACTGTACAGCACAATGAAATTATTTTTTCCCCTGTATATCCCAGTTATGAGGATGGGATGGGAAGATGGGAGTGCAGGGTCAGCCAGGAGACAGCGGCCCCCAGGAGCAAATAGGGTTAAGGGTCTTGCTCAAGGGTTCTGGTGGAAGTGCAGGGAATTGAACCTTAACCGTTTCAGCTACCACCATATTGTATTTTTAATGTAGTCTTGAGGAATAGTTCTCTAGGCTTCCTGAGAAGTTTTTTTGTCTCTCATTTTCAGTCCAGTCCCCGTACCTGAGCAGTTTCAGAGGAATGTATTTAGTTTGTTAAGCCACACAGTGACCTATGAATCATTCAGTCATAGAAACTATCTAACTTAACCAGTGAGAAACGGGTGCAGATCATCGTTAGTATACTGCTGATGCTGAATTCTGAGTGGTTGGGACAGACGAGAGGGGAAATGAGACTGCTGCTGAGATATAAACAAAAAAAGTTTTAAACTGGTATCTTGAGGCACTTATTAATTATAAATTAATACACATTATTAATTACATTGTAATAATTTTGACACACATTACGATTATGACTTGAACTGCTATATGTGATTAATAAATGTTTGTTAATCCAAGTAGCGATCTAATTAAGAGGACGTTTTCCAATTTGATGTCAGAATGATGCAGAAAAATAAACAAATACTTAAATTATTGTCAAGCTCTGCATAAATTCCTGCCCATGCTTATATTACCTGTAATACATTGCAGCCTTTTGTGATTAAGTAATCCATAAAAAAAAAAAGTCCACATTCCGATTTTGCTTATGATTTTTTTTTATGCATTGAATTGCTGCACTATAATTTAATGTTATTTAATATGAAGAAATGAGACGTGGCTCAGGACTTTTTCACACGACTTTACATCAAGGAATTACATTCTTAAAAAGTTCCATTCCCACAAAACAATGTGTATTTGCTTTAATTTAAATTGCACTATAT
>JAOVVA010000041.1:2724132-2735937 GCA_028565275.1 Leiocassis micropogon
AAAAAGGTTTATCGCAGATGTTTAGTTTATTTTTCCTGCCTTTTTTCCATCAAACATACTTCTGTGTTTGATGTGGAATGGAAATGTGTAATTAAAGACCAGTGTACGCCTCCGATAATCTGCAGCATTTCTGAAGGATTTCGCGTTTAATCGAATAACAATTTTCATTTGTGAGACGAAAAAAATCTCCATATTTGTTGTAATGGAAGTCCTATTAAAAAAAAAGAGCCCGAGGCGCTTTTTAAGTTCGTCTTTGATATTTTTTTCCCCCCTCTCTGCTCTTTCTCCTCTTCTATTTCTATTTGGAAATAACTTCATTTTCCCCTCGCCCCCTCCATCCTTTTCTCATCTCCAGTCAGGCCTGGAAAAGAGCATGGAGCGAGCCATCGCCGAAGGGGATTATGGGAAGGCGGAGGAGCTGAGCGACCGACTGGCGACTCGTGAGGTACGTCACGCCGATAAGACATCGCTCTGAGCGCGACGAATTGAGCTAATGGGTCGGCCGCCATTTTGCCCGCAAAGACACAGAAGAAACAACCACGCACACACACACACATACCATACACTCCCTTTTATTCGTGGGCCGGACATCCCGAAGCCCTTTTCTATTGGAGTTAATAGAAAGCCCTTCCTCACAGTTTTTTTTTTTTTTTTTTTTTTGAAGTCTACAGCACTTTCGGCTTGTATTTCTAACAGCAGTAACAATGGTCTCTTAAATTTTTTTTAATTTTTTTATATTTCAGGCGCGAGTTTGCACCTTTGAAGTGCGCTCAGAACTTAACACACCGCCTGCAGTTTCGAAAACGGCACCTCTTAGGGAAGGTGAGCGGGATCAAGCGGTTCGGAGCTAATTTGGCAGAAAATGTAACACTCGCGTACGTGTAATTGCAGTTAAAAAGATGTTCCTGGCTCCTGGACTCTGCACTGGTAGCAAGAAGTAGTTTTATGTCTCAGAACTTTTCATTCAGAGGCGTTTTTTAAAAATGCAATGTGCCGTTTTATAGCACGAGGCTTTGATTCTGCTGCAGACTGTGTTGAAGGGCCGTTCTGAGCTAGAACTATTAACGATGGAGTGATATTAAAGCCAATACTGACCTTAAACGTTTAAAAAGCTTTTTCTTTTTTTCTCTTTTTTTTTGCCGATCAGTTGCGCTGGTGATGCACCTTAATGTCACGTTTCTTCAGCTTATTATTTCTGAGAACCAAGCCAAATTTGCTCTCAGTTTTTTTGCCTGCGACAATCTGGGCTCACGCTCCCATAAACTAATCATTTACCCAGCTTAATTGGGTGGAGCAGCCTTAATTTTGTTAACCTCGAATAATAATTTCAGCCGTAATCAATTACAGCTTGTGTTTTCTCCAGTGAGAGTGTGAAAATGCCGCTATTTGCCCTGCATGAATAATCGCCCATTGGGTTTTTATTTTTGTTCAAAGCAATGCGATAAATATGCCACCAACAGCCATGCCGCAACCGTGAGAACAAGCGTTAAATACCTCAAGAATGCAGACAACATGTTCACGATTCAGGCAATTTTCCTCTCAAGGTGCTGTTTATGAGAATAATCACTAAGCTTATCTCCAGAGTATCACAGACAGTCTTATCTATCCTTTTCGAACTAGATCTAGACATTAGTGTTTACACGGATAGCGTTACAAGTACAGAGCACAACTTCCTTTATGTTCATAATATTGCCCTTGAAATCCCAAATTGCAGAAGTCTACCTTTCTCCATATTTACATTTCTTCATTTGACTCGTGCTTTAGGCACTATACGGTCCAATCACATTGCCGAGGAATCGTGGGTGAAGGGTTTTGTTTAAGGACTCAGCAATGGCTCCTGGGGCGATCCTGGGATTTGAACTCACAACCTTTACTGCAGACCAATTTCCTCATCGAACCTTATCAGGCTGAAATATGATTATAATTTTTTTCTCCCTTGTTATAAATATGACTAGTTTCATGGACCATCATTGATAGAATTTCCCTAATGTAGCCAATGTAACCTAAATGCGGCATTCTCTTAGAATATTAGTTAATATGCTGCAAATCTCTGTGTAAGACATTTAACCCAGAGCGAGTGATTGACACACCACAAGTATACCATCTTGGAAAAGCTTTTTACAGCACATCTGGATTTGAGCAGCGTTTCACACATTCTCGAGGCTGGGTTTTAACACGCGCAAGCCTGCTTGATTATTGATAATTGATTATTAAGAAGTTAAAGGAATACAAAGGCAGAACATAACCCAGGTACCAGTTGATTAGTACTTTTTTAGTTTCAAAATGACCAGTTGAACTGGTAGACTAGTTGTCACTATCATCTACTTTTTTTAAATTGGTATTTTAGAACTTTGTAGGTTCAAACTTGTTTGTACTAAGCTGACAAATCTTAAATAATATGTACTGTAAAAATGCTATGGCACCTAATACAAATTTCAGCGACATGAAAACTATAATAACAACCATTTGTTTTGTGGTAACATCAATTGGTTTATTGTAAATAATATAGCTATAACCGTCACAGTAATCAGAGACAGTACAGTCTATAGCAAATGTAAAATAATTATATTTATAAGAATTAAAGATAATTTGGCATATTTCTGATTTTTTTAAAACTATTTTAAGCTTACATTTTCATATCTTATTTTAAGCTAATGCTAATTAAATTCTGCCGGTAGACCAAGAAAATCTATGGCTTAAAATAGTTAAATACACCACCAGTCAAAAGTTTGGACACGCCTTCTTATTCCACAGTCTTTTCTGATTTTTGTTTCTTTCTACACTGTAAAACAACACTAAATGTACAATAATCTCCTTTGAACAGTTGATATTGAGACGTATCTGCTATGTCCACTCAGTAAAGCCTTCGTAGCGGCTCTAATCTGAGGTGCTGTTTGTTAATTGGTGATTTCTGAGGCTGGTGACTCTACATGCAGCAGAGGTAAGTTTTGCTCTTGCTTTGCTGCGATCCAGTTTCATCACGGTGCTTGATGGGTTTTGCAAATGCACTTGACAATACTGTTGTTGTAAGAATTGTTCCAGGCCAGCTGATTTTTGTGTCTTTAAATATCAACTGACTGTTGCTGTTACTTAATTACCTAATTCCATTATAGTAATGAAATCTCCAGTATTGTTGTAGAATGTAGAAAATAAATCACCAAAGAAAAAAGACTGAATTAGAAGGTGTGTACAAACTTTTGACAGAAATTTAACTAAAAAATAGTAAAGAATAATATAACTTTGACTAGATCCAGGATATAGTCCTTGTTAGATGTGCTTTTTTTGCAGTGAAGACACAGTAAACAAGTAAACAATGAAATAAAATAAAAAAACTGTTTTAAAAAATAAAGTATAATTCAACATACCAGTATTTTAAAAATCGTTAAATAAAACACCATCTTCTTGATGTGCCAAGTTGTCTGGATGCAGACACTAATTAATTAATTATCCCACTAAAGTCCTAAAAGTAGGGAGTTCTCAATTTTCCTTTTTTTTTTTGCAAACAAAAACGACTTGGTCTAAATGGTCCATGGTCTAAATCTTCTTCATGCTCTGAAACCTCCAGAACACCTCAGGACAAAGTTGCCAATATGTCCAGACTGTTTGTTACTGAGTCATTATTTCCACTTCTGATTTAAATAAGAACCCTTCTTTAAGAGTCTATCCAACATGGCTAATGGTTTAATCCAAACCTTTGTGGATTCTTCTACTCTTTTGTCTAAGACGGTTTAGTCCAGCGTCACACCCAGCCGTGAGCCGGAGATAAACAAAGAGAAATGTGTCGTTCGATCCTCAGGGTCGGGGTGGGTGCTATAGTGCAGCATTTTACGCCTTAATTTCTAATCCGGCCAGCGTCGACGATCATAGCTCCCTGTGCCTGAACAGCGCTCGGAACACCTCAGCGACACGAAATAATGACTAATCCCGACTGTGGCGAGCCTCCATTTCAAGGTCTTAATAACGTATATATCTGCGTTCTCTATTATATTTCTATACCATGACAATAAGGTGCTTAGCAGTGAGTGAAACACGGAGATAGCTGAAGTCTCGTGGTGTTTTATTGTCGGATTATATATTTATATATGGATTATTCCTGGTGCAATTTCAAACCCTTCAAACACGCCTGTATATCTTAGTGCACTTTGAAGAGATGATTGAAATTTCCAAACTCTTGTGTAGCCTCTTTAGTCGCTTAATAAGGTTCCGTGTCTTTTATCTGTCTGTGTGAAGCCGTTTTCAAAATTTCTCATGGTTCTTTCATCTTTGTCCAAATATAAAAAGACATAAAACAGGGTTTTTTTTTTTAGGCCGTCCGTGGAAACGTTTAACCGCTTAAAGCTCTTGTTTCCTAAATTTGGACACAGAAAACCGCACATTGAGTCTGTGGATGTACAGAATGTTTACAGGAGACGATTATGATAAGCAAGTCTACTGCAATCATGGCGAGTACTCGATTCTGATTGGTCAGAAGGTGTTGATAACCAATTGGAAGTAGCATTCAAGTCAAACTGGGACTTATGAGGGTAAAAACTCCCTTTATTTCTCTATATAATCCCCTGCTGCACTAATGCACTTATCCCAGTGTTTCACTAGTGCTTGGACACCATCAAGGTAGAAAGTTTTCTCAGTACGCCAAAGCCATCAAACTGCCTGCTTCATGTTTAATACACTGGCCTCCCAGGAACTCCTTTAATGCCCCAAACATGTGGAAATTGCTTGGAGCGAGGTCAGGACAGGTGTGACAATAACTTCCAGCCAAGTCCTGGTTTGACTTGAACGCCCCTCATAAAATAGTAGTAAATTGTTGTATATGTATAAGATAAATAATTCTCTTTGGGACATGCTGGTTTTGGACAATAATTCCCTTTCACGACACACAGTTGTTGATTCTCTTTCTATAGCCGCACTCCCTGTTGTGTTGTGTCTCGTACATATGCAGAAGTTCAGCAGCAAGTTGTTCTGCTGTTGATGTTTTTCCCCCGTGTGAATCCTCCCGAGTCGTGGCGTTGTGAGAATAGCTCGCAGCCCTTAATGCACTCGGCTGTATTAGTTTGCCAGATTAAGCGCCGCGCACGTTCCAATTAAGGGACACACGTGTCTCCATACTTTCATTATTGCACATTCTGTGACACAGCTTTAAGTTTCATAAAGAGCAATTAATTTCACTAATTAGCATAACGTTAAGTGGCTGCTAAATATAACTAGCTCACCCAGTGTCAAGAGACTTTATGTGATGCAGCTTTAGCATTAAAAAAAAAAGAAGAAGCATAATTTCAAGCTAAGACATGCTTGTGTTTTTAATATCCATGTCTGTTCCACATTTATTGATATAAAACCTGTTCACCTACTGATATAAGGTAAAATCTGTCTTATAGCATTCATGATCAAACTTCTTGAGCTTTTATAGTTAATTAACAAAAAAAAAAGTGGATTTACACTCAGTTGACATTTTAGATCAGAATGACTTAAAAGAAGCAGAAGCTGATCTTTGTATTTGATCTAAATGGGGGGAAAAAAATTCAATTCCAATTTCAATTCTCTCAAGCATGTGAAAACGTATCAGTAAGCCAGTATGAAAAGGAAGGGATATCAAACACCAGGCCATGTCCATGTCATTGATCAGGTTTGACCACATTGTCTGTTTAAACAATTAACGGCAGGGTATTTCGATGTGGTCCACGTGTACCATAAAAAAATTAAGAGTTGATAGAGGAATGAAACTGTGCTCTTTTTAAGCAAACTTCCAAGTCAAGTTACTTCCTGTTAATACTTGTACTGCATCAAAGCGTCGATCAAGATTAACTCCTCACCAGCACTTTTATTTTGTTCGCTTTTGAAAATAATGAGACAAAAAAAAAAACACACAAACAACTTGTCATGTTACCAAGAAACCAGAAAAGTGTGCAGACTTGACCGTTAAGGAACAAGACACTTTTTTTAAGATATGATACCATACAAGCCTCTGTTACCATAGAAACGATTATACTGCTAAAAGATTGCTTAAATATACTGTAAATCTGTTATTTATGGATTTTTATGGTATTTACGATAGAAGGTGTGGAGGAATATTGTGACTTGAGAACCAAACCAATTTGTACCATAGGTTAAGGAATAAAACTAAATAATAAAATGCTATTACAATCATCAACAGTGTGAAGATCAAGTATACTGTAATGCTTGTCATAACACAATCCTTCAAGTAGTGACTTCCTGATGTGATGCCTGTGTGAGATATTACACATTAACTGCCTTATTCGGAGCATCAGATAATTACTTCAGCCACACATTTTATTTGTATTTTTTTACGGATGTGTGCCCGTCTTATTGAAACTCTGGTCTTGTTCTTGGCCGCATAGAAATATCCATAATATCCGTAATATGAGCCCTGGAGGAGGAGAAGAAGATGAAGGATTCATATAATCTCCACAAACAGCGTTACACAGAAAGAGGAAGTCTCTCAGAGGGGGATCTGGTAGAAGAAAAATAAAAGCTATTATTATTTTCAGACTCAATAATCTGATCCCAGATACACAAGACTGTCATCTTCAGGGAACTACAGAGGGGAAAAAAAAAAAAAGTCTGAAAGTTGCTCGGCTTCGTGCGCGTCCCATTATCTTCCCTCTTCTGACTAGGCGAGGCTTATTAGCGAGCTTTGAACTCGCACTTACAATAATGTGCCATCAACAGTTTTATAAGCTAATTAGAAAAAAAACAGTTTAATTAATGACTGACTGGCAATAAAATGGCACGTCAGGAAAGGAGGAAGGGGAGAGGAAAAAAAAGATAGAAAGAAACCGAGGGTGCTAAGCTTCCACTACCACCAATTAAGGGCTAATTACAAACAAATTATATATGTGTTTTGCTGTGGGCTTTAATTTTTAAAAAAAGCTTTAATTAAAAGAGAAAACATGCTAATTAATTAAACAGCACAGGAAAAAAAATCTACATTGAAAAGTATGCTTTGTCTATGGGGTAATTAATAAGATACAATAATCCAAATGAGATTCCGTAGCAATTTGATAAAAGCTTAGGGCCGGGGTTTTTAAACCTGCTTTCAAAAATTAATGGGCTGAAATGTAGCGTGAGTCATCATGAGATATAATAAAAGTTAATTTGATGATAAATTGGGAACAAAGATGAGACTTTTTAGCGGTTTGATCGTCGCCGCGGGGCTCGACATCGTGTCTTACATTTCAGTAGAGGAGTGCAGGATAATACAGAAACATGTAATGTTCATTAAGATTGGGGTTTCAACCAGTTCTTTTGCTTATGTCTAGAAAAGCAGCGTTTACTTTCCAGACTTTGATAAAGGAGGGTTTTAGTCTGGTGTTATAATATCATAAGAAAAACCAACACATTGGACATCTTTCATTCATTTTCAACCACAGCGCGCGCTTACATTTTCCATTCTGATTGACCAAAAGGGATTGATTTAATTTCTATGAGTTATTCCAGAGTATGGCTATTCTGTGCATACAGCATTAACATTATGACCATTGACGGGTCAAGGGTACAACATTGATCACCAATCTGGTGACAGGATCATGGGCACTCAAGGCTTACCCACCCATGGCCACGCAGATCAAACTCTAGCCCTTTCTGGTCCAATCCCAAAGAAAACCCAATGCGGCACAAATTGCCAAAAAAGTCAATACTGGCCATAATAGAAAGGCACAAGAACACCCGGGGCACCACAGGCTAACGCACTCTAACCCTAACCCCGAGCCCAAGGCTGTCAACCCGGCCTCCAAACAATGCTGGCCATAACATGGTCTTGATCCAGTGGTCCTCGTCTAACACCTTGGTTGGCCTCTCTATGTGGCATAGAGGATTGTCTTGTCCACTCTGATGATCTTGTCCAATCATCAGAGTTGGGAAGCGTAGTAAATGTTCTTCCTGGATAAGCTTGATTCATGCATCCACCACAAAGACAAATCTGCCCGATTCCAGGGTAGCAACCCCAGATCATCACCGCTTGAGACACTGTGTCTTGTAGACCTCTCCAGGTCCCTGAGTAACCATGAGAAGATGAGGTGTTGGGCAAATTAGCCTCATCATTTGGATTTCCTGGCCAATTGGACTTCCTTACTCCAGTTTTCTACAGTCCGATTTTCTTTCGTCTTTTGCAAACCTCAGCCTGGACCTTCTTTGCTTCTCATTTATGAAGGGCTTTTTTCTAGCTTTGCATGACATCATCCTTGCCAGTCTGTAGCTTTATTGTCCCTAATGTCCACTGCTCAACCTTGTTCTTGTAAACTGCTTCCTTTGAAATTTATCCTCACTGTATCCCTGTGCCACTGAACCCTTCTTTTAGTCACTTAAAACTTTACTTTTCAACTCTCTTGGCATGGTCAGTGGTTATTTATAAAATTCCAATTACCATTGATGTACAGTAATACAAGCACTGTTTTAGCCATCCAGCTGGTCACATTGCAAGAGTGATGTTCACAGTGGGTTTCATACTGTTCCTCATTAAATAAAATTGGATTCAGGTGATAACCTAATCAGGGCCTCCTAAAGCAGAATGAGGTGTGCTTGTGTTGGAATTCAACAGACACAAGAATGGAATGCTTGTAGAGTATTTGCAGTGGTCTCTTTTTTTTTTATTATTATTTTTTTTCTTCCAGAGACAAATTTTCCTCCATACAACAACTTTTCACCATAATCACACCAACTCCGCTCTCGACAAGGCCAAGCGAGCAGGCTGATCTGATACCCGTACCGGGTTTGGACACTCTCTCTATTTATTTTTTATTTTTTCCCCGAGTAGACTAAAGTCATATTATTTCAGCATTAATGTGGCGCGATAAGGGAATTAGTCCGGTCATTAATCGCCCACACGTCAAGCGCAGCCGAGCGGCTCAGCCTGCCGATTCAGCCACCTGGAGCCGCGCTAGTCTCGCTAATCCAGCTCTCACACGCTTTAATTGGAAGGTGCTTCACCGAGGGGAGTAAATTTATGAATGGATTTTAGACAATTTTCCTCTAAAAACATCCTTTTTAGAAGATTTATGCAATGTTCAACACTTGCTTTGTAAGCGTGTATGTGTGTGTTTGTGCGAGTGTGTGGGATTGGCAGCATTTCCAAACAGTCAAGATTTTTTTATTTGCATTATAATGGTACCCTAAGGAGTGTATTGCAGTGTTTTGGGGCTTTGTTTGGGCATCTTTAGCATACAGCAGCCTCTAAAATGGAGCTAAATTAATGGGGCGAATTTGTCTATTTATTTACTTAATTCATTAGTTTTATTTATTTATTAATTTGTTTATTTATTAATTTAGGTTTTGGGGACAACCCACAAGAATATAAAAAATATTAAAATGTAACATTATTAAGTAATATTGAATATCTCAAAAGTATTCAATTGAGCTTTTACTCTTTCTGCCTTATTGATTTAAGACGCTCATACAGCATAGTAAAGGATTTCTGTTTTAAATTCACATGTTAGTTTTTAAACAAAAATGAATAGAAGCCTCACTAGAAACCCCTTTCCTCCCTAAACCCACCTAGTGGTGTGGGTTAGACTGCAGCTTCCTGGCAGAAGCACAGGAACCGGCTCTTCTCAGGCCTTTCAAAGGTCACCTCGCTAATCCCTCCAAATAAACCCAGCAGTGAATAAAGGCGGCGGCGGCAGCGGCAGGTTTTGCTGCACACACACGGCACAATGCCTTACAGACGGGACGAAAGAAAGGAACGAGATGGAAACTGTTCCCTGAAGGCCATTCGATCAGAAACAACGGATAGAACAAAGAACACGAGTGCTTGTGTCATGTATATTGTTCCGTTTCCTCCTCTTTTTTCGCTCTTATTTATTTAATTATTTACATTTCTGGTACCGGCGTTCTCCCTCATGTGAAAGGATTTGGTGCTCAGAGACGTTGGGAAATCCTCAAAAGTGGATCAAAATAATGTCACATTACTGCAAATACAAGAGGCTAATTTGAGGCAACTTTTTTCTTTCATTTTTTTCTTTCCTTTTTTTTTTTTTTTTTTTGCTAATTTCGTCTGCGAGGAGAGGAGGCGACACCTGCTCCAGCGATCCATGAAATAAGCCGCCGCCGGCTTTGTCCTGATAAGAATGAACAAATCTGCACAATGCGCCGCTCGCCCAATCTCATTTTCCTACGTGCATGCGGGGCTAAAAAGAAATAAGCTGTTTGCGAGGCTTGATTAATCAGACATTTGAGGGCGCTTTTTGTGTGTGTCTTTGATCAGCTTTGTCTGCTTGGTAATCCTAGTGCCTTAAACGTAGTCACCAGTGTGGCTGAGTGTGTGAAATAGGACAGGTCCGGAGGAATTGGTGGTGCTTTTCGGTTTCTTCCTATTTTTTCTTTTTTTTTCTTTTTGCCCGTTTCTATCTCTTACCCTACAGCTTTATTTTTTCCACTGATTCGATTCAAAAACTAGACAATTTAATACCGTCCCGATCGCACTCACCCTGCTGTAAGTTATCTCTCTCTGGATCTCCGGTACACGCGAGCCCGATCGCCCGTTATGGCTTAGCATGACTAGAAAACATGATTTATGCCTCTTAAAACCTCGAGGAGGGAAAGAAAGATGGCAAGGAATTAAAAAACTGTCATAGTGTGTTAGCTTCAGGTTCTGTGGGTGCATTTTTTTTTTTTAAACAAATCTTCCAAGCGACTGTATAGATGAATGGCTCAAGGGCCCAGCTAGAGCGACGCTCTCTCAGCCCGCTAAAGGCCTTATCTTAAATCCGAGCAAAGTAGCATTAATCTTTTTGAAAGACCTTTATGGCTTTTAATGTATCCCAAATTAGAACATTTTACACCCTTGGTTCCTGAAATGTGGCGATAAAAAGCCTTTAGAGTTTAATTTCTCCTGCCTGCTCGCTCTGACCTTCCTAATCCTGGCATGCATTAGGAGATATTTTACTTTCAGGCTTTCTAATAAAGTTTATCCCACTTAATTATAATTAAAACATTTCTCTCTCTCTCTTTCTCTCTCTCTCTTTCTCTCACACGTCTTCTCTCCAGGTTTTTCAACCCTAGAAATTCATTTTTTTTTCATTCTCTCTGATTGTGTTCAGCAGTATTAGAAGGAATTACCTCCCTCCCGTCACACACACTCTCCACCCTCTCAAAAAAAAAATAGAGAACTAAAGAGAAAAGGAAAAAGGTTTTGTGATTTATTCAACGTGTTTATCGAAGTTCCTCAGGGTTCAATAATAAGCCCGTTTCAGAAGGTGGAAAAGGGCGTTATTCTCCTTTTGTTTCCAAAACCTTGTGTTTTTTCCCCTCTTTAGTGTATTCTATACACACTTACCCTCATTTTATTATTATTTCACACCCTTCACTTCTTCAGCGATTAAATGGACTTGACAATAATTAAGAGCTTTTGTGTTAGCCATATGAAGGATTTATTTACACACACACACACACACACACTGAATTCCGATATGGTCTGAAGTGAAATAGGATAGAACTAATGGAGTTCGTCTTCCGGTCTCGTTCAACAGCTCGCTGTGAAAATCGCAGAAGCTGCCGACTGCCGCGACTTTGCCCGAGCCAGACGGGAAGAGGAGGATTCTCGGGCTGCACGGAAAAAGAGGAAACAGATCGCATGGGGGTCTGTCACTTTCTCTCCATCTATGATTGTCCTATATGTGTGTCGCCTTTTTAACTTCTCCACTTTTGCATGTGCAGTGGGAGGGGCTTGTCTTTGTTTTGTAACCATTCATTTATGTAAACCCCCTCACAAATCATTTCACTCTTTACTAATGTTTAACTTTTAGCCAAAGTATGTCTTCTTCCTTCGCACTTAAACTCTCACGTAGTCACAAA
>JAOVVA010000041.1:2739078-2753507 GCA_028565275.1 Leiocassis micropogon
GTGGGATAAAACCTTGAACATAGATTACCAGGTACCAGATTGCAATTCTAGCTACATTACAACTGCAGCATTTCATTTTCACTTTAATGGACGTAAGAGGTCTAACCTACAGTATTCCGGGATGACAATGACCTTGTTCACAATGCAAGCTCCATGAAGACATGGTTTGCCAAGGTTGAAGTGGAAGAACTTAAGTGGTCTACACAGAACCATGACTTTAACCCCACTGAACGCCTTTGGAATGAACAGGAACGCCAGCGGCACCACTGACCTTACTCTTGCTGAATGCGCAAACTGCAAGACCCATGCTCCAAAATCTATAGAACCCTACACAAGAGGGGTTTTATATCAATGAGGTTTCCAAGTAGAAACATTACACATCCAAGGAACCCTTGAGAAACCCTTATTTCCTATGACCTTAAATCGGTCATATACCATTCCAGGCATATAGAAATTGCCTAAATCGTTTGCTGTACGGTTCTAACAAAATGTTTAGGTGTCCCTCCAGATTTCAGAAGATTTTGACCGTAAAGCATTTGTTCCAATGTCTGTCTGGAAAATTAGATATCAGATATCTCGACCAAGCAGGTGAAAGGTCTAGAACTTGCAGCATCATTTCGGAACACTTAAGATGAGCTGGTATTTGTGCTAAAACTATCAGGCTATTAATCATAATAAAGATGTCACCTGGCGCTGCAAAAAGGAGCGTGGTAATAGCGGTTCTAATGACCGCCGTCTCATTCGCCAACAAAGACAAGGTGCAAATGCTTTCACGTCAGAATGGAGAACTGGAAAGTCTCCGTAATATTATCTGTCATCGTTTTCGGCTTCGTCTGCTGAAAGACATTTTTTTTTTTGGCCAAGAATTCAGCCTTATGCAACTAGTTTGCTTTTATAATAACACTCATTAACTGCATATGCTCCATTTCACAACACCCTCGAGACGAAGTGCTCGGTCTCTATTAATTGTAAACTTCTTATACAGATTTTAGGCTGATTAGAAAGATTTCGTATCCGTGTAACAGCACCAGTCTGCTCGCTTTTCATGCAGCCACTGGTGTTATTTTGAGTGGAAGCCCAAATGTTTGTCGAATGACACGGATTACACACTTTTCCATGTGTTTAGCGTTGTACTGAAACTCCCACCGGAATGACGTCATCCAAATTACTTGCATTTGTTACGTCTGATTGCTCCGCAAATGTCAACTTCCTTGACTAGACATTTTGTCCGAGATGCTTCGTTTCGTCCTAGCGAGCTTGTTCATCATTTACACTCATTTCGGCTTCGGTGGTGCGGGAGAGCTGGAGAATTTCTGAGCTACCGTGTATGGAAGGAATGAATATCTACAAAATGTCTGTCTGGAGTGGGGTACATTAATCATTTCCACCCGCTGTTGGAACATTCCGGAGAACATGGCAGTCCTCGGCGATTCAGGCGTTTTAGTATCTTTTGTCGAAATGAGACTGCAGTTAATGAGTTTTTTTGACACGTCCATTATATTTGTTGTTTTTTGTTTTTTCTTTCTTTTTTTTCCCCCCCCAAGCAACTCCAAGTACACATATTGAAGCATTTAGAAGGGAAAAAAGGGTGGGTGTTAGGAACAATAACATAAAACCACTTGCATGATATTATTAAAAACAATCCGAGGGAGTTCCTGATAAAAATTCGACATGTGAAATTACAATTAAACCAGACCTCATGAGCCTTATCAGGAGGTGAATTTTTTTGAGTGAACCAGAACGCTGGGAGTTCAGATCTCTTGATTACAAGAGAACCAGCCCGCTCATACTGTAAGTCACACATAAGTCACTTTGGATAAAAGCGTCTCCCAGTTTTTTTTTTTATAGCAAACGTCTTGTAAAGTGAACTTCTGAAACTTGGAAAAGTCACAAACCTTTCTAATATGTCTGGAAAATCTACAGAGTCCAGAGCTGGGTTTGAATATTGCACATATGGTCAGTGGAACAAGATTTTCTATTAACAGCTTGCTTAATTCTGCCATTCAGTACAGTGGCTTGCATAAATATTCACCCCCTCCTCCCATCGTCTCCCTTTCTGTAGTATAAGAACCTGCACCAGATATTGGATTATGTCACAAATCTACACAACATATATCATAATATTGATGTGAAAGGTATAAATCTAAAGGTTTTTGTTGGGGAAAAAAAACAAAAAACATACAATTGCATAAGTATTCCCCCACCTCCCACGTGTTCAAAAGTCATGTCATTAGTTAAATGTTCAACTGGGTGCAATTATAGTGTCACAATATAAATACACCTGTTCCTGGAAGGATAAACAACTTCGTGGAGCTATCAAAACAAGTCCCTGGAAAAAAAAAAAAAGTATCAGTGAGGTAAAAATTCCAAACTCTGACCATCCACTGGTGCGACCATAACATCCCGTTTTAAAAACTGGAAAGAATATGGCACTCGAGGACGCTGTCTATGAAAAATCAGCGACTGGGTAAATAGGGGATTAGTCACAAATGCCACCAAAACTTAAGGAAGGCACTGTATGTTCTGCAAATAAAATGTTCGTAGGCATTGGATTTGAAAGCCTAGCAGGTCACTAGACAGGACTTGTTTGTCAAGATCAGGAGCAGAATAGGAACGTCATTTATTCTGACGCCAGCTGCTCATTAAATAATTGCATCAAGACAAAAGATTCTTGGATGAAATAAAGCACATTCATTACGCCCGCAAATTACCCTCTCCTCTCAGGAAAATGCCGTTTAAATATTTGTGTTGGTGCCGTTCCACGCTTTCAGAGTGGCGAAAGCGAATCCATATGGAAGAAGTTATTGATGAAAATGTGTGAAAAAGGCTGCAAAGGGCCAGAGCTTTGTATAGAACTGTTGCTAGGTCTATTTCTATTTAATGCGCTCGCACTGTGCCGAGTCTTTTTACACTATGGACGTGTCAAGAAAACATAGAGCTGCCTTGTTCATTAGGGTTGCATAAAAATGTACAGTTGTGTTGCTTAATTAAAGTACACCCATGTGTACGGATAGATCCGTGAAAGAAGTTAGTTTGCAAATATATTCATAGACTGAGGACCTTTAGTCTGTGATGAAACAGTTCCATCCTGATGGGGTTGGTCTCTTACAGGATGACTCCACCCACACAACGGCATGAACACTAATGTTGGATGAGAGTTGTAATGACGTTGCAATGACGTTCATTCACGTTGTCTTTGAAGATTGGAGTGCCTTTAATATAAAGACATTGATTTAAGTTTAAATGAATGATCCAAACCCATCCAAGGTTAACATCCATTTGCATCAATGTCCTATGGTCCCTTAAGTTACTAACAGAGTTTAGAATTCTGATCTGTGATTGGGACGGACACTACACACATCTCATATCAGGCATCTGTTAGTGCTGCAACGTTACCTCTGTTTTATTTTCTTCCATAAATATTACAAGTGGCTCCCGAGTGGCGCAGTGGTAAAGCACCCGCCCTATCATACGAAGATCACTAGATCGATTCCTGGGTGATACTGTAGCCTCCCGCAGTCAAGGGCCTAAAGTCAGGGGCCCGTGGGTCCGTGATCTCATGCAAGCAGAAGGAGCGGATAGCGCTCTCCTCCGAGTGTGTTACGCCGCCCCCAACGGTGCGTGAATGAGCAGCTTTCGAAAAGATTTGGCGTCATGTTGTTCAGAGGAAACACCTGATAGTCTTCGGCCCTTAATGTGTGAGCCCCTAGTGCCGGGGGGAATTGGATACTACTAAATTGGTGAGAAAATCTAACGCATACGTGTTATGTACGCACATTTACAAGCTTTAACAAATAATATTGATGCAATGATAAGCATGCAGTGCTCATGCCACAGTGATTGGATTTAAGATTTAAGTCCTGCTCAGGCCAACGTATTACTTTGATCTTGAAGTCACTTTTGTAACATTGTGTTAGGGACATTCAACGTTATCCCACGTTGTCATCATTGACCGATGTCATTTTATTGAAGTAATTTTAACTTTTAAAAAAAACCTAATACCAGCAATGCCCCAACATCCATAATATTTCCAAATTCATATGATCTAACCTTTTGGATCTGGGAGCACTTTCATCTGTTCGAACTGCATTCATGTATTTTTGTGTAGAATCTATAACCAGTTGCTTTAAAGGTGTTCTAGTGATTTTTGTGGTAACACAATGTATAGTGTTAGCCTAGAAAAGGTCAGTCCAGTTTCCGAATTTGACGTACACTACACACTGGTACATCATACATCACAGTAGTAGATACAAAAGTATTTGTCCAAACCTGTAATGTCATTGTATTCAAACACACATACTTCAATATAGACTTGGTCCCCCTTGTGCAGCTATAACAGCTTCCAGCGTCCATTCATTCTGTAGAGTGTTCATGAGGTCGGGAACTGATGTTGAATGAGAAGCCTCCTGAATTACAATCTCCCACCTTCCAGTTCATCCCAAAGGTGCTGGATGGGGTTGAGGTCAGGGCTCTGGGTTTGAGCCAGTCAAGTTCTTTTTTCTCACCAAACTCATCAAACCATGTCTTTATAGTCCTTGCTTTGTGCACTGGGGTACAGTCATGTTGGACTACAAAAGGGCCTTCACCAAACAAGTTGTAAGCATAGCATTGTCCAAGATGTCTTGTTATGCTGAAGCATTAAGATTGCATTTCACGGGGATAAGGGGCCTGATTGAAACACCTGAATTAAACAATTAACAGGTTTGGCCAAATACTTTTGTCCATATAGTGTAACTGCAGATAATGGAGCCATGTGGTTAAGTTTATGAAAGTCCTTCGAAAGAGCAAAGCCAGCATGTACCACCCTTTTTTTCCCATTTTATTTTTATTTATACAAGTTGTTACCTGTGAAAGGGGAAGAAGAAAGTGATCTAAGGATCTGAGGAAGCATTATTGCATCATGTGATTAAGCTCTAAATAAGTAGGATCAAAGATCAATACAGCGTCTTGATGGAAAGGGAACATCGCTCCTGATTACTCTCCAGAGCTTGCCTTTAATTGCAGGCAAGACAAACCGGCGTGCACAGAAAGGCCAGCGTCTACTTTGCTTTAAACTTGAGTGTAGGCACGGCTTGCTGATCACAACGAATGGCCGGGACGCCGCTCCCTACTGGCTTTATAAACACACCCGAGGCGGATGATTCACCAAGAGCTTCGGGGTCATGATCCCATCAAGGTGATGCCGTCGAACACCAAACTCTCCAAATGGCCTGCGGCGGGGTTTGCCTCACATAACGATTTTACATGATGTACTAAACATTAGCTTTATTTTTTTTTGTCATCCTATAAAGAAGATGCATGAGCTATGGATATTTCTTTTTTTTTCTGTATTTATTGACTTCTTAAGCAAAGAGCACACTGCGTCCTGGTATGGTGAGGAATTAGCATGATTAGCTAATGTTAATGTTAACCACATTGTGGGATCAACTCGATATGACCTCATCTTGAACCAAAAGCACTACCTAAATTGTCACAACCTTAGTGATCTCCAACCAAAAAAGTAAAGCCTTTAAGTAGAACAATGGCAAAAACAAGATGAGACTTTGTGTATGAGGCGCTCCGGCTTGAGCGTTAGCGTTTATGTAGAGGGCAGGGCTGACTCTTCGAGCGTGCTCAGTGAGCGCCGAACCAATTTGTCTCCAAAACCCTGAGGAACTTCGAGGAACTCTCTAAAGTAATTCCCTCAATTCGGGGCTGCCTAAAACCTCGTCCTGGCGCAAACAATGGCGTCGCTTTGTCAAAGCCGTTCTAAACCCTCTGCCAAGCATAATCATTTGAATTACAAAAGGCCACTTAACACAGCTTAAATTATTTCCCCGTGTTGTAACGGCGCACCAGCATGAGCCGTGCCGGTTACACAGACGCTTATTGAAGCCTTGCCGCCTCAAGTTTGTTCAGAAGTTTCTTCTTCTCTCTCGGAAAGTCATAATTAGCATTAAATAGTATCATTGTGAAAGGTTTTGCACTATGTACTTTAATCAGTATCAGAATCGTTCATTTTATTTTTGAATCTTTACAGAGCACAGAAATGTGCAACACTTAATATAGTGCGTAGTTAAAAATGAATATTTGTATGAATTATTGTGCTATTAATAGCAATGAATGAGACTTTACTCAAATAAAGCTCATAAAGTGACCTGTTCGGCTGAACGCTAAGAATTTGTGGGAGATGAATGCTAGCCGAACGCTAACAATCTGACGTCATGCTGTTGTGCATGCAGGACGCGGCGCTAGCAATTCCCGGCTTTAATTACTCCATAAATCCCCTGAAAAATTCATGAATTTGCCTTGCCCCCTCGTCGCGAGCGACTTAAGCGTTGGCGTGCGGCTTTAAGGCTGGCTCGCTCGCTGAAGTAGAGACACTCAAACACACACATACCGAGAGACCGAAAGGGGGAAAAAAATGAAATAAATAATAAAAGCAACTGTTTATGTAAATCGTGTGCTGTGTGTTTACTCGACGGGAGAACGTGCTCAGCTTAGTGAGGTCCAGGCCAAAGGGGACCTCTCACCGGCAACTTCAGCCTTATTAAACTGATTACCAAACTCCAGCTAATTAATCAGAGACTGATTCTCTCTCTCCTTCTCATTCTCTCCGTCTTTCATCCCTTGTTTCCATACCCCCGTCTCTCTCTCTCTCTCTCTCTCTTTCTCTCATTCTTTTCTTTTCTCGGCTCTGATTGAAGTAGGGCAACGGTTATTTTCATGCATCATCAGCACTGTCGTGACGGGAGGACGAGTAGTAATTACCTTACACAAACAAGGCTGAGATTGCCTGTGAAACCGGCTCTTTATTTTAGCTGCTGCAGAATGAGAGAGGGGTGGGGAGGAGAATTGAAGAGAGAGAGAGAGAGAGAGAATGCTGACTTCAAAACACAAGAACGATTGAGCTTTTTTTTCCTTGAATTGTTCTATTTGTAAATGCTTTCTTGATTGAATAGAATATGCTTCGCTTCTTTGTGTTTTTAAGACGGTTGTAGCCTATAAACTCACTTTATAGTTCAAGTCATTGCTCCATAAAACAACCTGGTTCCTGTTGTCATTTATGATATGGCAGCTATAATCAGTTGTTCCAAAGCCCTGACACCGGAGACTCCTTCTGTAAATGTTAAATGCACATCTACGTATTAAAAAAATAAATAAATTATAACCTCAGTGCAAAAAACAGTGAATCAGGCAACGTGGGACAAATCTCAGCATCCTGTATGATTTCAGCATTGTATTTTGTTTGTTGTTTTTTGTTTGTTAGTCTGTTTTTTTGGAGACGTTCTTCTCATTTTATTACTTTAATTTTTTTAACTTGTGATTGTTAATTAAGTTACAGAATCGACATAAAAATTCCCGCTCACGTCCGAGTTCCTTCTCAGGGATTCAAGATGGTCTCCTTAGCTCTGAGCCGTGAAGCCAAGTGTTTGTTTAGATCAAACAACGTACAGTGAAATATTCGCTTTGTTCAACTCATAACATTGAATATAGCGTTCACTTTTTGAAAAGGGTAAAAATACATAAACTATACAGACATCTTTTGCTCCTCTTTGTACCTCGGAAATTTGGCGGGAAATAAAAAATGGAAAAGTTCTGACTTCCTGCTTCTTCTTTTTTCCTGTTTGATTCATGATACATTGTGTACAAAATCACATTATACAGTTATGAAAGTAAAAACTTCCTTTATTTCTCTATATAAATCCCCTGCCACACTAATGCATTTATCCCAGTGTTTCACTAGTGCTTGGACACCATCAAGGTAGAGGGACTTCTCAGTATGCCAGAGCCGGGATCGGACTGTCTGCTTCATGTCTGAATCACTGGCCTCCCAGGAACTCCTTTAATAGGCCGAGCATGTGGAAATGGCTTGGAGTGAGGTCAGGACTGTATGGGGGACGTGGCAATAACTCCCAGCTGAATTCCTGTAACTGTAACTTTAATGTAAAGTGGTGTTGGTGAATGATTGTTTGTACAGTTCACACAGACAGATACGTCTCTACCAAAAGTTAGTAATAAGTTATCTGGCGATTTTCAACGATCAGGCGTTCAATTCGCAAGTCTGATGTAAATGTCAATCAGTTTTACACCTTCATTCACCAGAAATTTCCTGCTTTCACTTGAACGTCCTTCATACACCTGCCATGATTGAATTATAAAAATATATACATTATGGAAAAGATAAAAATTCCTAAATCCCTCAGTGTTTATTTTCTTGATCACTATTATAGAGACCGACATCACAAATGCATTCAGTGTTGAATACAAGCACCATATTGTGGCCTCTGGTAAAAAAAAAAAAAAATGAAAAAAGTGTTAATTCCCTCAGTACTTTTAAGTGCAATAACACATCATATCTGCGTAAAAGTGTGATAGTCTTTCCCCTTTTATTTCTCCCAATCTCTGAAAGTGCCGAATGAAACTGCTCCTAATTGCCGCGTGATTAAAGAAGCACATCAGGGATTGCAGTGGAGATGCTTCCCTCTGTCTCTCTGTTTAAGAAGTTCAGATTAATCCCCTTCAGCTCCTTGCTGAACCATCTTCCGCATTCTTCCTTTTCTGTTTATCAAATAAACGGCAGTAATTAGAGACTTTAGATAAGTGGACTAAATGGGCTGCGTGCCCCGTGGCGTCCCGGCTTCTCGCTCTCCTGATAGGAACTCCTGTGTGTCCTGTTAATATCTGCTGTTATCCTCATGCAGGAACAATGCCGCTGTGCCCCGCATGTGTTATTAACACACACACACACACACACACACACACACACACAGGGGCCTGCCACGACCTTAACACACTCTTCTTTCAGCCTTCATTTAGATTAACGTTTCGTTCTATTGTGCAAACCGCAGGGCTTCAGTACACACAGTCTAAACAGAGATGTGCTTTTAAGGAGTTTTTATTCTTATAAAACGGTATAAAGATTAAGGAGGAGGGGGAAAGGGGGCGTTTGTGTATTTTTTAAAAAACAATTTTATAATGATGTTTATATGGAAAAAAGGCACAGTCATGTTGTCATCAGTTTACAGCAAATTTAATAAGAAATTGTAACAAGTGATGATAATTTTGTATTCAGGGTCGCAGGGGGTCTCGGGATCTCAGGAGACTTAGGGCATGAGGCAGGGTACACCCTGGACGGGGTGCCAATTTATAACAGGGCAAATACACACACACACACTCATTCACACACTACAGGAAATTTGGGAACGCCAATTAGCCTAACCTGCATGTTTTTGGACTGTGGGAGGAAACCGGAGTATCAGGAGGAAACCCACCAAACACTGGGAGAACATGCAAACAGACCCCGAGGTGGGAATCGAACCCGCATCCTGGAGGTGCAAGGGGTAATGCTAGTCACTAAACCACCATGCCGCCCATAATAATTTTATAAATAAATTTAAAATAAATACAATGTATAAAAGCTATGATTATTAATTTTGTTCTCACTCCCGTCAACTACCGTATGCAGATTTCCTAATGTGAGTCATGAGATTATTTCCAGAAGAAAAAGCTGTACTAATATAAAAGTAAGGAATAAAACACTTGGGAGCATACAGTTATTGGAAAATAGATTGGGAAAAACTATTGGAATTTTTATTTTTTTAAAGTTTATTTATTCTTTAATAACTGCACATATTTCCTTTTAAACACAGCAATTTAGGCAATTTACAGTAGGTTTCATCGCCTAATTGCAGTCTTTCAATTGCATTGAATTAGGCAATACAACCTTAGACGAACAACTACATATAACTTTTTTCACTGCTCCGTTATTTATTTTAACATTTTTGGCATTTAAGAACAATATGGCATAATTTTTTTTTTAATCTGTTTATAGTCGCATTTAAAGTTTTAAGAAAAACATAGTTTTATCACTGAAGGCTTTCCCGTAGTTACAGAGTGCTGACTCTAGAGACTCCTTCCATCGATATTAACTCAACAAATAACGTATTTTCTAAATAACATGGATCTAAAACACGCTTTTTTTTCCCATATAAATATTCATATCAGAAACGCTTTCAAACAACACAAGCAGACTTTTTCAGAGCTGAATAGCCGTTCCGAACGGAAAGAGTTCATCAGAAAACATCCGAATTTAAGAGCACCTGAAGCAGCCTGGGTGACAAAGACAGGATTAGGGTTCTCTGCTTCAATCGTTTGAGGAAAGTGAGACGGTACAAAGCGTGCAGGATTGAAATCTTTCAGGTGGCACTTCTGAGCACACCTCCTCTCCTAGACTCAAGTGTTTGGAATGTTGGAGTAGCGTCCATCTGACCCTCCAGGGCCCCCGTCTCCCTCCACAAGCTAAATGTTATTAAACGTCCACTGATGAGCGACGGAACTGGTTTCTGCAGATGAAAAGCATGTCCTATGGAAAACCCTGTTTTTGTCCTTGCAAATTGACGCTTTTCCAGGAAAGTGCGACGTTCTGATCGATTTGATCGTTGTTAAGCAGGATTCGACTCATCCCCTAAAATGACTCGTTCTTTATTTCTTTCATGCCATTTTGACAAAACTGCCCGTCACCATCAAATGTTCATTTTACTGCAAACCAAACACACAGCACAAATACACACATTCAATGTAATGAATCTTTGATCGTATTTTGCACGTAGAGCATTGCATCATGAAAAAAAAAAAAAAAGAACGATTCTGATGCCAGAGAAAACATTACACAGAGCTAAGTGGGTCAGCACATGATTACATGCTGGTAAAGTGTTTTAAGCTGTTTCATTAATCCTGTTTTTGTGACTTTCCTTTATTTTAACAGCTTTGCCTTTGAATTATGTTTCATGCCAGGTTTGATAGAACTCCAGTACTCCATTCAGTCAGACACAGAAACTAATACAGCTGGAATAAAACGCTCAGGATGCTAAACAGTTTCAAATGTGCAGTAATTTAAATTTTTTTTACGCACAGACTATAAATGGAGTCTTTGATTTAAAACCCACAGGAAGCTGACGGAATTTTACCACTTATGTTTTATAATATTTTCAATTTTACTTCTGGGACTTGAGCTCATAACCTTCAATAGTACAGAACCTGAGTCATAAAGTCATATTTATTATTTTAGATTATAAGTAAATAAATACTTATTAAAGTAAATATTGTTTTTTTTTTATTCTTGTTTATTATTAGTAGTAGTAGTAGAAGTAGTATTCATAATAATAATAATATTATTTATAAAGCCACGGTATAAATATTGTACATTTGATCACTATCTATCTATCTATCTATCTGTTCAAAAGTTAGTACCCCCTTTTTTTAATTTTTGCAAAAACATATCTGATGTCTCAGTATTAGGCAATATAACCTCAAACAAATAACAATATTTAACTTTTTTCACTGTGCCATTATTTATTTAACAAAAATGAAGCAAAAAAAAACAATAAATAATAAAAATAATTCAGTAGTTTTTATATGCACTTTTAGCAGCAATAACTTGAAGGAATTGTTTCCTGTATGACTGTAAGATATCAGTCTTTCACATCATTGTAGAGGAATTTCAGCCCATTCTTCTTTACAACATTGTGTCAGTTCATCAAGGTTCTCGTTATTTCGCATACACACCGCCCTCTTAAGGCCCTGCCACAGCATTTCAGTTGGGTTGAGGTCTGGACTTTGACTACGCCACTACAAAACCTTGATGCTTTTATTTATTTTTTTATTTTTTTATTCTTAGAATTTTGAAATTTTCTTAGAATTTCTCCTTAAATTTATGACTTAATATTAGTAAAAATAAAAAACATCCTAGCCCTAAAAACAGCTCCTAAGCTAAATATTGTTAAGAGTAGAGAGGAGGACTTTTAAGAGGCTTAAGAGTTTCTATAGCAGAGGACAAAATGAAAAGAAGAAATATTCTCCAAACACTGAACGTAAAGCTAAAAGTAAACACTGCTTTTCTGTCCAATTTGGTTTTCTTGTTCTTTTACTTCCTTTCATCTCTCTTGGATTGTTGGCTTCATACCATCCAAAAGTGCAACTTAAACACACTGTCCTGCAACCATGTAAATTGGTGAAAGGTGAGCCATTTTGCTCCCATCAATCTGAAATGGATCACAAGTAATAAAATCAATTTGGTAAATAAATGTAAGAACTTAAATATAGTAACTACTGAGTGGAAACTGGTTGCTTCAAAAGTAAACACATTTTCAACATTTGGCTGTTTAATTATCTTTTATATATTAAGCCTATAACAGAAACTTTGCATAAAGTAGCCTGCAGTCATGATTATACAATTTCATTATATATAAACATTATGATTGCACTGTCTGTTCTATTATCATGTTTTCTATTTTCACAAAGAGCACATTTCAAGACCTTTACAGAGGTCAAAGGTTATTTCTTATCAACCAATCACAGTCCTTGAATTGCATCATCCATAACAACGGGGTCGACCACACCTCCTCACTAACATAAAGGATTTTGTACTTTCCTTACTCAGAGTTGCTCTGAGAAGTTTCCTAAATCACTTTTAGTCTAGGACTCCCAGCTAGGACATTTTAGGCTAAGATAGGAGCTCTCAGAGAATTCTAAGAAGCTTTGTGAATACGGGCCCAGATCATCGCCCTGCTGCATGACCAAATTTCAATCAAGCTTTAGCTGTCAGACATAAGCCACTAGAATTTGCCTCTAGAATACTCTGGTATACAGAGGAGTTCATGGTCGACTCAGAGACGGTGAGGTGTCCAGGTCCTGTCGCTGCAAAAACCAGCCCAAATCGTCACCCCTCCACCACCATGCTTGACAGCGGGTACAAGGTGTTTCTACTGAAATGCTGTTTGTTTTTTATCAAACATGGTGCTGGGCATTAAGGCCAAACAGCAACACTTTGGTCTCATCTGTCCAGAGAACATTTTTCCAGAATTCTTGTAGTTGGTTCAGATGCAGTTTTGCGAAATTCAGTCTTGTTTCCGTGTTCTTTTTAGACACAAGAGGGTCTGCTCAGTCTTCTAATTGTGCTTTCTTGAATTTTAACATTTAACTTGCTCAGTGAGGCCTGTAGGGTCTGAGATGTAGCTCCTGGGGTTTTTTTGTGTTCTGAGCCCGGTCTGACCGGTCTGACCTTGGGGTGAATGTGCTGGGACGTCCACTCCTGGGAAGATTGGCAACTGTCTTGAATGCTTTACACTGATATTGAATAATCTGAATAATCTTTCTCAATGTAGATCATTAAACTCTAAATTGTTTGGCAATGATTTTATAACCCTTTCCAGACTCATGTGCAGCAATAATTGCTTCTCTAAGATCATTACTTATGTCTTTCCTTCTTGGCATTGTGTTAACACACCTGAATGCCCCAGATCAAACTGCCAAAACTTCTGTTTTTATAGATATCTGTACACCTGCTGATGATCTATTAATCAAGGGCTGATGATTAGCAGAATCTGGCTGCAACTTACCCTTACTATATAAGGGGTTACTTAGTATTGCCCACGTTGCCCACATTTTAGTTTAATAAATAATAGCAGAGTAATGACTAGAATTGGAGGATTTTATGATGTTCTTATACAAAATAAAAAAAAACAGAAAATGAAAAAAGGATGTGTGTGTATGTGTATATTGCTCTTTTGAACAGTTGATGTTGAGGTGTGCATCAACATGTATCTGCTACTTCTGAGGCTGGTGACTCTAAATGAACTTCTCCTCTGCAGCAGAGGTAGGTTCTGGTCTTGCTTTCCTGTGAAGGTCTTCATGAGAGCCAATTTCATCATGGTGCTTGATAGGTTTTGCAAATGCACTTGACACAATACTGTTACTGCAAGAACTGTTTCAGAACAGCTGATGTTCATGTCTTAAAATAACAACTCATTTTTTTCTTTGTTATTCCTTAATTACTAGTGTGTTATTTCATAGGTTTGAAATCTCCAGTATTGTTCTAGAATGTAGAAAATAAATCACTAAACAAAAAGAAGGTGTGTCCAAACTTTTGACTGGTAAGTTATACACACTCTAATAATAGTCTTGTTTTATTTCCTAATTTAATTAATTGTTGAATTCTTTTAATCAGGTATATTTTATGGTAAAATTCACATTTTCTCAGTGAAAAAAAAAAATCATTGAAAAAATTAACATTGTTTGTGAAAGTTTGTGCACCCCACTGCCCATACTTAGAAATCACACCCTCCAAACATGTTTTTTCTTCCTGAATCGGTCTTGCTTTTATTTATTTTTTAATACAAATAAAAAAAGCTAGTATGGAACTACAGAGAACATGTAGAACTCATTCATGTTGTTTAGAAATATAGAAAAAAAGAGACATGAAATGATGTAAAAACTGACATCTGTTCCTTATTAGTGTGTTTTAATCTCATGATTAAGTAATTTGTAATTAAGTATTTGTTATTTTGTCATTTTAAATTAGTAAGTTATTATGGTGCAGTTCATTTCAAATTTGCAGGATTATATATAAATTATACGTAAATTACATGAAAGCATTATGTGTGTATATA
>JAOVVA010000041.1:2776025-2789434 GCA_028565275.1 Leiocassis micropogon
TTATTTATTTAAAAAAAAAAAAATTTTTTACATTTTTATTGTATTCATATTCAGTAACCATTTAATCCCAGTCAGCATTTCAGACGATCCAGAACTCCAGGAACAGACCCAGAATTAAATTTTGTAGTACAGTAGGAATTCAAATTGGTTCAGTTTATTTGTTACTAAGCAGCTTTATAGAAATCTATATGGATCTTTAATCTATATATATTAATCCATAAAAAAACATAAATTCTTGAAAGGAACCAGATTTAAAATTTTCATATTAACTTTATAGATATATAGTCTTTTTTTATATATGTGTGTTTAATAGTCTTGTATTCTGTGACAAAATGTGTCCAAGTTGCCGTTATCCCATTATTGCATAAATCCAAGCTCAATGAACCAGCGCCCTACAGGAGGCCAGATGGACATCGGGATGATGTCTTTGAAACACAATCCCGAATCTTCTGCTAATATGCTACACTGGCAAGCACTGGGCCTGCTCGAACAAGCCCTTCACACTGGCCCTGTTTTAAAATGATTTTCTCCATTCACTCATTCTCCCTCACTCTTTCTCGGCATCTCGGCTCGACAATCTCTCGACTGGCAGTCCACATCCGACGTCCCTTAATGCCAAATTAAGCCCCGGGCTCTTTTATTTTAAAATGGAAAAAAACCAAAGAGAAGGGGATAATCACAATTCTACCAGCGAGAGAGAAAATTAAATGGTCTTTAAAAAAAAAAAAAACAAAAAAAAAAAAACTACAGAACAGCATATTAAAACCCTCGACCGCATTTGCTGCTAATTGGTAGATTATCCAGCCTGAGGGGGTGAGGAAGAGGAGGCTGGCCCCCGACACCCTCTTCCTCAGAGCGACCGGCTCAAATTGTGGCTGAAAAGAGCGAGGATTAGCGGTGCCATTGTGGTAGTGCATGACCTTGAGCGTGACTGAAGTTCCAGTTTGGCTCCTCCTCTTCCTCTTCACAATCTCTATCAGCACGTTCTCCAGCGCAGTGGGTAATTAAACACTTCGGGAGAGCTAACCCGCCCACACGGCACTCAGTAACTTCACCAGAGCGGGCGGCGTGCCACGTAACTCGGCGTTCCATCCAAAGACAGTTAGGCATTCTTAGCGAAAAAGGGGAGAAATAGAGTTGAGAAATGTGGAGCTGAAAGGATATAATGGCACGGAGCTGATGTTTTGTTGAGCTTTGTTAGGGTGTTTTTAGAATGTTCGTGCACTTTCCATTTAAAAAAACAACAATGAAAACTTGCAAATCACAGCAGATCCGTGAGCCGTTACTTAGCAATCAAGGGAACTTTCATTTCTCTTCACGGCATTCACAACTCCTCAGGGTTTCTCAATGATATGATTACATCATCATCTTATTTATCCCGCGGTGCTGTTAATGCTCAGTTCTGATTAGTCAGAATGTGTTGAGTTTATTTTTTTCAGCTCTGACAGTAGCTCCAGCTGCACGATTTATACTAATAGTAAGAGTAACCACTTACACATGGACCTTGTAAATAGATGTGTTAGAAAGTAATAATTGTTAATATGGTGATTTTTCTGTTTTATCATCAAATTGTACATGACAAATTACTGCTCTGTAGGACCCAAGACTCGAGGACATGCTGTTATTGGAAAACAATCAACCTCTAGGCATCATATCCAAACAGTTACTGATTCTTTTCATGCTGTATAAGAGCACACTCACAAGTTTTAAATTATTTTTTATTGCCTACATTTGTCTAGGTAATTGCTTAATCTGTGTTTGTGCAACATTGACAAGTGGACTCATAATTTTAATTTGGGTTTTTACATTCAATTATTCATGAATTGTAATAAAATACAAACAGTTTACAGTCCACACATAATTTAATTTCGGGTTGGTTGAACACATTTACTTCTTGTCTTCCCTCTAATGCTCTCACAGACTGAGACAGGAAGATGGTTTTTTCTTTTTTCTTTTCCTTTTTTTTTTTTTTTTTTTTGCGCGCAAGGCTCCTCACCACACCTGGACCAAAGCTGCTTTTCAGCACTTTGATAAAGTGCACTCTTTCCTCAGTCCTTGGCCGGTGCAGTTTTTCCCAGGCCGAGAGCGAACCCCATCGCCGAAAGAGATGTTTTTCGGCGAGAGGCTTTGGACGAGCGACTACTTTGCATCAAAAAGGAAAGGCCTCGGTTTCCAACTCTAACCTGCGAGCTGATCAAAAGGCTGAGGGGGCGTCTTTAAAGGAGGACTGCTTTCTCCCCCCTGCTTTTGACGGCAGACGGGCTCTCCAGAGGCTGCCGTGGCCTTGGAGGTTAGCTAAACCAAGCCCTTCAGTCTGGACCGTCTCAATGGAGAGCTTCACTCACTACATAGCCCTCGAAGCTTTCACTCGAAAAGCATGAGAGCAGCTTTCATGCAAAGTGTGTGTGTGTGCGTGTGTGTGTGTGTGTGTATACATGGGAGTATTTATGTGTGTGTGTATTGGAATTCAGCTCACTTATGTGATTGTGGATCCAAAAATAATGAGTGTATGAGTTTCCAGTGAGACTGAGATTGAAGACAGGATGAGGGTTGAATAGAAAAGTGAGTGTCGGCTGGAAGTCTATGTGAATGTGCACTGTGGCTGCTGTATTGTGGAATATAGCAATATAGAGTCTGTATCATAAATAACGTCACAATACTCGCTCTTATAAGATTATGTACTATCAATATATTTTTATTTTTAAGTTACTAGTTTTAAAAGTTACTAGCGCAATGCTAAGAGCAAAAAAAAAAACTACAAGATATATAAGAAGCATAAAAAGAAATCATATAAATCACACATTTTTTGTCAAAAAAAGATACTAATAAGAGAAATGAAGTTCATTTAAAAAGTAGCTAGCTATAGTTCAGTGCAATCTATTTTAAAGGATTACAGAGATATGTTTTTTTTTCTTCTAAACTTTAGTTTTACTGTTAATAAACTAAATAACCTGTTAGATATTGTGTGTCATATAAAAACCTCTTGTGACATGATTTTTTTTTTTTTTTTTTTGTCAAATGAACCACGGGAAGATTAAGATGTTGTTGGTTTTTTACATTTTAAAATAAATTTATGGATAAATAAATATTTAAATCCATAATAAATAAATAATTATATAAAATAAACATAATAATAAAAAAAAAATACATAATAAAAATAAATAATCTATAAATTCTTACTCATTTATAGCAGCAAGGATTTTTAAAATCTTTGTTATCCTTGTAACTCATAAAAAATAAAAGAAACTTTTAGAATATTTACATTTTTTCTACACCAAGTAAAGGGAGCACCAGTATGTGGCAATGCGGCTCCACGTATTATGTATATCTGTGATCAGGATGGTGCGTGTGTGTGTGTGTGTGTGTGTGTGTGTGGTTCTATAATTGTTGCTGAAAACTCACCATTGAGGTTAAAAGTCATCTTATAAGGACAGTGTGTGTGTGTGTGTGTTTATGTATTTCTCTGTGTCCATGTGTGTACCACTCATGTTTATCCTGCCCCAGCTGCTTTCACTTACAGGACATGGGGCGGAGGTGCACTGCGGGGGTCACGGGGTCACAGCGTGACCTCATCAAATTAGCCCTAACCGAGCGAGGTGTTTAGCGCGAGTTAACGTGCGTAGGCCTATAAATGCAAATGCAGCGGCCCAGATGCCCACTTCAAACACCGTTGCCCTGGAATACCCCTGAAGGCCCTTCCACTACTCTGCGTGTGTGTGTGTGTGTGTGTGTGTGTGTGTGTGTGTGTGTGGGGTATGCTTTTTTAAATGACAATGCCTTTTTCTCTAGCCAACCAGGTGCGAAACACACTCTGAGAGAGGGAAAAGAAAGCTGTGTGAGATCTGTTACAAACACATTCACCATGAATATATCAGAGTATCAACGCTTTAAATCATTTGAAATAGAAGGAGTGTGTTATGCTATCTCTCTCTCTCTCTCTCTCTCTCTATTTCATCTCTCTGAAGGGAGAAAAATGGACCCGTTAAAGGGAGAGAAAACATTTGCAAAATGCCCCCACATTAAACAGAGAGAGAGAGAGAGAGAGAATAAAACAGGCTGGATCTGGGGTTGCAGATGATTATGGGTGAAGGCTGATTGGATGCCCTCAGGCTGTGGTGCATGCTGGGACATATGGCAGCTCCTATGTGCTAATAAACACCTGTGGACAGGGTGAGAGAGGGGCCTCCGCCACCTGTGCCCACCTCTGCTACTCTTTTTTTTTTTCCTCCTCCGTTTTTATTGCATTCTCACTTCTACACTCCTCCTTAGCATGCTTCTCTGTTGTTTTGCTTAGTCTCGCTTAATCATTTCCTTTCCGACAATTACTGTAAATCACATAACATACATTTATTTATTTCTGTCTATATCTATGTATTTGTTCTTTTTTTTTTTTCTTTCTTGAGCTAGATTTCAGCATTTTCTTTCCCAAACCTCTTCCATGCTGTTTACATCACTGAAAATAAATCTTCCGGTTTTTTTTTTTTCCATCCTGTGTAACAGGGAACTAATACCTTTGGATCATAAGGGCCAATTTAAAAGACTCTAAATCACCTCATTGTGTGTTCATAAAGCCGAACTGGGCGTAGCGACCTGGGCGAGGATGCCCGTCCCGGCCCAGGATGCCGTGCGGTGGCCAGAAAGCACATGTTGCTATGTGTGAGAAATGGCCCGATGTCTCTGTGCGCTGGCCCGGAGCGCGCAGCCGTGCTCCCTCTGACTTTATTAGTGCCTTTACTGTGGGTCTGGCCTGCAAAACCACATTACAAGTGGCACCCTTTAGAAAATATGTAGGCCTGTAATCTCTGGAAAATATCGCTTTAGCACCATGACTGATGTCCTGGTGCAGGTTTTTTTTTTTTTTTTTTTTTTTTTTTCAACTCCAAGATGGGGCCTGATAATCAAGTGAAAAATAATTTATTGGATTTCATTTTCAAAAACATCTGGTCCTGATTTGAAGTGGCCCCGTCGGACATTCCGCGTGTATTAATGCAGCTCTCGGCACACGTGAGTCCGTCTGCGAAGGGAAATGAAGTTCACGATTCTGTAAGGTTGTCAGAAGAAGCAAATTGAGGATAATTACTGGGTTAGTGATGCTCGGCTTGTTGAAGCGATATCAAAAATAATGTTGGTGTTTTTCTTTTCAAAGCACAGATTAAGTGGGAAATAATTCTAGATTAAATTAAATGTAGTTGAAAATGGAGTAAATTAAAACGTCAGTGAACCCGATTGAATTTCTGGCTGTGAAATAATTCATTTTTAATGTAGAATGTTGTATATAATATAATATAATATAATATAATATAATATAATATAATATATAAAAGTATTTTTAAAAAGTAGTAGCAGAGAGTAAATACAGATACCTAATAAACTTATTTGTGTGTGTGTGTGTGTTTTGAATCTTTTTTTTCTTTTACTATCTATCTATCGATCTATCCGTCTATATACTGTATATATAAAATGCCATTTATGTTTCTAATTCCTGCTCTTTACTCTGTAGCATAAACATTTTCTAATTCCTATTAAACAAAAATAAATAAATTAACTTAACAAAAAGTTTCTAAATCCTTATGCTTTCATTTGAAAAGAATCACCAGAAGGAAAACTTTGGATGATACATTAATAAGGTATGTTATATTATGCTATTATTCTACTCATGTACGTCAATCTACAATATGTACATCTGGACACATTATTACGAAAAGTAAAAATGATTCAAACTTTTATTCTCTCGTCAGCATTTTAAAAATGAGGCACTTTTTTTATTACAGTTGTCTTTAATACTTTAATAGAGAATCAACTTTTTTTTAGCTTTAAATGAAAAGTGCTCTTTGATTTCATTACAAATGTGCTTTGTGTGTAATTAGTGAAATGAACAATTAATGAATATCATCAGTGTGAGACGGTTCCATACGTTCGAATTGTCCTGGAGCAATTTATCTGGAAATAAGTTTAATACAAATTGACAGAAGTAATGAAATGATTCCAGATGAATTTAATAAAATGTATACGTATTTTATCTTTTTTTTTTTTTTTAAATGAATGAACATGAGAAGATTCCTGATGCCTTTGAAAAGGCTGTAGGAATTTATTCATCGCGTCCTTTAGCTCATTAGAATTAGAAATGCACGACAAACATGTTGTTTCCTCGCGGATGTAATTGTAAATCAGTGGTTAGAGAACTAATTAAGTTGACAAAAAGACCTGGTCAAGAGTTACATCTCTTCAAGGGGTGCATTCAAATGCTCACGTCGTCTCTCTCTCTCTCTCTCTCACACACACACACACACACACACAGTTTGCCGGGCAGTTTCACTGCACTCGCTACAGAGGATAATGAAGTGGGAAATGAGTCATATTCCTCAATACGGCAACGATCTAACAAAAAAATAAGCTGTCTTGAGTCTTGAGACTTCCACTTAAGAGCGACTGCGTGGTACAAAAAAAAACACAAAAACCAGGCTTCTCCACATCACGTCATGGTGTAACTCTTCACCGGTGCCACCTATCTGATCTGAAGCCTAAACACTCCCGACCTTTAATCCTTTTCCTCATCCTCTGTTCTCCAACGAGGACCTTTTGACCCATTCAAAGAGCCACTGCCCTTTGATACTGAGTACATGTCGGAAAAGTGGGCGCTCCCCCACACCACACCACACCACACCACACCACACCACCCCGTTCTGTTTCTAGTAAATAGCTTCAGATGTAAAGCGCAGAGATCGGCTCTTGAGGGCGAGCGCGGTAGAATGAGATCAAGCCTCCTGAAAAGCATGCCCACTTCAGGAACTAGCTGCTCGGACAATGCGAGTAGGGTGGAACACCGTTCGGTTGAAGTGGCGCACCATTCAGGGGCGCAACAAGTGACAAAGGGGGTTGAATGTGAGAGTAACCTGCTGTTTGGATAAATAAAGCTACTCTATCATCTCTTATAATTGCCCGGGGCCCTTTTCCCCTCTCCTCTGTCTCAGCACCCCTATTGTCCAGCGCCGAGGCCTGTCCGGCCCCCTGAGATCCTCCTAATTGCTGACAGATTTGATTTCTCAGTGACGACGGGAGCTCTGGTCATGGCCTTTACATCCAATAATTGCTTTCTCTTCTCCCCCCTCACGCTCTCCTCCCCTTCCCTTCCTTTCTCTTCCCTTTCCTCCATCAGTCTCGTCCTCCCGAACCCAACCCCCTGCAAGTCTTCTCCCCAAACGGAATTCCCCTCTCCGGGCTCCGCTTTAATGGTTTCCTTCTATGCTAATAAATCCTCGCCATTTAAATCACATTTAGAGATGTTTTGAATAACTGATTCCAATTACCCCCGCGGCCTGGCACCGCGACTCGAGCAGAGAGATAAAGAGAAACTGAGAGGAGCTCAGGCCAGGATGAAGGCATGGTTGTGTAAAGGTGATTAGGATGAATCACAGTCAGGGTTGCCGTTATTTAAAAAAAAAATGAATCGACTCTGCCCGACCAATCAGACGCAGGAATCCAACAGTGATGTAACCTAATAAATATATGAGATATATACATATATCCAGCAAGCATCGTTCTACATTGGAGATTAATAAGATACTTCTTTTCAGTTCATCTACAGGAAAGTCTAGAACTTGGCAATTTCCCAGGTGTAGCAATAATTCTCTATAAGATATATTATGGAAGTTTCCCTTTAAATATAATCATTAAAATACTTAGTAAATCTTACTGTTGCATAAGCGCGTGAATCCATTTAACATCTCGTGACCGAAACGCGCTTTTACGAGAGCAGTCTGTTATTGCAAATAAATAAAACTGGTAATGTATGTAACATTAACAGAATGCATTATAACAGAAATATTATGAATACTTCACGAGTCACGTCATCAGACAGTCGCATCGTCCAAAATGTCAGATCATTCCAGAAAAATCAATTCTTTAAATCAGTTTTTTTTCTCTTAATTCTTAACAAAATTTGAATATCAACTCACAACCGTAACGACCACATTTTTAACAAAATCCTTAACGTTCTCCTTAAAACATTTTAAAATGCAGCTTGTCAGCACAAAAACATTTCCAAACATTGCAAAACTGAGAAAATGTTACTTGAAAGGTCAGAAAATAAAACAATTAAATGTATAATTTCTTTAAAAAAAAAATGGTGCCTCACTTGTCTAATTAACTAGTAATGCTTTATTCTCCAGGGCGAGAGCCGAGCTAGTGCGTTCATGATAAACTAAACAATATATAAAATCTGCTCTTATGGTTAAATCCTAGAATTTGGAAAAAAACAATGCTCAAATTTTGATTACCTTTACATTTAAATTCGTCCGCAAACGAGCGACGCAATCAACAAATTGAAAGCGTACGTGGCTTATTCTTCACTACAAAGAGTTTCACACTAATAAAAGTCCTTCAGCTGTCTTTCTCTAGCCTCCTTCTTACACACACAGACACACAGATACAGACACACACACAGTGTTCGCTTCCCTTTGGGAAAGCTAGAGGGCTCACTTGAAAAAAAAAAAAAAAAAAAAAAAAAGAACCACAATCACTCCAGCAAACATTAAAAGCCTAATTATCCCGGGAACAAAAGTGCCAGTTTATTTTCACTTAACACAATTAGTCCTAAACTGCATTTGAGTTGCTAATCCAAGCTAGCACATCATTCTCTGCCAATTATTCATAGTTTCATAGTTTCCCATGCCTCCAGTATTCACAGTTTCAAAGCAATTTGTCTTGTTTTTTTTTTTTTCGCTTTTTTATTTTATTTTTTTTTTCCGCCTGGTGTCAGCTGTAGGAACGTTAATCACACTGCCTACACGTTGCACGGATTAGCCGCTCAGCATCGACCCGCTGCACCTCTCAGCCAAGCACTCGCTCGAACGTATACCGCTTTTTTGTCTTTTACGCCCGTAAGTGCTTCTGCGATACGTTCGCTGTCAGAATCGTTCTAATCCGCTCACTGAGTGGGTGGAATAATTAAATGATTAGTGAAATATTAAAATATTTAATCAATTCCTTGCCTTTTCTGTTCACAAAGCCTCCACGTGAAGCGTTTACAGAAAGAGGCGTTCGCACCGAATTGGTTTGACAGCGAGCGCCGAATGTTTGAAAGTAATTCAAATGGATTCTGTCATCATGTGACCTTAACCACTGTTGACTCCTCGCGCTACGATCCTCACGTCCGCATTCGTGATCGCACACACTCATGAATCTGCAAGCATTGCAGCAAAAATGTCCATCTGTACAAAAAAAAAAACAAACATCTGATATAAAATTTCAACACAGCTTTTAATATGAACAATTCTGTTACCTTTGGATGCTTTTTATCTGTCTTTTTTTTTTTTTTTACAGGACCAAAGGTCACTTTGTCAATCACAAATGTCCAAATGTCATCTACATAACCTTTTATTAAAAAAAAAACTTTGACAATATCACATTTTCCAACCGAAGATGCCCTTTTGTGTAGCCCTGAGACCAAAATACATAGCACCTGATTATAATTAACCCACGTTCGATGGTTTCCTGACATCGTGCGATGTCACTTCCCATCTGTCCAGGTTACAAACTGCCTCCACGACGAGAGAGCAAGAGGCAAAGCGCATAATCCAGAGTACAGATCCATCAGGAGGAACATCTGGTAAGCGCATTTGGGTTCCTCTGCTCAGATATGAACGAGGGCCTTTTTTTCCCCCCCTCCTTTAACACGTCTCATAGAAGAGTGATGGTGACAGTAAAGCGAAGCTCCGGCTCGCTGACCCCTCAGTGCTCAGACCCCTGGGACACCTGCACCGAGTGGACTTTTACTGCCACAGTGCTAATAGTCGTAACGTCCTGCAGGGCAGAAGAGCGGCACAACCACGCCTCGCTCAGTTTTTAGAAATGACGCAGGTTTAAATGTTTGTCCAATGCAAAAAAAAAAAAAAAAAAAAAAAAAAAACATAATAGAGTTTGAGATGTTTAAATTGATGCGAATACACAATATAGTCTGTTTGACCAGACGCAATTCTGTTTTATGAGCGATTTCATTTCGAAAGGGATTTTTCTAAGACAAAATGAAACACCCGACACTTTAGTACTGTTTAAATGAGCTTAGCTTTAGCGTATAGCATCTCATGCAACACTCCACTTTGTCGCTCTAACACAAAACAAGAGAATTTAATGGGAAAAAAAATCTAAACTAATCCAGAACAAAACTAGTAATCAACCAGAGCAAAAGAAAAAAAGTTTTAAACTTGAACCATCAGTTACATAATGTAATCTTAATGATTTTTACAATATTTTTACACTATAAAAAAATACATTAAATATAATCAGAAAATGTTACGAGTAACAACGACAATTGCCTTTTTTTAAAATATATATATATTTATTTCTAAACACCACTTTCAAACCCTTAAAACTCAATCCGATACGCCCGGCAACACAGCAAAAGTTTGTAAATTTATATATATGGGGGTTTTAGACATTAAACTGGGCATTGGGTTTTGGGTTATATCAGGTAGAACCGAAGTTATCGTTACTTCTATAACATATAAATTTGACCACTACCGGAATATGAGAATGACGTCGCAAAAATGTACTGTAGAACTGTAGAAAATTAGCATATTATTGTCGTAGAAACAACTGAAAACAACCATAAAAACACATGATCATGTGTATCTGTGCTATCTTTTTGCCTGTGTGACCCTTTCTGCTGAGTCATTTTTGTATAGATGGTGAAAATAAACTAAAATTTAATTCATGTTGCCTAAAATATTTATTAAAATAAAAATAAAAAAATGGCTAAAATGCTCGTTTTTAAGGGATTTTAAGGGTTACTTCACATCAAGCACTGTTTCAGATCCGAAATAACGTCGGAAAGAATGTAAAGTTAACGTTATGCTAGCGTAACATTACGGCTTAATTAGCATGTTAGCGGTGGTTAATTTGGAAAAGGCAGAAGTGATCCGTTCTGATGTTTTACCCAGGAGGAGTTCATTACCAACATTTAGAAACACTCTGCTAATTAACTTGTGCTGATTTGGACTTTGGTGAATGAGACCTGAGTCCTGTACATACGAGTCACTACAGGTGTATGTGGTTAAAATTGAAATTGGACGTCATATCCATTCCTTGAATTTTGTTCCACCGGGTTGTTTTATCCGCCAGTATATTCAGGAACATTGATTTACAGTATATACTATCATTTTTATTACAGCAAAGGAAGAATGCTCGCACATAATGGAAGCACTCCTCAGATATCCCATAACACCTCCATGTGAAAGGGTGTGTGATGTGAAAAAAAGGTCGAGTTGACTCTTATCAGCCCAACACACCCCTGTTGAGCCCCAGGCTTGTGAACTTCGGCCCCCGGTGCTTGTAAAGGTCATCACTTTAGCTAAACGCTGCCAATACGTGGAATATCTCTCCATCTCTTATATTCAGGAACCTGACATTCTTCATGTTTAACATTTCCACTGTATGATTTGGATGGACAGACATCATCATCATCATCATCATCATCATCGTCTTCTGCATCGTCAACGGTGTCACATTTCTTTATTAATATATTTTTTTTCTTTTTCATTTTCTGTCCAGGTTTAGGTTTCTGATTTACGCAGCTGTAAGTGATAAACTGTACAACAGAGTGGAGGAGGAAATAAGGAGTGATATTAATCACTATAGAGCTGTGTATCAGTTATGCAAAAGGGTGTGTTATATACCGTAGGTTGGATGTTGGATGTTCAAATAAAATGTGTGTTAATAGAAAATACAGAAAATGAAGACAATAGAAAAAAGGACTGGTGTATAAATAAATGAATTATATGCCTTCTTTTAAAAAAAAAATCCAAATTCTAAGACAAATTATGATGTAATGAGGTACAAAAGCTACTGTGTAAGAATAATAAAATAAATATATATTTTTAAAACATTAATGATGAAACAAAATGACTACAACAATAAATTACTTATCAGCAACATGACTGATTTCTCTGCTTTGCTTTTTTTATTCGTTTTTTTTAATATGAAGTTTAATTTTAAGTGTGTAACCTAGCATGAAACATAATACTTCATGTCATAATGCAAACTTAATGCTAATTTTAACTGATGTTTTTCAGAGAAAAAAAACCCACATATTTTAAGATTTTTCTTTCAGATTCATCAGATGAACTTGTGTTTGGCTCTAAATCTGTGCATCTGAGACAATTAATAAAACAACATAATTAAAACAGAATAAATATTAAAAAAAGCTTAAATAACCTCAACGATGATTACTTTTCTGTGACGCCACATCTCAAACTGTTTGATCCATTTTGCAAACGTTTTTATCTACTCATGAAGAAAAAAATACCTTTTATCCATTTAGACTTACATAAAAAATTGTGCAATGTCCAACTTTTAACAGTCCTTCTCTTACCAGCCTGTTTTTTATTCTCTCTTATGAAGTCTGAACAAACACACACACAAAAAAAAAAAATTACTAATTTCATATTTGCTGAAATGGAATTGTTAAAAAAAATAACCTGCGCTATGAACACTTTGTGTTTTATTAGCTTATCTCATCTCCTTCACTGTATATCAGGAAATCCTAAGTGTTTTTAAGAAGTTTCTATTAGCAAAATTTAGCTCACATTTAAATATTTGCAAGTGGTTTAAAGTAAAAAAAAAAAAAAAAGAACCAGAAAGACATCCTCTGTCAGCGATTCCTCACAGCTTTCCATGTGGGTGTCTATTCTCTGTTTATGTGATTACCTCCGGAAACGTCTGTTTATATTTATGCGACGTGTTTATTTAATTTATTCGCTGAATAGGGGCTGTTTACATCTTAAACGGATACGGCGTTATCGGTGAAAGGAGACATGAAAGCGGCGTGGCGTTTAGTGGAGCGTTCAGCTTTGCCGTGGCTGGTAATAGGCTTTCTCAGGCCTGCGATTGCACTTTGAAGCCGAGCTGACTTAATGATCCCGCGGTGCGCTCGCTGCCATGAGTCTGCTTCTCACACATTTTTAAACACTTCATCACTTTGGATGTATAGCCGCTTTTCCTCCAACACTTTCCCCCGGCATGTAATACAGCTTAAGACTGTCGCCGGTATGCAAATACACCGCTGAAATCGCTCGGAAATGGAATTGTGGGGCCTCTTCATTCCTGATTTCAGCCTGTGTGCTGCGGAATAATAATAATAATAATAATAATAATAATAATAATAATAATAATAATAATAATAATAATAGAATCCAAAGATCTTCATGACGAAAGGGAGGAAGAAGAAAAAGGAAATACAAATTCATTAAAGATTTCTGAAATTCATTTTGGTGTGTCTCTTTATTCTGACAGTTGATGTGCCTGGACATGTAATTATTATAAATATACCTGTATTTACTAAATACATTTTAACGGAAGAGAGTAAATACTTTTAAAATGGCAATTTTGCAGATAAATATATTTACAGTATATGT
>JAOVVA010000041.1:2823898-2851900 GCA_028565275.1 Leiocassis micropogon
TTAAAAATATTTAAATAAATACTGTATTGACATTTACCTCAACTAATGATGCCGAAAAAAATGACATGAGACGAATCTTTAGATGTTATATCGTTATAATAATATGTGAGTGCTGTGATACGATACGCAAGAATTTCTCGATGATTTTTTTCACTCTTCCTGTTCGAAATTCACTCGGACATCTAAACAGGCAGCCTCGCCGCGGTTAATGCCCGAAGTGATTAATAGGAAATAAAAAGCCGATTCTCTGTAAGAGTGTAGGAGGTGACGGAGCGGCGAGCTGCTCTCAGTTTCCTGTCTGCGCTCCGTGGGTCTTTTCTATGGCAGGTTCATTTACTTACACACACACACACACACACACATATGCACACACACAATGTTGATCCTGTATGACAAAATGCACTTTCACTGAGTCATTATCAGAGTGAAAGAATTTGTGTCTGTTTCCTTTTGATTTGTTTGGCAGTGATGAAGAGTTGAGTAAGAAAAATGCTTCCCCGGAGAAAAAACAGGGAAGGAAGACCACAAGAGAGTCTGTAAGTTAATTATTATTATTATTATTATTATTATTATGAACATCATTTGAGGGCAGTGTTTAATATTTTTTAAATATATGTACATATTTTATATCTCTGACATGCAGGGAAACACCACAGGGTGTGATATGATAGTTTAGGAACGTAATTAACAACAAAGTGAACTATTTCCTCGTAACAACAGTTTCCCAAAGTGGTTTGCTCCATCTCACAGCAGTTTGTACTTTGAGTGTTATGATGTCTCATGAGCAAGATAAAGTTATCACTTGTATTGTAGTAGCTATAAATAGGCGTTCCCGCACCAACCTGTCTTTTGTTTAAGTTAAAAATAAAAGCAGCTTGTCATGTAGACAGATTAGGTTATTTTTCTCCCTGCTGCCTACAGTAGTTGTGTCTCAAGCACGTAACTTAAAATTTCTTATCTCCGTCCTCAATCTGTGCGAGGACAATATAAAGCTGTTGAGTAGTATGCGTTTTTTTCTTCTTCTTCTTCTTCTTTTCCTTTCTCTTTCTTCTTTTCTGTTTAGATTGAAGAGAAAAAGTTCCGACTTGCCTAAAACTTTTAATTAATCGTTTACTGGACGGAGCAGCATCCGACGCAGATCTCTGCCACGGTCTCACTCGTGACACTTCTCCTCGAGTAGCATTTATCTAATTAACGAGCGAAATAGCCAGCCATCATTTTTGATCTGCGTGTAATTTGAAATGGTGCGATGTTATTAACGTGATTCTGCTTCTTGTCTTTCCTAGTGTTTTTTTTTATATATTTTTTGGCACCAGCCGCTGAATAATTGGGACGCTGACAACGATGTGCAATTTGGCGCTGATGTGACGGGTCAAACTGCAGGCAGCGTTAAACAAGGGCTTGTCGTAATTGTAATAATGGTTAATGTCATTACGTCCAGCGCGGAGCAGCGTTTAGCTCGCCGAGACAGACATCGAGATGTTGTTTAAATGGTTACCAGTGCTGAAAATGGCTTTCCTGGTGGCACGTCTGCGAAAGGACCCAATTAAAACGCGAGGGGGAGGACGCAGGGTCGCGCCGTTTCAAAAGACTTGGGTTTTACATTTCCCTGCGCAAAGGCCCTCATTAGCTCCAGTAATGAGACAACTGGAGAATGCCAAGTGCAGGTCTTATCGCGGCGCTTCTCGCAGATCCACTCGTCAGCGCTTCTCCGGTTCATGGTCGTTCCCTTGCTGCTTTTCTTCTTCACACGGCGTCATTTCCCTTTCACTTCTTCAGTCCTCCTGTCTTTTTTGTCTTTTTTTTTTTCTCCCTCTCTCTCTTTTTTTTTTTTTCCTTCTTCTTCCCCGCCACTGATGACTTTCATTTGGAGCTCGAGGTTTTTCTTGGCTATCACACGATGGTCATCCGACGCAGCGTCGGTGTAGATCATGACAGTTTTACTTGTAAGTGTTGGATTCGGGGTTAACGAAAGCAGAAGCCCGTCCAGCCAACATCAAGAAGTTATTGCAGCTCTCTTTTGTAGTCTTTGCTTTGGCAGTTTTATGAAGCTCGAACAGTCTTTGTTGTTTCCCCAGGGAAAAGAAAAGGAATGTCAGTAGCTTTATCTTTATTATTGTTATCGCATGAGGCTAAGCTTAATTGTTGCTCTTGTCAGCCGAACGAGTCAAGGTCCCGGGTCAGGCGAAGGCTCAGAGGAAAGGCCTACAAATCTGAACACTCATCCATCTCCCATAAACACAGAGGAGTGAGAAGGTCCTTAATCAGCCTGAGAGAGAGAGAGAGAGAGAGAGAGAGAGAGAGAACCTCCCCATGTGTCATTCCTTTAAAGCATATCAGTGCATTTTAATGAATTAACACATTTATTTTCATAACGCTCACAATGTTCTGTCACGTTATTATTTCGTGCCGAGTTAACTTTGAGTTATCTCGATGCTTTAGATCTTAAGATGCTTAAGGGATGTTGTGAATTTTTCCTACATTTTTCATCCCCGTGAAGGGTCTATTTAAGTTTGATTTGGCTTCAGCGGTATAGCTCTAATTATTACCACAGCTGTATTCTTGATTGCGTATGGTCAAAATATTAGCAGGACTACACTGATACGCTTGTCCTAACGTGTTATTGTTTTCATAGTAACGGAAATATATCATAGACGGGGAGATGTTCCAAACAGATCATGAAACAGATTACAATAACGTATTACGAAAAAACTTTGTCCATAAGGAGATGTTTATGTAGAATCTTTGGACGGAGTATCCAGTGTGAGCACTTTCAGGAAATTTCTGTAAATTCTTGGACGCTGGAATACCGTTAAGATGGAGGACTTTAAATTCACTTTCCGCATTCTTGATAACTTGGAAGGCTGGTCAGTTTTTGTCACACCAACCCTGCTGTTGATTATTTTCCCGTAGCAACACATCCCGTACTTGACAATTTCTTACTCATTAGTGAGGCAGAGCCATGAAATTGTTTTCTCAGCCATTCTAAGAACTCGATAGACGTTTGTTTGGTATGCACGACAGGTGTAACTCGTTCCGCCACATGATGAGAATGGTATCCCTCGGAATTTTACAACAATACCACGAACCGCCGCCCGCCGCCTGGAGGCTGATCCCAATCTCTGGCTCTTTATTTCCTCAGGAGGCCGAACAGCTCCAGAACAGCATGGCGGCGTACAGCACGCTCTCGTTCCAGGAGGTCGTGCAGGAGCTGGTCAAGCAGAAAGAGGTGGTGAAGAAGAAGGACGCGCACATCCGCGAGCTGGAGGACTACATCGACAACCTGCTGGTCCGAGTCATGGAGGTGACGCCGAGCATCCTGAGGACGCCGTACGAGCCGAAAAGGAAAGCGGGCAAGATCTCCAAGAAGTAGACTTTAACCTTAGGGTGGTATCGTTGTAAACAATACAAGTGGTGTTTAAAAAAAAAAGGAAAAAAAAAAAGTGGTGTTACAAACAAAAGTTCTAACTAGAAATTCTGATTAACAGTGATCGCACGTTACGCTCGGGTTACGTGTTAATCGGAATTCGATGACTCGAGATTGTGTGACCTTTAAAAAATCGGTGACCGATTGGAGGACTTTTGTGCCAATGCCAAACAGTGGCTTTTTATTATCTACTTTTCTCATTTATACACTGATTTTTGTGAATACACTGTTCTGTCATTTGTGTGGTGGTGCAGGACAACCTTTTTTTCAAGATATCACTGGAGGCAAAAAAATAAGATTATTAATTCTGGTTCAAATCCGTCTAAAATATAAAAGAAATTTTTTCCTTTCTCCCTGACTTGGTCATGTCCAGTTCCTTCCCGTCACTCTGTTAAGGCACTTCCCTATCAGCGACAGCTACCAACCAGGGTGGGCGCAACCCTAACACGTGCTTCCTCCGACCTATATGAAGCCACTAACACATGAAGCATCTTTTTTGAACTGCTGCTCACGGACCATTAGATGGCAGTGTGTCGCGCTATCCGCCCACTGCCGACTGCATGCGCCGGCAGATGTTCATGATTGGCTAGCGTCGCTACAATCGATGATCAATATGATCCCCCCCCCCATCACCATGGAAACAAACCCACAACCTCGAGGCGATACCACAAACTTGTTCCGTTGTGACCCTCGGGACAATGTCTTATTTTCTACATGTGTGGTTTTTTGTTTTTTGTTTTAAACTTGCCTAAGATTTGTAGAATCTACAGTCGGGATCAGATCAGGGTAGGGTCAGATAATTTCAAAATGTGGAGGGTTTACTGAGGCTGCAACACAATTTGTCTTTTTTTATTTATATAGCTAGCTTTAGATATAAGGAGTGTGTTTAAGAAGACCAACATTGCGATCGCACCGAAACTGACTGTGATAGGCTGATTTACACAGTATGAACAAAAATGTTAAATATATATTTTTTTTCTTTTCTCCTTAAGATTACAGTTCCCGTGTCAGTCTTATCTTTCACCTTTGTGGGTGTGTGAGCGAGCAGAGTTCTGTGTATGGAGGCGATCAGTTGTTACAGGGTTATGAGTATGAGTGGCGTCTGTCGTGTTGACTAGGAAAGAGTGTGTAGATTACTGTGACACCCTGCCAACAGGGTTACTCCACTGTTTACTATGGAACAGATCTGAAACTCGTATACCGTCTCTCCATCAATTCCTCGGTACGGGTTTTACCTCACTGCTGAAAAATGCTTCAGTTAGAGATACAGAGGTGCCAACATTTACGATTTTAGCTGTCGTCATTTCGATTTTTTTGATCCTTTGCTATGAGAGAAATGGGGACACAGGACGTGTGCGGAATTTCCCGTCTCGCTCATTTCACACCAAATTTATCCAAATTTGATTTCTTTTTCCGCTAGTAGGAAAGAAAAAAAGGTAGGTGAGATGACGGTCGCTAGTTGGACGTTAGACTACAGAGCCACAGTGCTTGTTATTCGGTAGCCAAGCTTTCGCTTCACGTCTGAAAAAAATAACAAATCATTTGATAGAAATGTGACGTCTTGTCATAACAGTACACCCTAGAGACCTCTCTCTCTCTCTCTCTCTCTCTCTCTCTGTCTCTCTCTCTTCTAGGAGTGTTTTATTTTTTTTTGGTTAGGAACGTTAGCACCTCTGCGGAAATGTTATCACTACTCAGTTATTTATATTACTGATGATTCTTCGAGCAGGTACTATAACCGTAATTTGTTTATCTCGGTACTTATTATGAAACAATACACTGGACCGATCCACAGTTACACTACTGAGTAAGTTTTGTTTAAGGTTGAATGAAACACGGCTCATGCTCCTAGGATTTGTTAAAATTTTGTAAGTTTTTGTTGTACGAGCTTCAATTTTTAAATATATACACGAAATACAGTTTAAAATTTGTCAGTTTTTATTAATTTTTTGAGTGCTGATTGGTAGAAACGTCTACAACTGAAAGTACTTGTTTATTTTTGGAAAATTCTCAGGTTAGGTTGAACGAATTTTTAAAGAAAGTTTTAATAAGTTGATTTTTGAAATTTGTCACCCAAATTGTTTTTAAATATATTTTTTACATAACATAAATTTTAATTATGGAACCTGTTAATTCCTTAGAATAACATTTTTCAAGATACCAAATTAAAATCCACAGTCTAGTAATACAAAAATAACCAATGTTGGATTATCACCAATTTCTCATGCCGGCATATGTGAGATGGAATGCACATTTTCCAAAGATCTTTTAAAAGATTTATGCCTGTTTTTAAGTTCAACCTTGGCCTGTTGGGTCTGACTAAGTCTGGTGTGCCAGATGTATGATGGTAAGCATGAAGTGACAAAGAATCGTCCTTTTATGTCTACATTCACCACATCAGGTCACTGCATATGACCTGATAATTTATGTTATTCAAAGTTCCTATCAAAATTGAAAAAATATTTTACATCATGTACATTTTAGATTCTTATTATTAATATACTTTATACAATTTTAATTAGGTACTTAAGTGAAATCAGGTAATTTTTGTTTTATTTGCCACTAAAACATGCAGGTGATTGTATGGCTTATTTATCAGTCACTCGTTTATTACAGTATATAGATGGCTAGGTGCAATATTGGCATTAATGTCTTTGGTGGGGTTTGTACACAGTGTTTTATGGAGTAATGAGAAATATGTGTTTTATGGTTCAAAACATTGGATGGTGTTTTATTAAGACCTCATTTGACAAGATCATAAAGTTATAACGTACTGTGCAACGAGGTTTATACCACTATTTCCACTAAGACGCAGTGCTAGCTTGGCACCATCATGGTAACGGATCCAAGACAACGTTACAGACGGCTAAATATCCAACATTTAGTCATTTTTGCTCTTTTAGTTTGCTTAAAACCAATTTGTTGATATAAATGTTAATAGCAGTACGCCTCCCAACATTAGCCCTGAAAGATACTTAGAAATAACATTATAATATATTTAAAGACATCGTAATTAAAGATATGGATGGTGTTGCTTCTACAACAGTACATCTTGCATAATTATAATAATCATGGGAACATTTTTCATTTTTTTATCACATATCTTTGAATCAAAAAGTTCTATAAATAGTTAAATTTACAATTGGTAAATAATATATTCTAACTCAAATAGAATTTAATAAATGATCAGTATTTTGTAATGAAATGACTATAGCACAGCCTGAATGAACAAACAAGTTTTGTTTTTTTTTTGTTTTTTTTCCCCCCCTTCCAAGTATCAAAATGATAGTTAGTTTATTTAAGGCAGAACTTTAAGGTTGAAGGAATACCTTTTTGGTGACTGTTGTTTCACAGATGCCGAAATCAAAACTGTAAAATGAATCGAAAATAGAAGTAGAGCTAGACAGCTCAGGATAGTGTACTGTATATAAAATGAAATTTACGCAACTATGATTTGTGCATTAACGCAGATTTTCACTGGCTTAGAAAGATTTGTGTATGGTTTATTGTACGTTTTGCACGCATCATTACGTTTTGCCACCTACAGTGTTACGGTGATATATTTTCCTCTTTTTTTTTTTTTTTTGATGTTAATGTTCTAAAAAAAAAATTGTGAATACCAAGCAACCAAAATCTGTCAGTTAAAAAAAGGCATAAAGTTTGAGTTTTATTTTTCATTTGAATTTACACTTGTTTTAAACAAATGTTTCAGCTGCTGTGTTGTTTTTGACGTTAAGAACTTTCTTCCAATTTTCTTACATTTTTACGGTACTTCCCTGTACAGTAAATTCTTTTTATTTCCATTGTTTCCCCCCCCCCCCCTTTCTTCCTTATTTACTATGCATCTTGGTACAGAGCTGCTGTTTACTCTGAATGTATTTCAAAACAATCAGCAAAGTCTGTAATCACAAATATGTAAGTGTTTTTACTTGATTTATTTTGAGCAATGATAATTATAAGCTGTATTGTTTGATTAGTTTTGCAGCATCTTAAACAGAAAAATAATATAATATATCATGGTGTCATTAAAGTTCTACGTGTCATATACATAAAAACATTTAAAAAGTTGTCCAGTTGATTAAGTTGGAGCCAAAAAATTTTGTTTGTTTTTTTGGGGTTTGTTAATATTGCTTTTATTGTTAGATATGTGTGTATGGTATTGTAAAGAAGAGTCTATCTATGTGATGTCACATCCATAATTGTGTTACATAAGGAATAAAACAAAATACAGCATGGTGATGTGGGAAAATATTCAACCACGTTATACTGTACCTCGTCGTGTTTTATTTCATTTAAATCACAGCAATTTTCCATTTACTCCTGAACAAATAATAATGCATGTTTTTTTTACCTGTTTACATTTATTTTGAATGTTACAAAACATCCATGAAACAAGATTTCTCTCCATTATCCATTTTACTTCAGAAAGAAAAGACCTGGGGACCTTGTGAAGCAAACAGTCCTCCTGAAAATGTCACCATATCAACCATTAGGTACATTTGCATGTAAACAGAATGTTTGCTTTACAATTTTGAAAATCACTGTGTATGTTATTATAGAAACTATAACATTTTGAAGCATATTAAAAGTATGAAACTTGTTGCAAAGTAGTAGTGCCGTGGATTAAAAGAACAAATCTAATGTGTAGGTGCATTTTAAATATCGATTTGTGCTCTCCCCGAGAGGTCATGTGACTAGGAAAGTTGACTCAGGAACGCGTGCACTTTTTCCAAATAAAGGAAAAAAAAAAATCACGGTACTAAAAGCCTTCTATGATGCTTTTAACACTTGACACTTGTGTGTATTATATGATAGGTTGTGCACTTATAGGATAAAATTTTCATTTTTGTTGTAAAAGCAGGAAATCTGCTTCAGAACAACAGATCACAGTTACGTCAACTGTTACAGAATTTAGTTTAGTTTTATTTCCCGAAAAAGGAAGCGAAGGTTGTAAAGAGCTGGTAACTGATGCATTGATGAGATACAATTCTACATCTGAGCAGTTGATACACTCTCACATATATATATATTTTTTTTATTATTTTGAACATGCAAATATTCCTGTTTCCATCTTTAACTTCACACTTTTCATAGATTTCGTTTATTTTTGGTCTGCCTCTGGATGATTCTTTACATGATGTAAATGTTGCTGTTTGTACTGTTGCTCCTTTGAAGGGCTGTTACAAAAAAAAGTCTCCAAAAAAGTGTATAGTACGTTCCACCCATCCAGGTGTTACTCAAATCTTCCTCTCAAATCAACTACTTTTCACACCTAAATATGAAAATTGACTTTGTATATGCAAAAATCACAATGCTATAAATGTAATTTGCATTAACATGGAACATATTTCATTGCATTATTAAATTCTAGTTTTTTTGTGTGTTTTTTTTTTATCAATTTTTATTAAGATGCAAAAAAAAAAACCTCTGATACTGTGATTGAACTTCACTGTTATCACTTTAATCAGGTTCTATATCTTATTGTAAATTAGACCATACTCATGTTGCTGATTTGGTGAGTCATTTAGAAAAGTATTTTTATTTCCTAGATAATTGAGAATTTGTACATTTCCAAAACCCTTCAAATCCTATACGATCCAATAATTGTGGATACAATGTGACACTATTAGAAGGAAGTAGAATCTCATCCTTTTCTAAAAAAAAATATATATATATATCACAAATTTATTAAGACAGATGCCATCTTAAATCCCTCCCCATATTCTAGGTGTGTGGCATGAGCATTGAACATTACTTCTAATGCTTTTTTTTTGGACCACTGTATAGGAAACACATGATTGTAACATCCTTTTCAATAAACACTGTTTACTTCTTAAACCACATGTACCGTCTCTTTATTTAAGGTCCTATCACAGGCTGGGGCAAAAAAAATATGCCTTTAAGCAAGTTAATATGAAATAGTTTTTTTCTTCAGATAAGGAAAAAATTTTAATTAAATAACATTCATAGCTCTTGTTAAAAGCTGTTTCATCTGGTAAAAAAAATTAACAAAGCTCTGATGTTAACATGCAGGTTATTTGGCTTTACCTGGAGAATCCTTAGCTTTAGTTAAGTAGATTAGTCAATTCTATTTGCAAATTCACATAAGAAATGAATTACTGTACTGTACAGTACAGTTTCTCTTAAAGAGAAAATAAGCAGTGATGAGCTGATGATGTAATCTGGAATTACTGTTGCAAATTTGATCCATGTACGGTTAATTTTACTGTTGTTGAACATCTGCAGAACATGCTAGTAGTAAAATTAGAGCAGCTATAAAAATCTATTAATCATTCTCTCATGAGCCTATTTTTGACATAAAATTATTAAGATAATAAAAACAATGCAACATGTCATGTTACCAGGAAAAGCACAAAATGTGACTATAAATGTGATTACATTATGTGTTATAAAGCACTAACACAGGAGACTAAATTATGAATTATAAATTTTGATAAATTATGAAAATTAAGATTGCTAAATTAACATTTACACAAACCTTAAAACTGTTCACTGTTTTAATCTGTTTATTATTATTATTATTGTTGTTATTATTAAACTTGGATATACTGTAATGTTCTATCTATACTGCTGATCCTGAACAGAGTCACAGAAGGCCAGGAGCCTATCCCAGGGGCCTCGGGGCACAATACATGATACACTCTGGACGGGGTGTCAATCGATTATAGGGCATAGGCATGCACACACTCACACCTCACACTCTACAGGCAATTTGGAAACACCAGTTAGCATGTCTTTGGACTGTGGAAGGAAACCAGAGAACCACGAGGAAACTCATTAAGCACAGGGAGCACATGCACACTCCATACACAAAGACGGGAATTGAACTCTCAGAATCAACCCTGGAGATGTAAGGCCACATTATGAACCACCATGCCACTGTGTCGCCTTCTTAGAATAAACGGTCACATTAAATCTGCCAAAATACCTTCAATTTACACATGTAGTTAAAAGTTAATTCCAAAATACTGGATCATTCGGCACTGCTGTAAACCAAATGAATAAATACATTTAATAAAACAAATAATATCTACATAATTGCATAATATGCAAACGACAATGGAGATGTAATTAATTTGCAAATTAGGCTAATATTGCAGTCACTTCTAGTGACTCCTAGTGGCATTTTTTGGGCACACACACACACTGGGCAATTTGGGACCGCCAATTAGCCTAACCTGCATATCTTTGGACTGTGGGAGGAAACCAGAGTACCTGGAAGAAACCCACCAAGCACGGGAAGAACATGCAAACTCCATACACACAGAGACGGGAATCGAGCCTGGCCGGGAATCGAACCCGGACCTTGGAGGTGCAAGGCGACAGTGCTAACCACTATAAATTTTGATTATTATGGCTGAAGGTACAGTATGAAATAAATAAAATACAGATACAAAAAATAATTTGTAATTGGACATAATTTGCAGCATTGCATAAGACCAGAAGGATCACCAAATACAGTAATAGATTTTGCAAAAATATACGGAATGCATAAAATCACCCAAACTCTTATCATTCAAACTGATGTCTTATATAAACTCTACTGTGATTAAAAAGTGTTTGGTGCCACTTAACATCTCGTCTTTGCATGCTCTTCGTGTTTGCATTAATCACGTGACCAAGGCAGCTTTTCTCTTGAAATATTTGCATATTCATCATTAAAATTGTGATGAGGCCTGTCATGCTATACAAATTGCTTTAACTAAATAACCAACTAAATAAATAAATGTTCCAGCACTGTTGAAACAGTCAGCAATTAAAGCTTCAGGGTAAAAAAAAAAAGAAGATTAATTCATTAATAGAATAAGGCTGAGGATTTCTGCAGACCACGCAGCTCAGGCGCATGCGTAAAACGCGATTAGCGCTAATTGCGCGCTCCTGGAGCTCCAGTCAGGTAATTAACGCACGCGCTGATTGGAACCTGATTCAGCGAACGCTTCAGAGTGAAAAACCCGCGAAAGGTGTGTACTGTAAGTTTAGTGTTTACTGATTTATTTGCTAATTTTAAACTTTCCAATGATGTTGTTTAGTGTGTTTACCAGCCTGTTGGAGGAGTTATGACAGAAGTTAGCACTTTTGTTTTATTTTAAAGCAGATATTAATAAAGGGAGCTGCGTGTTGGTGTTTAAATGTCAGTTTGTAATGGCCTCTCTAACATTCTTATCAATATTACTAGTTTTTAATTCATTATTAAGTTCTTGTCTGGAGATATAATTATGCTTTAAAACATCTTTTTTTTTTTAAAAAAACATTGCTTTATTTGAAAGAATCAGTATTTTTCTCTCCACAGTTCCTTCTTTCACTTTCTGTGGGATCCAAACAGGAATATTATAAAGAGGGGTTTTTTTTTGGGGGGGGGGGGGGGGGTTTGTTTGTTTGTTTGTGTTTCCCCTTTTTGGAATTAAGTTCTATTAGGAATACAGTAGTGGTTATCACTGTTGCCTTGCACCCCCAGGGTCTGGGTTTGATTCTCTGGGTACCCCGGTTTCCTCCCACAGTCCAAAGACATGCAGACTAGGCTAATTGTGTGCCTGTGTCCTGTGATGGAAACCCTGTATATTTAAATACTGGGAAGGTTATAAAGGATATAAAGGTTATAAATAAAGGAAAGGTTTTATCTGTACGTTGGTCAGAACTCACTCTTTTAATATCGTACGTTGGAGGACCCAAAACCAGTCTCAGGGGGGGAAAAAAATGTCGGTCTGTCCAGACAGATTGTCACAGAATCATGCAAACCTGGTGCTGGAGAGAATTTAATGATTTTTTAATTTTTTTTTCTGAATATTTTACTGGGATTGGTTCATATTTTCCCTGCGAAAAAACAGCGCTGAAGTGTTAAGTTAATTTTAGCGCACTGGAGTTTAAACAGACTTCTACTTTACTCTATAGTTTTAAGACAAAATTTCTCATCTGTGATTCACTCTCCGATTACAGAACAGGGAGTGTATTTGGCTGATGACAAAAGAAGTACAACTTAGTGTAAACAAGGCATAAGATACTCAATCTTAATTTTATTTTGCATTGATAAGTACAGACATGTACGTGGGCTTCAACCTGAAATATCATCATTAAAGCTGATGAGCTTATTTTTAGCTTACTTTAAACTTTAACTATTTCTACAAACTCGTTAAACCGTCAACAACAGTACTTGCACTATAACGGGCTAAAGCCATATAGACAACGATGAGTAAGTGAGTCAGTAAATTACATTATCTCAGTCTGTTTAAGGCTCATGACTGTTAGGAATGTGTTGGGCAACAGGGTGGCTTTTTAAAAGTCTTACCTCATTTGCTTATGTGAAACAGGAACGAATTCTTCTTGTTTACAATTTCTCTTAGATTTTCTCTCTCTCGGACTGCTTTGAGAATGAAAAGCCATTCTGCAGATTAGCCTATTGACACAAACCCTCTTTCTCTCTCTCGCTCTCTCTCTCTGCCTGTGTCTCTCCCTGACAAACCAAACCTGAGAGACTTCAACGGCTCCTCCAGTCCGCTCCAGGAAAGTTAGAAACAAAGCCCAGAGAGTGAGAGACGTCCTCTGCTTTCACACACACACAGACACTCACACAGTCACATGCAGGGGTATTTGTTCTCAAAAGCGGATTAAGAAAACGGCGAGCACCTAATTGGGCTGTTTGGATGGAAATGTGTAGCAGGAGTCCACCCTGAAATATCATTATGTTGTAACTAGTGGTACAGGAACTAATTTGAGAGCCGGTGCTGTATTATCGTGCTATTATCCCTGGCAGAGTCTGGAGGGGTTGTGACGTTATGGGTTGCTAGAAGGTCGGCTTACTGAGGACTCATTTGCATATTCATGGTGCCATCATGATCATTTGCATATCAAAACTCAATTTCCTGCAAACACTCAGAATGCGAAGTGTCACAAAAGTCTCTGTACATAGAACAAAGTGACATTTGTTTGAACACACAAAAAGTCTTTAAACATTTTTCATACTTTTTTCCCCCCTACAGATAGCCTTTAAGAATGGAAATCATCCAGTGCAAAGTTGATTCGAAGTGTACAGACACTAGGCAGGGTTGCCCTGTACAGTGCAGTACCAGGCTCACATTTCTATTAATGTTTGATGTTTGTGACTTTTTTTTTTTTTTTTGGTTCAAGCAAACATGTTCTTCCATAGTTTTTATTTACCTTTTGGCATATTTGGAGTCCTTTTGTGTGTGGTGACAGGCAAGGCTCTCACATGACTTGTATATTTATCACTTTAGTTATCCCACTAGTCGAACAAATCAGGCAGTAGGGGCTGGAAGTTATGCTCCGGTCCTGTAACCTAGTGATTCCCTTTAAAGAATATGTTCGGAATGTAGTTACTTGTATAACAGACTGGGAGATGACTGTTTAACAAAGCAAGGGCGGTCATGGAGAGGTTGTTTTATAGATGGTTATGTTCTGCTTTGTAAAAAAAAAAAAAAAAAAAAAATCCATTACGTATGAAGACTTGGGATACCCTGTAGTGTTTTATCTGAATTAGTAAATATTTATATATAATATATATAAAATATGTGAATGTGTGTGTATTTGCAGTAAGTTGACCCAACTTCAGTGTCACACCACCTATTTGTGGATATTAAAAACGTTCTATTAACCCGAAGTAAGCTGGAGTGCCCAATTAATTTTTTATTTTTTTTTAATTAATGAATAAATTGACTACTGCAAAGTGCCAAGTTTAAAATCTGCATAGTTGTCTTTGTAGCTACATAAAAGTTTGTTTGCTTTTTTTCTTACATTTTAACCATTGTTAAAAACAAACACAAAATCTAGTCATTCAGCAACATATTTGTTTGCTTCAGCTTGTTAAGAATTTATAGAAATAACCCTGTGTCTATTTATTTCTAATAATTTCAAATTTATTTCAGAACCTCGGTCTTGAAATGGTTTGGGTTGCACTATTTGAAAATTGTAATGTGATTGACGCATTGCGCCTAGGCTAACTTCAGATAATGGTACAGGTGAACTCATTAAGAGAATGTTTTTGCCAAAATGTATCACCTTAAAGGTAAATATAAATAAATAAATACTTAAATTATTGAAAGCCCTGGGTAAATTTCAGATTGTTCGCGTATTACCTGTAATATATTTGCGACCTGTTGTGATTAAATAATTGCTCATGTCTATATTGCGATTTGTGATTTTTACCCAATTAATTGTGCAGCACTAGGAATGATAAAGTTCAGTCACTTGGCCTTAAAATGTGTTTATGGAATGTTTTAATGTATGCCATCTATACAAACTATTCCTGTTTTTTGGTTGTTAGATTTCTTTACATCGGTTCCAGTTTCTTGGAGAAATCAGAGCCTGTGACGTATGCTGTTTCACAAACGACCTCAGGTACCACATACACACATGAATTAAGACAAATAGCATAAAGTATGTTACATGTTTCTCTTTGCACTGTTTCCTCTGTCAGACCTTTGCCAGGACAGAGGAAGCCATTTCCACTTGGAGATGTCGGAGGTTCCAGATCTGACTGGGAGTTCAGCTTGGTGTAGGAAAATCCTGTTTAGTCTGGTAATGTAAATGCTCTGTGTGGGTAAGTGGGAAATGTTTTATGTAGACTCTATTCTTAGTTGGTGATTCTATGATTTGCACAGTTCATTAAGGTTGTGAAGCTTAGCGCTTTAAGGTGGTGGCCCTTATGGGTGCAGTTTTGTGCAATAACTTTAAATTTTTTTTTTTTATTCAAACGATCAGTTATTCATCTGTCATGGTGTGAAAACACTGGGAAGCAGATATTGGTTCTGTATATCCAGGTATTAAACACCACCACCATCAATATCTGAGTAACTTTTATTGGCTCACATTTTTGTCGTCTGCCTGTGAAGCGTAGATGGCACACAGGCATCACTATCCATCACCTTTTGTCGTCTGTTGTCGGTTTTCATCATACTTTTCTTCTATGCGCAATTCCTACTAAACTGTTCATGGAAATTTGATCAAACCTTTACAGAGCCTCTATAAGGAATCACCAATATCAATATTAGCAATTTCCAACACTGTATACATATTTTTTCATCAAAACATTTAAATGAAGTAAAAACAATCAAGACATGTTTATGAAGAAAAATAGTAAATAAATAGACATTAAACTTTACTTTTCATATGCTGGATATGCTTCAGATGCCGAGGCAAATTTCTTGCAAAATTTCAGTTCTTAGGGCAATAATTCATGAGGCGGGGCATTCGTATGCCAAGGTACCACTGTTTTTGTTTGTTTGTTTTTTGTTTTTTAAACAGCAAGCCCATTAAAAAATAATTAAAAAGATGGGAGACAAATACTTCCATGCATTTCATGCCAATCTAAATTTATTGAAGGAGTATTAAATTAGTATTAAGTTTATTAAAAATAAGAATATAGTTTGATGCTAAATTATTTAGCTTTGTAGAAAGGTTTAATGCCATGTTTTGATGTTATTTTTGATGTCTTATTGGTGACCTTGTAGCTTTTGGCTTTCGGTATTTAATTAGCAATAACAGCTTTGTTTCTCCAGCGAAGACTGAAATAAGCAAACCCCAGACAGCAGCCATTCATGTAAAAGGAAAAGTGCAAAAAAACATGTCAAGCGTTTTTTTTTTGGCAAAACTATGAATTAAGGTCATGTTGGTTTGATTCTTGAATTCATGAGTCAAGGTGCAAGGGCCTTTAGGGGTACATTAAGAAACCATTAAGCTCAAATGGTGTACTGCTGAGTAACTGATCAACGAGTGCTGTGCAGTGAAGGTGAGACTAAGTCACTCATTTGTTCCAGTATTGCTTTATAAGTGAGATGTATTTTCTTGGTGGGTTTAATGATTTTCATGAAAGTCAGGCGTTTTCCCACAATCCATTGGTTTGAATTACTCCCTTTTCTCCTTAGAAACCCAGTAAAGGCTGACCAGTCAATAATGACTCCCACTCACAGCGCTTAACACTGATTAAATGAATGTTCCGCCTCATAGTGAAGTTAAAGATTGGATACAAAGGTGTAATGGTTAATGAGGTGAACTTTCAATTAGTTGTATATTAATTATCCTTGAGTGAGGACGTGAAATGAATCCCAAATCTTCAGGGGGTTTTTGTTGTTGTTGTTTTTGGTCAGCATGCAGTTCTGAGCTGGCAAAGATATCACTTCTCTTGAGAGTAAAAAATTAATTGCGTTTTTTTTTTTTGTTGTTGTTGTTTTTCCATGAATTAGCAATGACTGACGCTCAAAGTGGTCACTCCAAGTTTTATGTGTCATCCATTCTTTGGTGGCCTAATTGGAACATTTACCATAACATTTACACATTCATTGATGGAAGCTCATGGCCAGAGTTTCAAGGTGTCATGTCGTATGATATTAAGTGAAATGCAATCCAGACGCATGATGGCTAGCGGTCTTACCTTTAAATATGGCTGCCTTTTAAATATGGATGGGCGTCCTGGCTTCAATGACACTCGGCACGCGTCCTTTTAAAAAAAAAAAAAAAAGTGAAATCCAGCAGATGGATGATCCACTTTGGAGCATGAATGCACGGGTGTGTCCAGCCCACTGCTCTGTACTAGAACGAACATGACTCCGCACACGCCAGGTGTCAAGGTTAAAAACCCTCAGGCGGACAGTAAGCTAATACGAGGAAGCGCATGGTTTATGGCGTTGTGTTCAACCAGGTGTCAAACGAGTCTATGTAGAGAGGACAGAACCTACAGCACGGTCTATTATCTGGGTTATTATGAGCTTGATTGCTGCCACGCGTCCTAGATCGGGTGAATAAAAACCAGGTGATACTCTGAGGTGCTGAAACAAAAGGCACTGCTGTGGTCAAGGGTGCTCTTCAGATGTCAAAGGACCTGAATATAGGGGCATAAAAAAAAAAAAAGCTCACTATTAATGAGTAACCAGACGAACACCATTTTGTCCGGTTCGGATTGTACACCATTGGTCATTAAGTCCAAAGACAATAAACCTCAGCTTAATTTTATTTCTATAGCAATTTTAGATGCTAAAATTCCTACTGAACAAGCCAGAGAGCCTTGAAACTACCACGACACCAGGAAGAAACCTTGACAAGAGGGGTTGTGTGACACTGGACAATAAGAAGAATAGCAGAAGAGTAAAGTCCGTGTATTGAATGGGATATCTCTTTGTATTTTTATCATCACACAGGTGATACATGATGTGAGGGTGATACAGTACATGGGCATTCAAACATGAGGGACTTTACACTGTTTTTGGTAAATGCAAATCATCAGACTATCTAGGTGAGGCTATACATGGTAGTAGAAGATATAGTCAGAGGTGCAGAAGCTCCAGAGCGTCATGCTGGTCTGGGGGGAGACAGGGGCCATCAACTAGTGGACCCAGCAGCATAATTCAGCAAATTAAACTGTCTTCTAACAATTATTTAAACTGCTTTTATGGCTTTTCGCACTCTCTGGTGAAGCCCTTGAAGCTCAGAGCATTTTAGAAATGATTTGTTTTGTTGTTGTTGTTTTTTAAAAAAAATAAAGATATACAGCACTCAGGATTGTGCAGTATAGAGTGACATTTTTTTCAGCACAAAATGGGCAATATACAGTAATGACCTGAATTGTAGTTCATTTACTACAATATACAAACATGCCTGAGTAAAACATAAAAAAAAGGGTCACACAGGCAAAGAAATGGTACAGATACACACAATCACATGTTTTACTTGTTGTTTCTATGACGGAAAAAAAAAACATTGTACATTTTTGCAGCATCAGTTCCATATTTCAGTAATGGTAAAAAATTTACCATTTATAAAAGTAATGATAACTTTTATTCTACCTGACGTTTCTGAAAAACGTAAATACACAGTTTGAAGTCTGAACCCTCCTTGTTAACACACACCAGCAGGGGTTCCACATAAACATAGTATCTGTGCCACTCGAGTTTTAATGGTTTTAATTGGGAATTGCATGGCAAAAAACAAAAGTTGAACAATAAAATAAAGCTGAATATTTGAAGATAATGAGAACTATGCCTTTAAAGTATCCTATCTGTTCAGAGGTAACATGAATCGCCACAAGAAAACTACTCAACTCCTTCAGAACTTCTCATTTATATCCATACTGTCAACATTCATGACTGATGTTTAAGCATTAAAACGTAAGCGTTGTTCAGTCGTCATGGTTGCTTATCTACTGTATGTGCAGTAGACACTGACTGTTGAACTGATGAGCTGGTAATCAGTGAATTCCTGATTGTAATGAAGTGGGTTCACTTCACCTTCCCCGTCTTTATCTTCCCGTCTGCTCGACCCTGCAACACTTCTCCTGCTGAGTGCCTCGCTTCCCGCCAAGTCCCGACTCTGTATCTGCTGCCGCTTTACCCTCTCTCTGTTTTTCCGGATAGTCATGTGCGTACGGGCCGGCATACTACCCCGAAGCGATGAAACACGATCCGCCTTTCTGACACAAATGTTTTCTCACCCTGTCCCGTAATTGGAGTTATTCCTAAGGGAAGAATTCCAGGTTTGTGAGGTGTTGTGAAAAAGCTAATTTGGCAAACGAACTACGTGTTAACAGCAATACGAGTCGATGCTCAAACCCTGCGTCCCTCCTCGCTATCTTTTCATCGAGACTCCGATAACTAGACGTACAGTAGATGACACAATTATTTTATGACTAATGATCTGTCCATGGCGTTTCTCAGCCAACTATGTTTAATTAAGGAAGTGTTTGTAGAACGTTTACTTGGATGGGTGAGATACGTACAGTATGTAAGGACTGGAGTTGAGAAAATTCAGATCACGTGTTGGCAAGAGTGTACTGGATATTTGAGTGGAGCGATCCTAGGCCAAGTTTAAGCAGACCACTCTGAGTTGGTGTTTTACTACAAAGCTGAGGTCTTTAATTGACTGTGACTTGACCACAAACTTTTCAGTGCGCTATAGTACTCTGGACGATCGGTGCATTGGATTATCACTCATCATATTAAAAACCATTTCCGTACTTTTTAAGCACTAAAAAAGCCTGTATGTGTGCATGAATGCAGTTTGTAATCAAAGTGAACTTGTGGATTTAGTTTGAGAGCGCAAACATGCAGTATGATCGGCTAGCTGTTGCAGTTGCTACGCAATTGTAGAATATGGACTTATGCTAGTTCGACTGTGGCTATTGATTAGCTAGTCAGCATTAAAGCATTTTTTACGGATGTTATCGATGCATATCGATGACTTCACATTACAAGCTGGCATGGCATTGGCTGCATGCTGCACATCTATGAGTTCTGACATATTGACAAATATCGTTATGGCATCACACTTAAACTCTTCACCTCTTTAATGGAAAGTTTTTTTGTAAGCAAAGAATGTTTCAACAGTCTTTAGAAGCATGACTGTCTTGGTGTCCTGTTGGTTAAAAACAGTTTTTCAGGTCATTATCAGTTTCAGTACTTTGGGTTATTGAATCAAAGTTGTGTATGTGAGAGATGATGACGGTTTACTCCGCTAGCAAGCAATACACGCGGTACATACTTGGGCTGTCGGTCAAATGTCTGCCGTCTGGCTTTCATTGTTCTGTGACTTCTAACTTGAGGGCACCAGTCGAAGTAGAACACAGGAAATTTACCTGACCACAACCGAGCGAGGTTTGCTGAACTGCACGATGTCGACGCTTCCTTGTGTCACTCGGTTCTGTTGAGGGACCGTCTCATGGCGTAGTTGACATCTACAACATCACAACCAGACAAATTTAATAGTGTTTACATCCAAACACAAGCCGGAGTCACTACCGTAAAGGGAGAGCGGTGTAAACAGAGCTGCCGAGTGGCATCCCGCCATGCCGTAACAGGCCTCTCTGGAAATGTCAAGTCTCAGAGATGCAAATAATCACTCAGTGTGTAAGCCACTATAAATTTGGGGCAAGTTATGACATGTCTATATTTTTTTCCCTCCCTCGCTCATTCCCTTTCAGTTTGTCTTTCTCTCTTGGCCTACATCACCAATTGTTCCAGTCTACAGGGAGAAAGTGGTATGTGAATAATTTTCCTTGTACCACAGGCCTGTTGTGATTAGTCATAAAGTGTTTTAGTTTAATTTTCTATAATAGCAGCTCGGAGGGCAGTTTATCTTAATGTGCTTTATTTCAAAACTGTGGTTTATATTGTGACCGCTTGGTCATGTTTTATAGTTCACACTCAACATATATTTTTATTATTTATATTTATTTATTTATTTATTTCTATTGAAAGGTGCAAAACTTACTGGCATACATCCAAAATCCCTCATATCATACATGACGTTAGCATACTATTGCGCTGTAGTGGATATACGTGACTCGTAGTCAGTTGCTTTTGGTTTGGCTTGTTGGGGAGAAAAAGGAGAAGCTGAGTGTACAGTAATTAGGCAGCGACAAGTTAACAGAAGTCGAGGTGATGGTGGCCTTGTTTGTACTTGTAACTCGCTCTAGATAACTAAGACGCATGCTGTTAATTGAGCTGTCTAAAAATGGACATCAGAGTTTGGCTCAATCTTCACAGCACGGGCAGTCTTTAAAAACATGCAAAGAAGTGTTAGAAAGAGTGTGTTTGTGTGTGTTTGGCTCAAATCACATGGTTTGGCAAGAGTATCAGAATTGAGCTACTAACCAGCAGCTGAACAAGCTTTAGTTTTTGTGCATGTTTTATGTATGGGTGTGTTTGTCTGTATCTTTTGGCCTGATGCCTCTGCCAAGGGTTTTTTGTTTATTTACTCATTTATTTATCTATCTATCTATCTATCTATCTATCTATCTTTTTTTTTTTAGGTGTGGTTTTTGTGCCTTACAGCTATTGGAGGCATGGCTTGTGTGCCTGTCAGTCTTTAACAATTGTAAATCGTATCATCTGCCGCTTTCCTTGTGAGACAAAAGGCTGAGTATCTAAATTTTTTGTCACATGTTTCAATACGACATAAGTGTAAGGCATAAACCACTTGAGGCGGGAGGTGCGGTGCTTCAAAAGCAAATGTTCTGGCCTGATGTGAAATGTAGTTAATAATAGCAGCCAACAGTTTATTTGAATAGCGGTGGCAATGATTGCTACTAAAGAGTACTCATGGGGCAGTGTGGTACCTGCCCCAAGCGCTAGTTACATTATATCGCGTTTGTGGTGCCGTATACTGTAAGTGCTGCTTTGCAAATTGTAACATTGTTTCCCATCTCTACTCGCACACACAGTCAACGTGCAAATGTGATGAAACAAAACATATTAAAAAAAAGCCTCACTTACACTTGAGTGACTGTTGGTTCTGTTCTACTGTACTTCAGTGAGCTTCAAATGTTTTTGGACCTTTGCAGCACAGCAATAGCAACAATGGGCGACAAGCTAAGGTTACGTTGCAGATTGAGGAAGGTGTTTATGTGGCTTTTGTTGGTCTTGCAATGACTTGAAAGTTGCAACTTGGTGTCTGATCATTTGTTCCTCTCTCTCTCTCTCTCTCTCTCTCTTTTAATTTGCTCATATGTATGTTTGTATCTGTACAGCACCAAAATGCATTGTTCGGCAATACATGTGATTGTTGGTTTGTCCAATACAATTTAGTTTTTTGGTAGTTGGCTATTCTGCTTTCAGTTTTGTCTTCAGTAAGTGAAAAACCAGTTCAACTTGGTCGAGTCTCCTAAAGAATGTTCCATTTCTGTGCCTTTTTTCAGCAATCACATCATCATTAAACACCAGTGAACAATAATGAGCCTTTTCAGGTAGAGAACGATCCTTTGATCTTGGAGGACTTGAATACAAGGATCTTTCTAACTTGCCTTAGACTGAAGAAGCTACTTGGATGAATAGTGAATCATATCTACTGGACAAGAAAGAAGTCCAGTTAACATGACTCCACTTCAACTTGTTTCCAGCCTAATGGTAGCCTTGTTCACCTCGTTCCCTTACATCGACTCATCTGTAGGTTGCATGTTGTTTCCATGAGCAGCTAGAACTACCTTATCTCCTTAATTTGTGATCAGTGTAACGAAAAACATGCCACCAAATTGCTTATGTCCAGTAAGCTGTAATTTATTTATTTATTTTTCCTCAATAAAGAAGAAAATTCAAAAAGATAAATCAAAAGATATAGTGTGGACTTTATGATGATTAACTTGCATGGGCAAATAATTCACAAGCACTTTGTCTTGGTTAATAAAAACATGTTTTGATGAAGTAACTGAGTAAACCTATTTCTTTTTATTAATAGTTTAGTAATATTGAGTCTGTTCAGTGGTCATGCAGGGTTTATAAAATTTTTTTTTTTGAATACTCTTTTGTATAAAGATCCAGAAAGTTGACTTTTTCGACAATTTGAAATTAGCTAGGTTTTGCAAGGCTCGTCTGAGGATGTTGACAAATCAAATTTTGGCCCTAACTGACATGCTCATCATTAACCTCCCTGGGCTGTTTTAGATTTTTAATTACATTCAAATAGATTTTAATTAACATGTAAAAGGTTTTTCTTGGCAGTGAGTGGAATATTAGTAAAATAACTCTCCCCTCCCGAATGTACTGTAGCGAAGGCGCTTCACTGAAGCTCTGGTACGTTTCCTCATTGCCGCTGTACACTGTTAAGAGGCTTAAGCTATTAAAGGGCCAAAGAGCAAAATATTGACCTTGGCTTTCATTCTATATGGGAACTCATGATGGATTGTGCAATTTTATAGCTATTCATTATTTGATAATGAGCTCCTGGAAAGTAAGCGCTTTCGATACAGTATTTTTCCTAGATGATTGCGAATTCTCCGGTCTTCTAATCCGCTCTCTCAGTATGAATGCCAGTTCACCTCCATTACCTCTCATTACATATTAAAACGTTAACGTAGAATCTCATGTGAATACTGCAGGTATATAGGTGTCAGGGTGCTTAGTGTAATTTCACTCTAATCCCTCATCCTCTCTGCAGATGATACAGCAGGTGATACGATTTCCCCGAGATCCTTTTTTTTTTTCCCCTCACAATGTTGCCGGTTCACATTGAGGATTAATTAGTCATTTTGTGTAGAGAGTTGAATTCTGGGAAAGAGAGACTGTAGTGAGGAGTTTGATGCTTCTTTGGCTGGGTTCTGCTCCTTCTGTATTGACATTACTGCCTGGTTTCAACATCTGGGGTCACTCTCCAGATGTTCCATAGCCAGTAGTTTTTGAGTGTTTATCTGCTTCTGGTTATCAGGATTAATTTTCTTATTTATCATAATCCTGAACCTTCATCATTAAGCTGATGTGCACCATTATTAGGGCTAAATGCAGGGATTTGAATTTAATCACTACTTTCTGCACTACTTTTCTGAGAATGAAAAAATAATAGTCCTTTGCTCCTCCGTCATGAAAATCAGGGTCACTGAAAAAGGTGCCATTTATTTTTTTTTTCTTTCTTCCTTTCCCCCTCCTCCCCCTTGCATTTTTGTCATTAAGGAGAGGAGCAATTAAGCAAGTGACCAATTAATTACAAGACTGTAATCTACAGAAATGACGTGCTGAAGAGATGTTCACCACACATGGGATTTAACAAAGACTCCCTAATCAAATTAATCTCAGATAAACAAATGGCATAAAATGGCTTCCAGTCAGATTTATACCGGTATTAAGAAATAAAAAGGGGTAATTAGCGCTAAACGCCTCGTTCTGTTCTCTCGGTGCCTCCGTGCTCCCTCTTGCTCTGACTCTGCATCACACACGTCCTCTCCGGCTCTCAATTTTTCTCATTGTTTTAGTTCTCGATATCTGTTCTCCCTATCTGCCTATATTTCAGGGTTTTTTTTCTAGCACTATATAATTTTTATCTTTATTGCTGCCTCTTTTTCTTCGCTGTCTTCATCTCTCCCTTTCTCCCTGCCGTCTTTTTTTTCCATCCATTTCTTTTATTAAACCTGTCACACTCCTCTGCTCTTTGTTCTTTATCTCTCTTCATTTGTCACCTCTCAATCTCTTCAGTGACTCTTGTTGTTTCTGCGTCACCAAATGACTGACTGTCTATACACACTACCAGTCAAAAGTTTGGACACACCTTCTAATTCAGTGGTGTTGTTTTTTTTGTTGTTGTCCTGATTATTTCTTTCTACACTGTAAAACAATGCTGAAGGCATTAAAAATATGCAATATGCAAAAATGCAATCTCTTTTGAACAGTTGATATTGATATATATATCTGCTACTTCTGCTCTGTAAATCCTTCATAACGGCTCTAATCTGAGGTGCTGTTTGTTAATTGGTGATTTCTGAGGCTGGTGACTCTAAATGAACTTCTCTACAGCAGAGGTAAGTTTCGGTCTTGCTTTCCTGGGAAGGTCTTCATGAGAGTCAGTTTCATCATCATGGTGCTTGATGGGTTTCGCAAATGCACTCGACACAATACTGTTCTTGCACGAACTGTTCCAGAACAGCTGACCTTCATGTCCCAAAATAACAACTGACTGTTGTTACTTAATTACCTAACGCCATGTGTGTTATTTCATAGAAATCTCTAGTATTGTTCTGGAATGTAAACAATAAGTCGATAAACAAAAATATTGAATTATAAGGTGTGTCTAAACTTTTGACGGGTACTGTATGTTTCTTCTTTCATTACATGGTCTTGCTTATACACTCATTCTAGCTTACCTTATGTGATTTGTGTGTTTGTCCCCCCCCCCACAGATGAGAAATGGAAAAAGTAGATCGGATGAAGAATAAGTTCAACTACTGAAAGTTTCATAAAATTTCATAAAATTTTGTCCATCCAATTAATAATTATTTTTTTTTCTGAGACTGGTTTTGCGTCCTCAAATGTGTGAAGCATAAAGATATCGTTGAAGGAGCGAGTTCTGGTCAATGTACAGATAAAACCTTTCTATGCAGGAAATGCCTGGCAAATGAAGGGGTTTACCACCAGGGCTCGTGGATCTGGTGTTAATTTAAAGCTCTGCTCTTAACCCATCATTAAAGTGTGCCACATTTCTCCTCTCCATTGCTCGACTAATTAGACTCCTTGAAATTTATTTCACAAAGCTCATTGCTTTCTCCACTCCTGCAGTACCTTCATGGTCTCGTAAGCGATCTTAGCATTTGAAGTGAAAGATGTTCAGTTACTAACGAGCCCCGAGGCTTTCACAAGCCCTCCAAACAAGCCAAGGTTTATTTTATAAACACACGAAAGACAGCAGATAATGGCCGAACGCTTCTCAAAACATCCCAGGAGCGGCGTTCCCTGGCCGTTTCCCCCCTCCATATGTTCTCATTAGGCTCTTTGGGATGGAAAGGCTCCAGCGTTTTTAGCGAAGGTCACACAGCTTTGTGATGGTTAAAATCTTCTTGAAGACCTCGCTTTTTTTTTTTCCCTTCTCCCAGGACTTTTTTTTTCTTTAAGAAATTTGCAAGTGTAATGAGTATGGAGGGTCAGCTCAGAGAAAATGAGCACAGGTGGTACAATTTGGAGCTGTATTTTTTTTTTTTTTTTTTTTTTTCTCGTTTTAATACCATTAGGAGAGTGGACAGAGATTGAAAGAGGGACTCTGTTCGAGTTGGGAAAACATGAGTAATTAATTACGAGGCATCAGTTTTGACATGTCTAGAATTATGTTGTCAGAGTGTGAGAGAGTTTGGAGAAGTTGATGTCTTCGTCTTGGGGAGGTAATTGGTGCCTGTCAGTCACATACAGGAGACTAGTGGAACAGAGGAATCGACCTGCGTGGAAATGCAGGACTAAGAGACCAGCACCAATAAATATGTCATTAGTTCCCTCAAGAAATGTGAGATGGTGAGGTCATGCAATCCAGTGCCCAGCTTTCAAATGTCCTCATGCAACCTCGATCTCCTCCGGGTAAATCCAGTATTGGCTTAACATATACAGTACAGCTTACAGGGAACGGTCCATCACCACATCAGGTTATTATTTTTTCATACGAATGTTTAAAAAAAAAGCACTCACTGTCGACAAAATGCAATGGGGGGGGTAAAAAAAAAACATGTAATTAATCCTTTTTCCTATTATAACACCCTCTCCGTTAAAAAATGTAAATTATGTGTACATAATAAAGATGATGTAGATATTACAAATATGTATAAGTTACATGATAATTCTAATGGAAGTGTATTTGAGCGCGTATACGTAGTAAATGCAGTGTTTGTCAATGTGTGTTGGAGGTGGAATGCTTGTGCCGAGCTTCAGTTTGATTATTGAGGAGAACAATAAAGCTCTTGTGGTCACTCTCGCTCCGCTCCGCTCGGTTCTGCTCCGTCGAGTCAGAGGGCGCTCCATGTTCCTGACTCGCACTCATCCGAAACCGGCTATCTCTCTCTCGCTGTCTCATTATCCTGTCTCTGCCTCGGCCTCCGTCTCTTCCTTCTCGCTCCCTATCTGCCCTCATTCGTGTCTCCATGCCTTTCTCCTTTCACTCACGGCCCATTCCTTCCTCATGCCTCGTGCTCGTGTGTCCTGATAAGCGCAGGGACGTCTCTTCCCTAATGGAGAGTCTCTTAATCACCACATAGCAGCACGGAAAGTATCTTTTACGTGGGCAAAAAAAAAAAAAAAAAAGTCATGCATTATGCATTATGATCTTGTCTGCTGGAAATATATACAGTAAAGAAAAAAAAGTCAGAGCTCAAGTTTTATTCCAGCAGCTATCAACGGTTTGTGCAAAGCATTCCTCAGTCAGTGCTGCAATGATCTAAAATACATTTAACTTTACGTAAATATTTTCAAAAACTATATACAGTGTGTGTGTGTGTGTGTATACAGTATAAATAAAGAGACAGAGATTGTCCATTTATATTTCTAAAACAAACTTTAGTTTACTGTACGTTATGTTTTGTAATATTACTAGGGCAGCATCAGGATTATGAACACCCTACTGTACATTATGTACACATTTTTTAAGCAATATTTTTTCCTCAAACTCAAAATGCTTCCTTAAATATAGTGAAGTTTTTTCTTTATATGAATAGCATTTTTATTTGTCCGCCACATTTGTTAAAGTTGAAGCCTGCTCTGGACAAAATCATTCTTTAATATTTCCCTTATAGGGAAAGTTATAGCTTTTTACTTTTAACTGTTTAATGGAGACACATTACAGGACACGTACATGTTTTGTGTTTTTCTTTGTTATATAACAGCATTTTTTTCTTTTAAATATTGGTCTTGAATTATGTCACATTAATACGGTGGCCGAGAAGTGCAAACTAAAATAACAAAACCGAAAACAAAATAGCAAATTTAAAAACAAAATGAAAACAAAACCGAAAACAAAATAACAAAGCCAAATACAATATAACAAATCAGAAAACACAATTCATTCAAACCGAAAAAAAAAGGTAGGTATAGTTCGCAAATTAAATTCTTATTGCTGATTGGATGAGACATCTGTCACTCAAGACATACAAGACGTACTATAAAGTGAAGTCAGAATAATTTTTTATTTTTCTGTATAATCTGTATAATCCTAAAATACTGGAATGAATCCTTAAATGAAAATATATCTAAATGTCCGTGTGGCTGCAGTACTTCATATATACAGAAAATATTTTGAGTGACAGACGTCTCGTCCAATCAGCGGTAAGAATCAACAAGCCAAAAAAGGTAGGTGTGGTTTGCGAATGACATTCTTACCGCTGA
>JAOVVA010000041.1:2873845-2892265 GCA_028565275.1 Leiocassis micropogon
TGGAGTTTGCATGTTCTCCCCGTGCTTGGTGGGTTTCCTCTGGGTACTCCGGTTTCCTCCCACAGTCTAAAGACATGCAGATTGTGGTAATTGGTATTCCCAAATTGCCCTTAGTGTTTAAATGAGCCTGTGAATGTGTGGATGTCTGAATGAGTACGACATACCCCGCCTCGTGCCATAAGTCTCCTGGGATAAGCTTCTGGGCTCCCCTGTATACAGGATAAAGCTGTATAGACGAGTGAATGAATGAGAGTACTTGTCACATTTGCTGTGGAGTAACTGGAATAAAACACTTGGTGTGTTAGACAAATGATCGACGACAGGACGGTGAGATGAGGTGCAACCCGAGACGGATGCTGTTACCACCCTGAAGTCGATTATTTTCCTCTAATGAGATGCAGTTTTTCGCCGACAGTGGCAATTTAGTTATCAACAAATGAAAAGTTCACTTTTATAATTTTTAATTCCATGCAATTTTGTGGAACTTTATTCTTGCCTTTGCTTACATTAAAGCAGCTATAAACAATCACATCCTTCCTTTTTTCTTCTCCTCAATGAGGAGAGACTCATTTATAAAAAAAAAAAAAAACTTTTCCACATAAAACGTTGTATGATTAAACATGTCTTTTAATCTTTTTACTAGCTGTTACAATAGAAATTATAATGCGTTCATTCTAATGCATAATACACACCAATGATTTGATTAACAGCCAGAACCACAGACGTCCACAGATCTTCTGCTGTAGTAATCACTTTATCAATCAGAGGGGGATTTCTGCAGCTTTGTGGTGTTTTCCTGGACAGCGCAGTGGTGAATAAGTTGTGTGTTTGTTGACTGGTGTGTTTACCATCTTGACATTTGCCAAGTTGTTCCCCGGCATAGTGATGAGCAACATTTCCTCACAAAGCACAATTGTGTATTAGCCAATGTACGCGTACTCCAAGCGTCAAAAAAAAACAAGCTCTTGAGGTGACTGACAAAGGAAGAGGTGATGTTAGCACCCACTTCAAGCTGATGTTTGTTTAGGGCTCGAATCTCCACTCACAGCTAACGATTAGCATACATCTGGCTCAGGCGGCGTGATGGGCTGCATTATGTACACTGCTTTCAAGTCATCTCAGACACCACTGCGCAAACATGCATGTCTGGAGATGTGGATGTTGTAGCTAGCCGCTTCTAGTGACTTTAAAAACCAGGAAAGTGAACACAGCAGGTCAATAAATGCTTATGTTTGGGCCAGGACTCAATTTGACAGAGGATCGATCTGAAAGCGCGATTAACACTACATCTCATTTTTAGCATCAATAAGCAGTTTATTAGAAGCCCAAAACTATTCTATACTTTAATGAAAAAAAAAAATAACACTTGTTTATAATTTTTATTTATTTAGTTTAAGTAATGGACTTTAACTCTTTAACTGTGAAGCCTGTTTTTGCTTATAAATGCAGAAGGTGCCCAGTAGATTCTGCACTCTGGTTTAAAACTCAATTTTAAATGTTCAGTCCTGTTATATTATCTAGCCATCCTCTGTGATTTATCGTCCCCCTAAAATCATTTCCTCTATTTTCAAAAACTGAGTCTATAAACTTCTCTCTTTTTTCATCTTCTGTGAAGTTGTACAGCTTGGAGTCGTTTGGTTTTGCTGAATTTGGCGCTGTCACAACAAATCGACGCTGACACTGAACAGAGTCCGAGCAGGAGCAGGCGCGGAAGTTCCACTTTAGAGACGTGGCTGATTTCACAGAGATTAGCGTAAATCGCGTGCCACTTAAGCTCATTACCCTGAAGGGCCAATAACACTTTGACACCTTTGTGTAACTTGTACGTCGTGGGCGATTGCTTGGGTCTTTTTAAGATTTTTTTTTTTTTTATTGTTTATTATTGTTATTTTTAAAACAGCTAACAGCGTTCTAAATCTTCTTAACCAGACATGCTTTTATTTTATATTTGCACGTGAATGTTTTTTGAAAGGAAGTCATTAGTTGAGATAAAGAAAAAGAAAAAACTCCATCGATCCATATGGTGACAAGCCTTCAGTTAATTTTAATAAAAAAGAACGACATAGCAACATCTCCAGAACTGGTGAATCCAGTGTCAGTATTAAGCATGACTGCATCATATCGTCTGTAGAAAATCAGAAGGAATGTAAATGAACAGAGGATTAAATAAGCGGTACCTCAGCATACTGTACAGATTTAATCCGTTCCAGAGGTCAGTTCATAAGGTGAAATTTCATACTGCAAAACGCATTTTTTCATAGTAAATAATGTAAATGCAGATAATCTGTTCCAGCCCCACAAAAATATTATTTCTAACACTATAATCGTATTTTTGCATATAAAAACAATCAAACCATTTAGAAAAAGTCCTGTAAATGAAGTCAAATTGGAAATAAATAGACATTAAACCTCACTTTAAAAATTAAACTGAAAGTGGCGCTCTTTTCCCCTTGCTGCTGTCCTTGCTAACATTCTTGAGACCCATGATGGTACAGTATGTCTTCACTAAATTTTGCGTAAAAAATACAAAAAAAAAAAAAAAAGATTGGCTTTCCAATGATACAAACAAGTTTTGAATAGCTTCCGGACGTACGTCCAACTTGGCTGGCATTTCTCTTTGGCTCGGTTTGGTCGATTGTATGCCGAGGCCAATTTCTTGCTAAATTTTAGTTCTTAAGGTGAAATATTTGAGGCGTGGCGTCCGTATGCCAATTTGTGCCAATGTAAGTCTACTTGCATGAAAATTAAATGCTTACTGTTACTTGTGAACTGTAAAGCTACTAAAGTAAAAGTGCGTAAGTAAACAAGTCCAAAAGTGGCAAAAGTATAAAAATTTAAAAACTTGTCAAGCGCAAAAAAGATTTACCAACAAAAAAAAACATAATCTGACTCAAACATCTGTCTTAATTCACACGCTATTTAAGTTACTGGAAAAATATTAGCTAAGGCTAACTAATGGCTGTTGTCCTAAAGTTAGCTACCATGATTACAAACTAGCTAAGTGCTAATTTCTAGTTCTCATTCTAGCCATTAAAGGTCACTAGTTAATTCAGATTGACCCCTTGAAGCTTCCAGAGACACCTTAAGATTTATAGTGAGCAAAAGTATTAGTTAAAAGATAAGCGTATGTAAAGTCCAGATACTTAAAAAGTAGCCTAGAGTACAGATACTGGAAGCCTTCGTTTCATTAACCAGTGAACATCTGTCCCATAAGGAGCTTTTAATCCTGCAGGTAAAAATCCTCTCCCTTTAAGTGCATTTCTATGTGTTATGCCCTAAAATGTGATGTGATGTAATCAGGCAATAATATGTGATCGAATGTGAGAAAGAAAGGAACTCATCTCCACAACACAGGAGGAAAAATTTGCATGTGGAAATCAAGTAGTTGAGGTTTTTCCCCCCATGTGTACAAATGAATCAATTTTGGATTGTTCGTATTTACTTGTGAAGTTTGCATCTTAGACATGTTCTGATTCTTTTGTTTGTATGCTGCTTTCATTTCATCACCTCTCTGATGATCATGTTATAGTTTCAACACTGTTTTGAAACACAGTCGTCCCACATGTCCACTATTTAGAGAAAGACAGAAGCGTTCATACGTTCTCATTAGTCTGTTGACATTACTCCTAACCACCCACTTCCTCCTTAGTCCTTTTCCTTCTCTTGTCTTTCAGAAACCCTTCCTCCCTCCCTCCCTCTCTCTCTCTCACTTTCTCTCTCTCTCTCTCGCTCTCCACGTGCCATGAAGGCGCAGGAGACCAGACAGGCGCAGGAGAGGGACCCGAGACTGTGGCATTTAAGTAAATAATTCGTATGATAATTCATTACAGCACCGTCTTTTGGACTTTAATTGGCCTAAATGAAGAGACATTTCACAGCATTTAGATAAAAAAAAAAGAAAGCGAAGCCCGTCCTAATGAAAAGAAGAGGCCTGCCTATCGGACTTCAGAGGTTCGCTCTAAATGAAAATGTAATTGCAGGCGGAATGGTACGAGAGGAGTCGACCCAGCGCACCAGATCGGCTGGTATCTTCAGACGGCGGCGCAAAAAAGCTAATGACGGAGCAATTTGGAACATTTACTCACCCCAAAGACTCTCATTAAGTCAATCACAGGCTTAGCTGAAGCTCGCTCTCAGCGGCCGAGCGAGCTCGAGCCGCTTATTCCAACATCAATCAAGAGGGCCGGCTCTTTGTCTCTCTCTCTCTCCGTCTCCCTCTCTCCCTCCCTGAGATAGCAAAAAAAAAAAAAAAAAAAGCGGTGGGACCCCAAGTAATTTATTCGGGATCTTTGAGAGGATAATGGCCAATTATTTGTTTATAACACTGGTTAAATTTTCATTAGGCAGATTAATGGAATATCATGTACTGTCAACAGTGGACCGAGGGGTGGTGTGTCAGAGATAAATTTGCCTGCAGATGATGTCGCTCTGTTGGTAAATTGGTTTTCTCCCCCTCTTCTCCTGTCTGTCCCTTTCCATATGGAACTGTAAAAGGAAAAAAAATGGGTAGGCCGTGCTGATGAGTGATGAGAGGAAGAGACAGAATAATGCCTGTTTATCTGGCTCTTGTCTTTTTTTCTTTTTTTTTCTTAAAGCGTTAAGAAATTCTGGTGTTTTGTAGTAGGAAGTTTTGTATTGTTTCATCAGGTGTTTAGGGATTTTATGGAATTATTTGCAGGAGGGAAATCAGTGCTTGCAAATAGGATCAAGGAATAAAGTATGCAATATCCTTTTATTTTGAAGCACCTCCAATTTTCTGGTATTTATCTCCATCTTTTCTTCGAGTCAAGTGAGCATACAGGGTGTGTAAAGGGACCTATCGGGGAGCTGAACCTTTTTACGCTTTTACCATTTTCAATTTAAGCTCCAAACCACGTGCGTTTGGGAGTGCAGTGGGCCCGTAGCGCACCAAGCTGTTGCTGCTGTTTAAATGATTCATTTCAACAGTTAAAACTTTCAGATGGTCTCATAAATAGATTCATGGACTCGTATAAATAGAGCTTTTCGAGCCGTGACACGAAGGGGACAGTGTAATCTGACATTATGCAGCTGACTCGATTTCTGCGAAAACGGCAGTTCTTGGCGAGGCAGCCGCCACAAGGAGAGCGTTTGACCCACACACACTGATGGGATGATAAATAACGGTTTGAACTGAGAGTCAAAGGTCCATAAACATCCACTTGAAACATATCTGAGAGTTCCTATTTTCAGCACAAACCTGTGGCCTGAGGCATATCTAGACACACACATGCTCAACTTTCAGACTTCAAAGAAAAGTTTTTCAAACCTTCTAAAGTAACTCGGGGCCAATGAATATTTAACAGCAGACTGCCTCTACGTATTACGGAGACTGAGAATGTGATAAGGACCGTCTTATTAAACTAAAAGATGTGAAAGTCCAGCTTCTGAAAATTCCTCGCTTTACAAATTTCCAGATAAGCAACTAAGTGGACAGTGACAACAGGTTACCTTTTAATGCCTCATCATTGGTGGCTATAAATAAAGCAGGTTTTGTGTCCCTGTTGCAGTTCGTGGTACCACTTTTAACTAGTGCAGGAGACAGAATACAGAATGCAATGCTGTGATGTCACACAACTAATCAGACTGTAGAGGATAAATGGAATTAAAATCTGCCCGTTTCCTTTCCAAATTACATAAATCCACACAATTGGATTACAAAAAGCAGCAACAGAATACAAAATAAATATTGTGCAATATCTGTAAGCTTGTGTATGCAGATGAGAGTAGATGGCACTTTACTCTTAGTGTTGCACTCTTTCACAAAATATACATCAACACGGCTATAGGACTACTGCATGACCCAAGCTGTGGCTGCTCTTGGACGTACTGTACATGTCCAGCTTTTCCCAGTTCTAGTTGGTGGTTGCTGTATGTTAGGTGAGAGCTGGTTCATGAGTGGCAGGTGGCAGGAAGTGGCAGGTGGCCAATTTGGAAAGAAAATTGAGAAAATTTGATGAACTGTGGCCAGTTTGTTTTCACACGTTGCTCGTTTCTGCCACAGAGTGCTCGGCTTGATCCAGTGAAATGTTCACTAGGTCTGCCTCTGGATCATGGTCCACCAGTTAACCACAATTTGGCCTAAATTAAATAAGTCTTTGATGTACTGTCGTCCCTTCCAGGATGTGTTTCCACCTCAGGATAAGATCTGATGTACTGTAACACCAGCCTGGGATAAAGTCCTTACTGAAGATGAATGAATAAATAAATTTGAGAGTGCATGTGGCACTGACAAGTTGTTCTTATGGTTTTTCAGTTGTTTCCACTTATTTCATGTAAAATAACTCCTTCAGTTTACTTGAGGGTTGGTTCTCATTGTTCAATAATATATATAATAATAATAATAATAATAATAATTAGCCATGTTGAGTTACCCAGTCAGTTTCAGTGTTCCCATCCACCAAAGCCGCCCAGTTTTCCCCCACCAAACAAAACAATTGTTGTTCTAGAGGTGATGGTTATCATGGGCCAAGCTATCTGCGGCTGGACACAGCAGGACAAGAGCCCCATTTAATTAGGCCTGCTGCTCTTCTCCGGTGCGAAAAAGCCTCTCAGGCCGCTTTGATTCCCCCCGTTGCTCGCCCAGCAGGAAGTGCCTGGTGATAATTGACCTAGGATTTCCTTGTTAACCAGCCACAGACTGGCAGGATTAAAGTGATAGAGATCTCAAGACGAAAGTGGCAAGCTAAGGGGATAAGGGGAGGAGTTGTAGTGGTGGAAGTAGAGAAAATAGAGCGACTGAGGTGGAAGAAGGAGGGCTGGAAGGAGGAGGAGGGGGGGACGAAGCAGCTATTTACCGCTCTCAAGAAACCAGAGGAGGAAATAGCAATAACAGATCCTGCCGTGAGTTGTAGCTCCCACTTATCTCGGCCATTTCAGCTTGGCTGATCAAAGATTGGCTTCCATCCGAATAACCTGGGTTCTAGCCTGAGTGCGTGCTGCCGTGTTGGAGGTTTTTTTTTTTTTTTTTTTTGGGCAAATTATCACTTTTTTTTATTTTATTTTTTTTCCACTGCCTCATGCTCTCAAGTGGTGTTACTGTTTGCAGAAGGATTGAAAGATAATCTCTTTTTCATTCAGACAATTATACACTAGTGCAAAACAGAAGTGCTTTTGCAAATGATAGTTTTGACTACTTTGTACCGACCAGCGTCAAGAACATCAACAAAACCATTACCATACGGGAGGAAAGAGTGAGTGAAAGGGAGAGAGCGGTACTGTAGGCTTCGCTAGTCATTGGGAAGCATGAGGATTGCAGCGCACCTAATCCACAATCATTTCCCTAGTTCACTGTTCACTTCTAGACACAGCATGTACATACAGTAGGGTGTACACAAAAAACCCACATATGGAAGTAAATGAGAAGTGACCAGGAAATGTTGCAGCAGGATTAATAAATTATTTGCTCCCAGTGAGATTTTGGGAAATGAGGCAAACTTTCTTTCCATACTCCTTTGATAAACTTTAAATAGTCCAAAACAATGCTGTTGAAAGGTCGATTTGGATATGTTGGGTATCGATTCCTTTTCTGTAACTACAGTAATCAATTTCATATAAAAAAAAATTTTTAAATGCACTCTTTAGAATACATTGTTTCAATGGTAAGGACATTCACCGTTGCAGATGTTCCACATCCTTATAATCGGATTTCTTCCTCCTTCTTTTTTTTCGGCTGCTCCTGTCAAGGGGTCGCCACAGTGGGCCATCTGATCTGTACACAACTTGGCAACTAATCATTGACAAGTTTTCTATTTGCACATGTTCAATTAGCATTTATGGACAAAGTCTTCAGCGTGAGCACTTTGTAACAGTCAAGGTGAAGTTGTGCCTTTAAGTTTTCTAACATGTCTTGGGCTTTTGAGTTTCTTGGTAACATGATATAAAACTAACTTTAAGTAGTTAAATAGGAGAGATTAACCTTAAATTTTCTTGATATCATCATCATCATGTTATTTTAATGTAGTAATGTTTAATTGGTATTATTAAGTAGCGTGCAATAAGAATTGAAGGGAATGTAAATGCTGGACAGTTTTTTAAAAATATATCGGTTCCTCCCCCCTTATATGTAAATATATGTTTGGCTTTTAAATATAAAAATAGCAGTCCTATTTTAAAGTGTTGCTGGAACGGTTTGTGCTAGAAATGTTAAGGAAACAGTAAAGCTGGTGTTATGGCAACATCTCAGGTGCCATATCTCCTTCTGTTCCTCTATCTCTCTCCTAATTAAAACTATCCTCTGAATTGTAGCCTGTGCAGGGTTTTTTTTTTTTCGTTTTTTTAAAATAAAAATATTATTTAGCTACTGAAAGTGAATAAGTAGTTATTTGGCATGACATTAAAAATTCTCTTATCAGCTGTCCTAGTCTAAGAAAGTAACAAAGGTGTTTTTTTTTTGTTGTTGTTTTGTTTTTGGTCTGTACTTTAATCATATTTGTTTACTGTCCTTTAACGGGTGCCACAAACTGCAGTAGTTTTGGGAGAGAATTGTTTCCACCTACAAAGAACCTTAAGGAGCCTCAGGAGTAGAGCTGTGTGTCTTGGGTCTTGTCGATAATACTGAAGTTTACTGTCCAATTTATTTCAAGCAGCTATATTTCTTACAAGTTTTAATGTGTTAAAAACTTAAAAGTGTTTAAACATTATAATGCCTTGTAACTCTTTTTTTTCCCCCCCTTGTCCTCCACACTCCAGTCCAGTAGGTGGCAGTAATGCAAAGAAGCATTAATCGAGCAAAATGAGTATATGCAGAAGACGCAAGATTTATATATTTTTCTGCAAAGCTTGTTGTATATTTTTGACGAATTGGACCATTTTTGGATCATTTCTTTGTGCGTTCCCCTAAATATTTTAAATTCGATCTTAATTCAAAAACTGATCCAGCGAGTCAATGACTCAAATCAGCCAACAAAAGTTTGATTCAATTGCTTAACTGGTTAAATTACACAGCTTGTACTCACGAAACCTTTTCGACTAGTCAGAAACCTTAGCCATATGACCCTTAAAAAAATGTAGATGGATGGAATGATGAATAAGAGTAAAAGATTACTGTCCAACACTGGAATTTTTTAGGAGGACAAGCAGTTGACCCTATCCAGTATCCAAGTGTATGACCTCGAGTCAGGAAGGAAGAGAGAGACGGCAGTCAATTCCTAAAACATCTTTTATCTATTAGATTATTAGTATTGTAGACATTTTTATGCAGGTGATGTACTCACAGAGCTGATGATAAAAACAGGAATAAAAACACAAATCTGTGGTCCGAGATTTCCATCATGAATTACCAAGTAATGTTTCAGGTTAGCAGTACAATATTATTCTTTTAGGTATGGTTTTCAGGAATATTCTGTGAGATTTTAATTTAGTTTATAGTTGCTCAAAGTTCAGAAAAAGCTGTTACTTAAGTTTATGACAGTGTGGGGACGCATCAAAAGCTGCTTTTTATTTATGTTTGTTTTATTTTAGTAAAAGGAAAATTGAGGTTTGTGAAAGAATCAGTGTGTTAGGTGAGGGATGATGGTATAAATTTGACGTGTTTTGTAATGAATGTCAGATTTGAATCTTAGGCAATTTTCTGTGAAGTGAGAGGAATAAAGCACTTCTGGATGTAGTGGTGTAGAAAAATAATCAACCACAGCACTACAACACAAACTTTATTTTATTTAAAAATCAATGTAAATGATTAGATATAATATAATTATATAAGCATTAATTTATAATCCTAATAGTATTATATATAATATAATATAATATTCTTGCACAAATATTTACGTGTTCGATTCAACACAGGTGTTTACATGCACTGCACATCAGGCAGAACTATTTAAGGTTTTACACTACAGTTCTTGGTGATATTTCTCGGTCAGTGCTTAAGCGGTAGAACTTCAGGATCCAAAAGTTGTGCTTAAACACTTGAAACTTTGTTAACGTGGCGATTAGGTAAAGAAGAATACTGAAGTAAGAAGGACATTTTATTTTTTTTCCCTTAAACCCTTTAAACACAATATCCCACTTTGACAGAAACTTCACCTCAGCGCTCTGAGGCTGTTATCAACACCTACGTCTGCAGGTACTGGATCTAAACCTGCTGTAAGACTTCAATATGTGAGTATTAACACGCTTCAGGGTGCTTGACTTCTGGATCCAGAATTGCTTCCGAGCAGCGCGGGCGGAGAAGCAAGACTGCGGGTTAGAGATTTGCCGTTCTCTCTGACCAAAGTAAATATGATAGGCAGGCAAGGCAATCATATAAATGCACATATGTTCCCCTATCAGAAAACACAGGAGTCTAGATTAAGATTTTCATTTTCATGTCATGAGTGAAATCATCTCTGGTTAATTGAATCGTGTTGAAGATAAAGTCCTCGAGCCGAGCCCGCTCTCCCAGTGGCTTAGCTCTGATAAACAAGTTCAATGGAGTCACACACGGCCTCTTTCTCTTTTCCAAGAGATCCAAGTCCTAGAAGCCCAGGAGAAGTAAGAGTGAGAAGTGTCTAAAGTTTGTCCATTATTCCACCCATTGATCCTTATATAGTCCATATATTTCATTCAGATGGTGAACACCAGAGGTTCCCTGTTCGTCCAGAGTGTATAGGTCTCATTATCTCAAGGTCGAGTCTCAGTTGAAACAAAGGGTTGTGATGTCACCCCTTAACTCCCATCTCAGGGAGTTTTTAATTTCCTCTCTGTTTCCTCTGAGATTTCCCCAAATCATTGAATAGGGACTCTAGATTTTTATATGGCCTCCTTATGTTCTTAATATATGTACATTTTCTTAATTTCTTTAATATCATAGGTCTGAAGGTGTTTAATTATGTTGATATTGATGGGTGACGCTTTCTCCAAGGAGGACTCTGGCGACTCCTTCCATAACTGTTAATGTTGTTTAATTGGTGTCCAGATAAAGTACTATTTGTAACACAGGAACCAGAATCCACAGTCACGAACAGGATTTATTTAGCACAACGTTCAGCAAGCAATGTTAAGCATGTTCAGTCTTATTTATATTGCACTCTGAAGCAGAATAGTGATTTTGGGTGGTGGTGCCTCGGTAAATGGTACGAGTCCTCGGGTGAGCTGAGCAGCAGAGAGCTGGAGGTACGCGGCAGGCAGGGAGAACGCGGGTAAGTTCAAGCTTTGTAATGATCTACTCACCAGTCGAGCATTGCGCGGGCCTTTTATAGGCCTCTGGTGACGGGTGAATGGTGAGTGTAGATTGTGTTCCAGCCCAGGTGTATCCACGAGCCCCGCCCCCTTTCCACACACACACAGGGGCTGCAGGTCCAGTAGAACATGTGAGACACTGTGTGTGTCTGAATGGTTTGAGCAAAAAGGTTTTTCCATTGTGTGCCCACTGGATGTAAGGCACAAATCTTATTAAATTTATTTTAAATCAAGAGCCACCAGTTAGAGATTAGCTAATCATTCAGTGATTTCTTGAGGATGCCTACGATATTTTAGTTTCACATTAAAGGCAAGTAACCAGTGAGTTTGTGGAACATTTCTTTAGTCTGAAACACAAATATGAAATGGACTATCGTAGGAAAGTTGCATACTGGTAGACTGTTTTGACAACTTAGATTTTATTAACACCACAAATTGGTAATTTGCCAGTTTTTATTCAATTAGTAGTTGAATACAAAAAGTAATTTTAACCAATGATATTTTTTACAGTTATTTTTGTACTATTCTATTATTGTATATTTATCTTGGAGCAATTTCTGTAGTTTTTTTTTCCTCCAGGAAACATAGGTAGGCGTAGTGTGCTCAGACAGCCATAAAAATCAGATGTCACGTTAGTGTAAAAAATCAGATTTTGAAATTAGCCAAATTTTTTTCAACTTAATTTTTTTTTATGTACTGTAATAAAGATGAATTTTGTTCTGCTGGAGAACTACTTGGAAAAACTGTTAGTGTAAATTTCCACATAAGAACGTGGTGCGGGATGGAGCTGTTTCTCCTGATCGTGTATTTACTCACCGCATAAAACCATTTCATGAGCAATCAAAATCCAATTAGTTGAGTTTTCCTCAGTGTTACTCGACACACTAAGATAAGATCAGAGGAAACCCTGGGATAGAGGACGAGGGCGAGGCCTGACCAGCTGGCCCGGGTGGCTTCAAGACAACCATCCCGGGAGGAGAAGGAAAAGGTCATGGCCTGTGACGACCAGTGCTGTCCAGCCAATAGATTAGTGCAACAGCGCTGGCTGATGAAGCACAGAGAAATCAGAACCACCTGCGTGTGCGGAGTCGACCTGAGGCAGAGGGCAGAGGTGCTTATTTGTTTTTGCTAAATTAATGGGGCCTAATTAATTCCATTGCGTCATTAGGGAGGTGGTACGCAGAGGGCAGGGGAATGTTGCCAATCAATCTCTGGAGAATGCAGAAGATGCCTGAGAGAGCCGGTCGATAAGGATCTGTAGTCCTAACCAAGAGCAGACGTGCTAGGCTACTATATCTCTCTGGTTCTAGGTAAAGTACTACTAAAGTACTCCTTAAGCACGAAGCACCAGTTAGAGATGATGTAAGTACGCTTTAGGGGTGGTTAAAAATGACTCTCGGGGTCCATCAGGCCCTAGGAGGCCAGAAGTTAACCACGAGCAGACATGCTACGCCATGTTGGCTAAAAAGCAGGTTGCAGAAGAGGGGTTCACTTCCACTTTTCCATTAAATATGACCTTTTACTCAACCAAAAAAGAAAAGAAAAAAAGGTGTGGAAGTGTGATATTTTGCAACAGCTGTAAATTTTGAGCGCAGTCGTGAAACACTAGCTCTGCGTCTGCATTAGCATGAACTAGCTCCGTTGCTAGAACCCGAGCGGGTGTTGAGAGAACAGCTGCGTGTCCAATGAATGTGGAAACGCTCGAGCGCTGGGCTTCACCCGTGATTTAGATGACAGTTAAAGGAGGCAAAAAAGGCAAACGTGTTCATTATAGTTTTCTCCACTTCCCTATCACTCCCCTAGGAGCAGTCTGTGAACGGCAGGAGAGAAAGGAGAGGCCGTGGTTCCTCTTCTTCAAAACATATTAGCGGAGGCCCAAGGATGAGAAGAACGTCTACTATCTGGCCTCAGTGTCCTCGACCCTTAGCCAAGAGGTCGCAGTATTTTTTTCTCTTTCTCCTCATCTCAAACATTTGTATTCCCCCGTTTTCTCTCAGCACAACTCCCCCCCCCCCCCCCCCACCCCTCTGGCTAGGTAAAAAATGGCAGAGGAGGGTTACTTGGTTGTAAAAGGAGTGATTATGGAGCCTCCGTTCTTAGCCTAATTGGATCAAGCTGACTCGGAGCGTTGAACAAGATGTTGCTTGTCTCAATGCTGATAGATGAGCAATTGAATTTGTTTCGTAATTAAGTGGGATGCACCTTCAAACTGGGAAAATCAATGTTTTCACACAGGCTATCATTAGCAGCGAACAAGAAAGTAACGACATTTTGACTTGGAAGAATTTCATCACAGATTAAAAAAGGGTTAAAACATTGTCCAATTTGTGTAGTTTTTAAAACATTTATAATAATTTTTTTTCTTTTTTCTTTTTCATTTTAATAGTTCCCTTTTTTCTGTTCTTTACAGGGGTAAAATGTGTTAAATTTGTCTAAGAAATATTCACAGTAAAAAGCAGTACATTTTATCTTTTGAGACCTTAGGCTGTACTTAATAAATGTAACAATAAACAGGCAGGAGTAATTTAGTGTCCTACTGCTGCTGGATCGCTTTCCCAAGCAGCGAACATAACTTGTTATTGCTAAAAATATTATTGTTTGCATTGCCGGAAAATTATATTTTACACAGCACAAGTGGCGTGATAAGATCAGTGATTCATCACCGTATCGTCATCAATCAGACCTTAGATCACGATGCACAAATTCCGAGTGCCTAACCGCTAGCTTGATTTGTTCAGCTCGGCGATAACGCACCGCCTTCGCACCTGTAATCCGTTCTTGTGCAACACGTGACTCATCAAAAACTGAGCTCGCACCTCATTAAACTGTCACCCAGGACCTCCAGAAAGCAGCATTTCACCCTGCCCGTCCCGCTCGGCAACCCAGATAAGAACCTCCTCCCTTTAATATGCGAAGGCTGCCGTTAGCATGCTAGCCCGATGAAGCGGAATCATTTATCAAAAGCTTATTTTAAAGCTCCATGAATGTCAGCTTGTGTTGCCGCACTTAATTGAAATGTAGTCAGCCAACACCTGAAATATATCGTCCTCCAGCTGGCTGCGAGCGGCATGTTTTATAGCGATCTTCACAACACCTGTTTAATATTAGCGAGCACCCCTTACAATATTTTTTTTACATTCCTTATGTCGCTCTCGCTTTGATTTATTTCCAGGGAGGTCAAGCAGAGATAAAAATGGTTTATTCACGCACATTTAAATGTTGTGTTGCTGATATTTGGATCGCAGGCGTTGGCTTAGGCAGCAGGGTTTTTTTTTTCTTCTCGTTTTTTTGTGGCTCTAAATGAAGAAATGGTGTGACGTTGCTGTAGCGGTTTGCGAATGCCCGTCAGAGGATGGTCATCTGTGAGCGATTCAGGTTGGACCAGAGAGGCGTTGTGCATGAGGGTTCAAATCACACGGCTAGGCTGCAGCTGCACAGTGAGAACCGTTAGCATGGCTTGCTATCGAGCTATAAGTTTAATTATACTCTTCTACTATAACAACTACAAATTCACTTTTTTTCCCCCTTTTTCATAAACCATGACTTGTGAAGTACCGTTGTAGACGTGTGTGTAAAAAGCTGTCACGAACAACCTGCAGCCTTCAACTTTTTTCTTCTTCTTCTTCTCACTATCTGCCCTTCCCCCCTCAGCCAACCTTAGCATAACCCCAGGCTCCTGAACTCGCTTGTACATTTTAGTCCCCGATAATAAACCAACATCTGCAGAACTTACAAGTGCTTTACCCCGAGTTAATTGAGTAAATTGAAGCAAGCTGCGGCGCAGTAGTGATCTATGAGTCCCGGTCCGGGGCCCAGAAGGGAGACAACAGATTTACTGCGAAGACAGTGGGCGGCCTTTTGTTCAAGCGCTGGTTCATGGGAAGTTTGAGGTCAGGCTGGATTAAAATATCTCCACGAACAAATGGAGTAATTTAAGTATCATATATGGAGAGCTGTGCCAGTTTCCACCAGCCATCCAGGTGTGATTTATTTGATTTTAAGCCTCCTTTTTTCTTTTTTTTTTCTTCTTTTTTTTTTACTTCCCCATCCCCCTTTTTTCTTGAGTTTTTCTTGCTCTGTTATTTAGGATTTATAGGTAAGGCCCTATTAACAGGTCCTTTAGTTATGCTCGACGTGTGTGTATGAGTGTGTGTGTGTGAGAGAGAGAGTGAGCGACCCATAGCAGGGATAAATAAATACCAGCGGGGGATAGCCTCTACAAGGGGAAGCACTCGAGTGATTTCCTCCTGCGCTCGTGCCCTCAGGGGTCGTCAGCGCTAACGTGGTATTCATCTCAAACTGCAGGGAAAAGTGCAGAGTTAGAGCGACGAGGGCGGGGGGGCTGTTGAGGCAGCGTGTTTGTGTGTCGCAGGATTCCTGTCCTCCCTGACGTGGCAAGGCGGTCCACTCGTGCAGTGATTACGCTAAATTGAGCATGCAGGCCCGCTGCTCGAAGGAGCTATAAAACACGAGCGACCGTGACTCAACGAGAAGCTAATTCTGCACACGAGCGATTCTACGACTCTGTGTGTGGTGAGGCAGTTTAGGCTGTGTAGCTTTTAAATAAAACTAATTTGACATTTCTAATGCTGAATCAAAGCAAGTGTGTTTAGACAGTTACCCAGTATTCCAAGGCTTGTTTTTTTTCCCAGCTTTTTAACATAGCCTAATAATACCCTAAATGTGGTTATGTAGCATCCAAGCTAAGAGTTTAAGACCATCATCATGATGTACAGTATGTAAAGAAATGAATTTGATTTCTTTGCATGATTTGCGTAACAGGTTTGTACCTTTTAAAGGTAAAAAAAAAAAAAAAAAAGTCTGTTTCTTCTTCCCATAATCTGATCAGGAAATCCAGACAGCGCAGAATTAATGCGCTCAGGATTAATACAAGAAATGATTCTCTACGCAAGTTCTTGTGTAGACCTAAATATTTTAAATTTGATGAGTGAGATGTTGAGTTGCGAAGTATGATACAAATTATATTTGGAGATAAAGTCTAGTTCTTGTGGCTGAATCAGGCAGAAAGTGCAATTTTTTTTTCTTGCTGTAAATATTTTTCTCTCTGTTTGAGAGACAGATTTTACCACAATCATACACTCACTCAATCAGTACCACTTTATCCTGTACACAAGGTTGTGTGTGTGTGTGGGGGGGGGGGGGGGGGGGGGACTCTATACCAGGGGAGTTTGTTTTTTAAGACATTTACGCTGGCTTTAGTATTCGCTTTCTCGAACCTTTTTATACACCAGGTTCACTCTTTGCAACATCAAATCGCGTGTAAGATTTATATGTTCATTTCCATTCTTTGGCAAAACATTTAGTCATTTAGTGCCTCGGGAGTGTTTTATACGCTATGTAAATTTTCTGGACTATTTCACCAACAGTTTCGCTGAGTGTTTTTCCTGAAAACGCTCGATCACACTCTCGAGTGTATATCAATATATAAAAAGTGCTTGCTGTTTAAAAAAAAAGAAAAAGAAATGAAAGTGTTGGACATAAATCTTTGGGAGACTTATCTAATATGAGACAACACATCATGTTTCTGTAGCTCGCCAGTGCTTGCAAGTTAAATTCAGGCCACATGCTGGAGGTTCTTCAGCCTGCATCATGAAGGTGCGTTATAGGTGAAATACTATCCGAGTCAGATTTTGTATAATAAACTTTGGATATTGAATAGTTTTTATTGTTGACCATTGCTAAAACAAAACATTATTATTGAAACCTCCCTGACGTGACCGCCAGTAAGAAAAAAAATAAATAAATAAAAAATTAAAGCACAGATGCTGACACTGCTGTTGGGCTCAAAGTCTCTCTGTCACACACCAACCTCCTTACAGCTCTAATAAGGTTTTATGAAACATATGCTATCCTTGCAGAAGATCATTTAGCTGGTATGTTCATCAGTTGGCGCGCTTCCCAGTCTGGCTTTATTAGTCATCTCCTTCGGCGCACGCGATCTGTAGAAGCAGGCACGGTTCCTGCGGCGTTAGCACCATGCTAATAAACACCATAGGAGGCGAGGGCTTAGATAATTAACTGGGTCTGATCAATGGCTTATCAGACCTCCTGTGCGCTCTGTGCTTTAGACTTTTTTTTTTTTTTTAAAGAACATTCACATTTCATTTTGCCTACCACGGGACTGAGTCTTCAAACTCCAACAAATCTTTAGAATACTATTACACTGATGTTGAATAGGAAAGTGAAATAATGTATAAGGCAATAACATCATGGAACCTTAACTCACAAGCACCTGTGTTTTTTCTCTACTACTACACTTCTGGACGAGACTCGTATCAAAGGTATTTAGCAAGTAGACAGGATTAATATAGGATATGATTCTGTCAGTGTTACACAAGGCTTGTACAGTGGAGGATTCGCATGTGGGCATCTTGGGCAGCCACCCAGGGTGGTGCAGAGCATAAATAAGTGAAAATGCAAACTTTTGTGCAATCTGCTTTCTGTCTCTCATTTGAACGACGTTTCTTGTGGGTCAAAAAAAAAAAACTTAGTACAGTAATGCAAGTAGTAAAAGTCAATCAAAATTCAAAAAAAATGTTTGTTCATAATGATATGAATGAGTGCTATGTGCTGTGTAGCTTAACAGGCATTTTACATTCTGTGCGTGTTATTTCATTCTTCGTAAGGTATTATTTTCGTTCTGTATGTCATCCGAGTAATATACTGTATAACCAGGTTTCACACCCCAAAGGTATTTTATTTAATTGTTAATGAAGGTCTGGTAATGCCCTGATGCACGTTGAACCGGTCAAAGCCATTAGGTGACCAGTTAAAAAAAATAAAAAATTTTAATACAGCTGTGTTATCCGAGTATAATTTGTATGTGATAAAATAGGCTAGTACAACACTTAGGTCTAATCTACCTTGAGGTTTTGCTAGCTTATGTAACATAAATGTTCTGATTATTTGTTGCTTAGTTTTTTGGATAAATTTTTTTCCGGACATGGCGCTGGAGTGATGTTTGCCGAGGACACCGCTGCACTAGTGATTGCATGGTCATAAGAGTAAGAATGCAGTAATTGTGAGTAATTTAGGAACTTTACCTAGAAACGCATTTGGTAACAGCCCGTGCAAAAAAATTAGGCCGAAATTTATAGATCTTTAGTGCAGAATTTGTTGTAGTGCAAAAAACTTGGAAGCCAGTTACATACAGTACATATTAGTTTTACAATATACACATCCTGATCAGCTCCCGAACATTTAAAACCTGTGTGAGAAGGT
>JAOVVA010000041.1:2892365-2911664 GCA_028565275.1 Leiocassis micropogon
TACATACAGTACATATTAGTTTTACAATATACACATCCTGATCAGCTCCCGAACATTTAAAACCTGTGTGAGAAGGTGTCCTGGTGTATTTAATCATGTTTTCTTCATGTGGACGGCTGGTGGATGTCACTTACCTGGGGAAAATTATATACTGCATACTGTACGACAGTGACTGTTGGGAGTTTGATGTCCTGTTTGGTGCTTGAACTAGTGGTGTGACTTTCTCCACTGAATTTGAGTCAACAGGTAGAACATCGTCTAGCAAGATATTTAAATATCATTTCAGAGATGTAAGATTTGTACAGGTTTGAAAAGTCAGGTGAAGTTTATTTACAATATAATTTTTCATCATAAGTGGTAACTGGCAGTCGGGACTGATGTTTCTGACTTTGTCCCGTTTGACAGACGGAGTGAAAACCTGGATGCCCCAGTGTTCTGGTTGTCTAATGCTAATACTTAGAAAAAAGCATTTCCTACGTTGTGCAATAACAGTAACAGTTCCATCACCAGGAGCAAATAGTCCAAATAATGTTTAAAATGTCCTTTACATCTCTTTACATATTCAACAGAACCATTGGTTGCATTGTTTGCTATAGAGAGTGCCATAAACAGCTTATAAATACAGCGGTCCCTCGGCATACGAATTTAATCCGTTCCGGAGGTGATTTCTTAAGGTGAAATTTTGTATTGCGAAACGCATTTTTCCAAAGAAAATAATCTTAATGCAGATAATCTGTTCCAGCCCTGCAAAAATATCACCAATATTGCCAATTTCCAACAGTATAATTATATTTTAGCATCTAAAACATTTATAAAAGACACGTAAAGAAAGCAAAATATGAAATAAATAGAAATTAAGCCTCACTTAAGCTTAATTTACAATTCTTTTGGCACCGGCTGCTTTAAAAACCAAACTTAAAGTTCTATTAAATTTTATTTGTATAGCTCTTTTAACAATTCATTGTCGAAAAGCAGCTTTACACAGTCATATAAATAATAAAATAAATGGAATGTGTATGAATCAAAAGTGGCTCCCTTTTCTTCTTTACATCGTCTTTGCTAGCATTCTTGGGAACCATGGTGCTGTTTCTTCACTACATATTGGACAAAACGCCAAAAAAGAAACAAAATTATATGAACAAAACAAAAAAATGTAAACTTGCTTCGCTTGGCTTTCCACTGACGCCAAAAAGTTTTTAACGGCTCCTGGATGAACGCACAGCTTAGCCAATGCTTCGTACTGTTCTTTGAGTTCATTGTGTGTTGTACCTGCTGCTGACGTCATATGGTGCATCGCTGTGAGGCTCGAAATGTTCTGTACAAAGACGAGCCTTTTCACATGTAGTTTTCCATGAACCATGACTAATGTAACGCATGTCTGTAAAGAGCTGTACGTCATGTGTAAAAAAGGCCCGTGTAGATCGAGGTTTCTTCAGAAATCCAGTTTTGTCTCTCTGAAACCATGGCGGAGAGGCAGGGGAGGACCAGCAGGCCGTGCTCGTTTTCCGCTTGATAGGTTAGCTGCGGAGAATGTGCCTTGACGAGGTAAATGATTAAGAGGCGAGGGAGGGAGTGCAAGAGAAAAACCTTTGCTGCTCTGCCATTATGTACTTCAAAGGTCCGTTCGGGCCAGGTTAAATGAAAAGCAAATGTGTTGCCCTGCTGTGCGAATACCTCGAATGTTTTAGCAGGTGCAAGCAATGAGGGAGGTGGGCAGTGACGGAGATATGGCTGCACCTTGCTTTAGAGAGAGAGAGAGAGAGAGAGAGAGAGAGAATGAGCAAGGGCAAGAGAGATCTCATCAGTGTGGGAGGCAAAACTCTGGCCTGCTACAGAGGGTACAGAGAGGTCAAGTGAATGAAGGTCACAGAGGCCAGGAAGTATTGAAAGTAGAACAGGTACTTTTATTGAACATTTCAGGCTGTGAAACGGTGCTCAAGACATAAAAACTCAGGCTTAAACCGGCATAATGTAACGTACATAAATAAGGAACAGTTATAGGAAAACAATCAACAGTGAGGTGGTTTGTAGTCTGTGGTTCAATTATTGTGCTTTATATTTAGTAAAGAATATCACAGTTATGTCTTTGTAGTTATATTTAACGTGCTGTGATATAGCACAGTCCTAGATCAAGGGTCATTTAAGGTTTTTTGTGTTTTGTTTTTTTTTTTACAGTCTACTGCTTAATTTTATAAAAGGAAAAAAACTTTTTAATTATTTATTTATAGCTCATTAAACAAATTCCACTGTATTTATTCTTGATGCCCTTAAATGGTTCACTTCCTGAACTTTCCATTTCCACAATACCGTACAAGTTACATGGAGTAGTGGTGTAGATTCATAACATTCATAACAAATTAGCAGCACCTTCTTAATAAATAAATAAATAATAAAACTACAGTTTGATATAACATTTTTTTAGTAGTGGTTTGATTAACTTTTCTTGCATGAAACATGAATAAGATGAAGTAAATGGATTTACAGCTATAAGGACTGGCTGTAATAACCGTAGGAGATGATACTAATGATTGCAGTCAAATCATTAAAGATGCACCATAATTACATTTAAATATAAATATAATAATACACATTATACCTAGTGATTTAGTTCAGGTAACTGGAACTAATGAATACATATTTGTGAATGAAGATTATTTATAGATTAAATGTGGAAGTTGAGCGCACTTTACAAAGTGTGTGTGTGTGTGTGTGTGTGTGTGTGTGTGAGAGAGAGAGATTTCCAGGTTTTAATGCAAGTTGCCAATAGTTGGCACTGTTTCCTTGATCAGACACCAACACACATCAGCACTGAGGAAGTGTGAGTAAATAGTCAGGCCTTGATTAAGTAAAGCAAGTGAGGTCATTTAAAAAGATGTTCTTTTGCATGATATGTGTATGAAGTGTGTGCAAGCAAATTATATTAAATGTCTTGTACAATTACTTACACTCGTTACTGTTACCCATATTCTTTTTCCTCTCGTGAGCAAGTGTTATGAATAATAAAACACCTTGTGAAAAGTAGATGAAAAATCATTTCATAAAAATATCGTTAAAATACAATTGAGAACTAATCACTGGAAAATCATGTGAAAAACATTGTAAAAGAAAAAAGGTCTAGAAAGTAAGCATGTACAATTTAAATATACTGTATGTGAATATGACGTGTGAAAAGTTATTGGGGGAAAAAACATGAAGGTAAAATGTGAAAATCCCATGAAACAAGTTGTGTGAAAAAAGAAAAAAAATGTTGTAGTAAAAGAAAATTGAAAATAATACATTTACAATTTAAACAATGTAAAAAAAAAAACAGGTGGACATTTAAATAAAATAAATGATTTGTGCAATCACATGAGAAAATAAATAAACTATGTATGAAATGTCTGTGTACAGACAAACCAATAGATGAATTTCACGTTTGCGTGACGTAATTAGTCATACATGAAGTAGGTCTGACTTTTCCGTCGAGGCTTATCCTTGGTGTGGTGTGAATGACTGTCATGCCGGATCTGATAGCGAGTGGATTAACAGCTAGTCACCGCCTGATTTTCATACTTATTACAGCCGACATGACCTCTGACCCCGAACGCTTCACCCTCTACATGATCCGAGATAAAGCTTTCAGCGTGGAGTGATTTGTTCCTGGCATTCCGGCAGCAGCGCGTTGCGTTTCGGCACAATCCGAGTTAGCTGTTGTTTATGTTTAAGTCTGGCTGCCATTTGCAAATCCATATTAGAGGTTGCCAGGTGCTGTTAAATCCTCTCGACATTTTCCCCAAACGTCCTGCACCCCCTCGCTGACATTCTCTCATAGAGCATTGTGGGTTTAATACACCTTTTTGGTATTTTGAAATCTTAGAGGATTTGTGATAACTTCAGCTTGTACGATGGCCTGTGATGGAACCTGAACGAGGTGCTGTTTGTAGTTTCTCTTGTGGTTGTGGCGCAAACACATTGTACATTAAACATTATAGTTGCATACAGGTGTGGCCATTTGACCTCGTGTGTCATTATTTATTTATTTTATGTATAGTTTATACTAGCGCAAGTATGACGCTAGTTGACGGGAAATGAGTTTGTAGAAATAGATAAAATGTTGAAGCTAAAATTAATAATAATAATGAGCTTTAATGTAATCAGTAATATTATTTCAGGTTGAATCTAATGTACATGTCTGTTTTTCTGTACAGCAGAACTTTGTCTAACTTATTAATACAAAGTATCTTAGACTTTGTTTATACCAAGTTATACTTCTTTCGTTGTTTTGTCTTAAAACTACTCCAGCACATTAAAATTCACTTATACCACTTCAGTGCTGTTATTTCAGCAGTAAAAAATAAGAACTAATCCCAGTAAAAATATTCAGTTTAGTTTTTTATAATTAATATCAAATGGTGCATATTATATCATCTTATATTATATATTATATTATATTATATTATATTATATTATATTATATTATACTGGCGATTCACATTACAGTTTTTTATTAGCTCCACGATTTTGGAACATATGAGACAAAAAGCATAAACACAATAATAAAATACTGTAGAAGTTAGCCAAGCTGTGTCGCAGTTTTGTTTCTGTTTCGTGAGGATTTGAGTGCCCTGCACGTGCATTACAGTTGTTTCTCTGTCTTCCACATACTCTTACTGTATACACAGTAAATTATGGTGTTGATTGCCTCTGACTAATTTAGCCACGCCCACCTTGAGCGCAAAAGCACTACATTGATCCAAAAAAGCGCTAGGTGCTGTAACGTAATCTGGCGCACAACTTTTAGAATTGTAAAATTAATAACGTTCCTTCTACTCAACATTCTGATTTCATTTATGGCGCAGGTTTAACTTCAGGTGAATACCTAAGTATTGTCAAAGTATCAATAAATTCTATCCAGCCAGTTTTGTGTGATGCTGTGACGAAAATGGTCTGGACAGACGTACAGATATACAGATAGAGACAGGTTTCTGGTCCTCCAATGTATGAAACATAAAAGTACACTGTATTGCCAAAAGTATTTGCTCGACCATGTCTTCACATGCATATGAACTTGAGGAGCATGCATTTTTAAATCTAGAGGGTTTATTAATATGATTTTGGCTCCGCCCCCTTTGCAGCTATAACAGCTTCAACTCCTCCTGTAAAGGCTTTCCACAAGGTTTTGGAGCGTATTTATGGGAATTTTTGACCGTTCTTCCAGAAGCACATTTGTAAGGTCAGACACTGATGTTGGACGAGAAGCCCTGGCTCGCAGCCTCCGCTGTAATTCATCACAAAGGTGTTTTATCGGGTTGAGGTCAGTCAGATTCTTCCACACCAAACTCGCTCATCCATGTCTTTTTGGACATCGCTTTGTTCATTGGTGCACAGATACACTTGCATACAAAAAGTTTGACTAATCATTTAAAGGTTTGATTTCTTTTTTTTGCGGAAAATCTGCAAATTATTTAAAAAAACATTCCTATGAGTCTTCAGATTAGACACCGTTTACCTTCACAGCTTTGCACACTATTGTCAGCCAACAAGTGCTCAACACGTGCTAACTGAGATCAGAATTGCTGGAAAATCATTCCAGGTGATCACCTAGTTGAGAGGATGCCCAGAGTCTTCAAAGCACTCTTCAAAGCAAAAGGAAATATTACTTTCTAAGAAAATATTACAGATTTTTCCTTTTTCTTTTTTTTTTTGGTTTTGATGCCTGCAGTATTGTTTTGCAATGTAGAAAAATGTAAATGTTACTGGACACAGACTGCACTGAATCTCTGACCACTGTAAAACCAAAAGGAGGCAGCTACCCTACGCAGTTAAGATAAGGTGATGTACTTGAAAGCCAGAATTTTGTAATTAAAACGTCAAGATTATAAAATAGAATAAACTTTACAAGCTTGCATATTTATAAAATATAAGACTTAATCATAACACATTGTTGAGTTTTAAATTCTGATTATTAGCAAGTATTAATATTGATTTATTGTTGTTGTCTTTTGCTGTCTTTGTCTTTTGTATAGTTCATTAATACAAAATTAATTAACTATCATTAATAGATAGTTTTGTTAATTTACAGTATGGTCTTAATTTATTTGTCTTAGCTAGTCCGGTAATTAGTGTCTTAGTTATCTAGTTAATTTATGTTGTTAATTTATGTTGTATGTAGCACCTTGGTCCTGGAGGAACATTGTTTCATTTCACTATGTACTGACCTACAGTATATTCGGTTGAAATGACAATAAAAGCCGACTTGACTTGACTAATAAAGTTCCTGTTGTAAATCAAATCAAAGATTTATTTAAGGGCTTGTTCTAATATGTCATCACTTCAATAGAAGCAACTCTGTGCTGTAAAAAATAAAAAAAAATAAAAAAAAGTGTTGACTGAAAGGTGTTTATCGTTAATAGGAGGAGTCAGCTACTTGTAAATTTGTTTTCCACCACAAGAAAGACTTTGGATCAGACGAATTTGCTGTTACTGGTTTCAAGACAAACTATGCATTTTGTATGTTAAACTTAAGGAAATAAAAGAGAGCCAGTTGAGGGAACTACAGTAAGGCAACAATGAATAGCACTAACTTGTGTCAAGGACGTTCCATGTTTAATGTGGTTAAAATGTACACTACCGCTCAAAAGTCACTTTCTAACTTCTTCATGGTCTTTCATGCAATAATCTCCTTTGAACAGTTAATCTCGAGGTAAGTTTTGGTCTTGTCTTTCTGGGAAAGTCTTCATGAGATCCAGTTGCATCATGGTCCTCGATGGGCTTTGCACATGCACTTGACACAATACTGTTCTTGCAAGAACTGTTCCAGAACCGCTGACCTCCAGTATATCCGTGTCTTAAAATAACAACTGACTGTTACCTAATTCCGTAGGTGTTATTTCATAGTTTTAAAATCCCCAGTGTTGTTGTAGAATAAATCACTAAACAAAAACAAAGAAAATTCCAAACTATAGAGTAGTGTATGTCATTTCTAGATTAATTGTAAGAATATCATTGACGGCACTTTGGGACATGCGCTCCAAACGGGCTCGTAATTTTAATTCCTTGCTTAACTAATTGCTTCACTATTCATTTACTCATGAGATATTAATCCACACGTCTCTACCAGTTTATGATGGAACAACTAACTACTTAATGGCTCCTCGACTGAATTAAAGCGGAGCTATCGATAGCATGTCATATTTTCTGACATTTTTTTCTATCCATAATTAATTTGAACTTAAATGCGGACGGGTGTTGGTTAGCCTCCAAAAATATATATGCATTGACCGTGGGTTTCAGGCATCATTAAACGTAAGGCGATATCTAGAGATCAGCTGCAGCTAATGTCAGGGTTTTTGTTCTTGACAAGGCGTTTTGTGTTTCTGTAATTACGAAGCAGTTGGGAATGTTCCACATTGTTGAGGGCGGGGGTTAAAAAAAAAAAAAAAAAAAAAAAAACCCGATGGTGTTTTCAGTCCACCTCCATTGTGTCCAGGTTGCTTAACCAGCCCGCCCCTCCTGACAGCACGTTTAAGTCTATTTTGAGGGAGATGGATTGTTTTCCTGAGAAAACTGAGCGCGGTTGTGGTGGAACGTAGGAGCTATTATGCAAAGGGGCAGGATCGTGGACGAGGAGGGTTTTATTTTCTCATTTGAAGAGTCAGAGAGGTTTTTTCTGACGCAGGGGAAAGTGGAGAATCTTGGCTATCCGGAATTATCTGGTGAGCGCAGAGCGGGGCACGTTTCTTCCCTCCCTCTTCCCCTTCATTTCTTCTCTATCTCTGGCACCGAACTTATCACAGTAACGTCGAGTAAGATCGTTTTTGGCTCACGCCTGACAAACCTGATATAAATTTCCATCTGACTCTGACAGAAGTTTTTTCATTTTGCCAAGAGGGCAGAAAGTTAAGAGAGAGGGCGAGATATACACGTTGCGTGAGCACAAGCTAAAATGCGAGGATTTTTCAGGATGGCTGAATCAGGTTTTAAAACCTCAACCTAAGTAGGATCTTCCAGAAATTAAATTCTTCTTAAATGAATGAAAACTTTGGGAGGATTTTATTTTTGGATTATTCCACGAGCGAAAAATTGTCATCCTACCAAGCCATGTGTGTCTTACTTATTTATTCTCCACGTTCTTATCATAATCCCTCATGCCCCAAGTTTAGGTCAAAGGTCGCTAAACCGTCGAGAAGGTGTCCCTGGGTGTAGCCGCGTCAGTGGCGGTTGTGTGGTGAAGGCCATCTCCAGCCACATCCAGCTTGGCACGAACAGCACAACGGGGCAATCTAGCACCCTCATTACATACCTGCCACTCTAATTACAAGCTGCTCAAGAGATGTTATTCTACACCTGGCAGTGACAATGACAGCGCCTCCGTCTCCCGGCTCCTCTCCACCTTTGTGTAACTGGGCGCCGAGTGCAACACAACACCCCTGTAAATAAATGAAGCTTCCACAGCTAGGCGGTACGCTGCAGGAACAAAAACAGCCTCTTCATTAAAAAATAAAAAAAACAATGAGTGAAGGATGCCGTCAACATTTCACTTTTTTTAATTTATTTTTTTATTTTAGAAGAATCTTTAAGTAGTAACTGGCTTCCATCATTAGTAAGCACTTTTATAAGGTTTCATTTTCAGCACTATCGTAGTTCCACAATTCATTCAAACCTGAACAATTCTCAGTAGTTATTGACTATTAAACAGTTTGATGATGAGTTTGAATGATTTGAGTTTAAGGACTCAAGAGGGTTGGGGCATTTTGGTCAGAGCTTGTTTTCATGTCGTCGCCTTGAAAAAAAATTGCACCTTGTCGACTTGAAAGCACAAAAACATTTTAAAAAAAGATTTTCAGAGTTGGTTTTGTACTTGCCTTCCCAAGAACATCAAACGTAATATAGACCCAGTTAGACCTACTGTAGCGCAATGTCTGGATTTTAATTGAATTATATGTAGACGACTAGGTAGACAGATGTGTAAAAGTTGGCGCCCCCTTGTTTAATTATTTTGTTTTTAAAAAATTTGGCACATAGACAGCTGTTTGTGACCCTTAAAAAATAGAAAAGAATTTAAAATAGAAAATGTACAATATGTCGAATTTTGCTACAATAAGATAAAGTATATGATAGAAATACATAGAAAATGTGAAAAGTATAACCTGTATAAAGAATATGGAATGTGCATGAACATAAATATCATCTGATCGTAGTGGATCTTAGTGGCACATAACTTTTTATCACAGTGCCATTATTTATTAAGCAAAAATACAGCCAAAAGAAAAAACATGTGGCCAATTGTAAGTACCCCCTTAGTGCTTCCACAGATTTTAAGAGGGTAAGTTACAACATGCTGCTGCTAGTCATCAGTCCTGGATTAACTGATCATCAGCAGGTGTGCAGACCTTCATAAATGCAGAAGTTTGAATGTGTGTGTGTGTGTGTTAGAGTCTAGAGTATAAAATATACATACATACTAGTGTGTGTGTGTGTGTGTATATGTATATATATATATATATATATATATATATATGTACACACACACACACACTCTGTCTGACCAAGAGTGTCACCACCTGGATTTAACTAAGCAAATAGTTCCTTTTGATAATTACTGAAACAAGTTATTTAACCCTAACTGATCCACTAAGTACCTTTTCATTCCTTAAAAAGCCATGTCAGAAGACATATCCTGTAGTCGTGTCAAAGAAGGGTCAAATTATTGCCCGGAATTAAGCAAGGAAAGCTACTAAACTACTTAAACTACTGAAACTACTAAAATTGGGTGAGGAACTACAAAAAACTGTTTATTAGAACCTGGGAGGGTTTGTGGTGATCCATCATCTTCCAGGAGAAAATGTGGTCGGAAAAACATCCTGAATGCTTGTGATGGAAGATCACTTAAACGCTTAGTGAAATCAAATCGCAGGGAAATAAATAGTACTCTCAGCTATATTTAATAGTTAAAGTAAGAGCCTTTCCACACATACAGTACATTGTAATGAGACTGGGACTAAACAGCTGTGAAGCCTTAAGAAAATCACTTATCGGAAAAAAAAAATGGCTTCAATTTGCAAGGGAGCATAAAGAATGGACTGTGGAGCGATGCAAAAAGGTCATGTGCCCCAATTAGTCCTGATTTACCCTGTTCCAGAGTGATGGTGGCGTCAGGGTAAGAAAAGAGACAGATGAAGTGATGCACCCATCATGACTAGTGTCTACCGTACAAGCCTGAGGGGGCAGAGTTATGTCTAGAGTCAGCAACAAAAAATGAGGTCAGCTGACTTATCTGAATGTACGGAATGAACAGGTTATTTCCAGCAATGGATTTTTGTTTTCTTCCCTGATGGAGCGGGCGTACTCCAAGATGATGCCAGGGTTCATCGGACTTAATTGTGAAAGAGTGGTTCAGACATGATTTTCACAAACACAGAATGACCTCCACAGAGTCCAGGCCCTAATCTCACTGAGAATCTTTAAGATGTGCTGGAGAAGACATTGCGTAGCGGTCTGACTCTCCCATCATCAATACAAGTACTTGGAGAGAAATTGTGACTCTGGACAGAAATAAATGCAATGGTATACCAAACAAAAAAAATTATAATTATATAAACATTTAATATATATATATATATATACACACACACACGCGTGTATATTATATATAGTGTGTTTATATATATATATATATATATATATGCGTATGTGTACATATTCTGGGAGCATGTGGAATCATTTCACATGTAACACCCACCACATTGTGTGCCATAAAGTTAAAAGTGATTGACCCTTTTTTTTTTTTTTGCACACCATGTGCACGTGTATTAACATGCATACACTTTTTAATGTTGTGGAACAAACAGGAAGCACGGTAGTACATACAGTATAATCAAGTCTTTCTGTCACCAGCCTCTCTTTTCCTCGTATTTATTAAAACCTATAATACACAAAGTATCATTTGTCCTGATAAAAAAAAAAAAAAGTCTTTCCTCATGGCAGAAAACCTACCGACTGTAATAATATGCCGACACTTCCCTCCTGTAAATGTTAATTGCAAAAAAATCTGTCAAATTTATTTATTTATTATCTATTATCTATTTGTCATATAATGGCCTTAAATCAAATACATGTCCCTCTGCGTGATACAGTGTTACTATGGATACGATAACTTATTAATATATTTACAAAAAACATGAGAGTTTTCACTATAGTTATTTAGAACAAGGTAAAAAATTTCAACATTAACTTATAACTCTAATTTAAAGGTATAACTCCTGATGGGCCCACACACGGGGTATGTCGAGTATCTAACCCCTTATACTGTACGAATGAAAAGGTAAGTCGGATTTTAGCACGAAGCTGAGAAACCTGTAAGCTAATAGTATTGCACTGTAAGCATTCGACTAAATGTCATTCAGTCATGTGTAGGTACAAATAAATTCATCCTCGGTCCATTGTCAGACTGAAAAAGGAACCGCTCCCTTTTCCCAAAACGTGGAGTAAATGTATAAACCCAAACCACCACCCCCCCGCACCCCAAGAGTCCACATTAGGCAGCATGGATGGCTTTTAAAAGGCTTACGAAGGCCGTTTAGCATCAGTAGCGCCAGCTTACCATGGCCGTGTCAAGATAACATGCAAGCATCCGCTGGGTTTTCATTGGCTGTCAGATGTGATTTTACACTGGCTGAGAGGAAGAGCAGTGCCGTGCTAAAAGATGCACTCACAAAGCCAAGACAAGGACAGGGGATTTAAAAATAGCAGTAAAAAGAGAGGGATTGTGGGTATGTTTGTGTGTGTTTGGAGAACCTACTGGTGATTATACTCTAGATGAAATTGAATAACTTGGATGAACCGGTACGATCCAATGTACAATAAGCGGTACATTTTGAAGAGGACAGAGTGCTTGTAATAGCGCTACGGTCAAGACTCGCGCGTCACTTATTACCGCCTAACTGAAGGGAAGGGATGGATATTGGCACCTGCGCGCTGCTGATAGGCAGACTAAATCCGCCCCCTGTGCCCCAGCTGTGATCCAAACCAGCAGCCCTTGCCCTCTGCAAACCACTGAGTCTCATTTTCTCACATCAGCCACCTCGAAAGATCACCGCGAGCTGATTATACTGCATCGTGCAGCAGGGTGTGAGGATGTAGTGAAGCACTGCACGAAGAAAGCCATTAAGTTCTGGGAGGAAACGGACACTCACCATGCATTGCTGTTTTTACAGACGTCTAATCGTGAGACACCAGACGACTGTCGTTTAGACGTGCAATGGACGCATCGTGTTTTCAAACTTTGGAAAATCTTCCGGTCAAACAATACAATCATAACACATTTCGTTTTAATTTTTAAGTGCAACTATGAACCATGCTACTTTTTTTTGTTAAATGCCATAATTAGCTGCATAGTTAGCCAAGTCTAACAAATTACACTTATTGAATTCATTTAAGCTGTAAAGTAGTGCTGCATTAGCTATTTCTACAAACGAACAAAAGCTACAATAGCTATTACACGGAAGAAAGAACTAGAACACCAGCTACCTATGATGGATCTGTCATGTCAACGCTGGAGTTGTACACAACGATGCCAGAAAGCAGGAAAGATGTTGGCCATGGACCTCTTGGCATGTAATGCACATATCGTTTGACAAAGTGGATATACGGCTAATGCTAGTCCACTAATTGGAGAGGAGAGACCGAAAGCCGAGACAGCGAGGTGTCCGTGTAGCGCCATGTGCGCACACACCTGGTAGCGTGAACCAGAATATGGTAGTAATGAGTGTTAAAGTGCAGAGTGTACAGTAGAACCTCAGAAGACACACCATGTCAAGCATCTATAAATCTCTGTCTCATTATCCAACTTGGAAAAACCAAGAACTGCCTATTAAATCGGGAGCGGCTGTGCATTAGTGGAAATCTGCACACTAAATAATTACCCTCCATGTGAGAATCTCTGTACCTTCAGTGTGTAATAACAGGGGTTTGTGGAGAGATGAGTAATCTGCTTGGTCCCTCCCCTCGCTACAGGCCGAGATAATAATTGCCGTATTAATTGGTGTTGTCCAAGCTAGAGGCTGGGTAAGAGATCCCACTGGGGCTAATAATTAATGTTTTTTTTTTTTTTCCCTTCTCCATTTCCTCAGTCTCCCTCTTCTTCTTTCTCTCTCCTACCTGCGTCCTTTCTCGCTCCTTGTCTCGCTGCAGTATCATTAGGAATGGTTTTCATAGGAGAAACAACACGACTCATTAGAGTATTTTTAGATAACGCATCAGCAACAGGAGTATTTCCTGCACCGCATGATGTTTGTTTTTAGGTTCTGTAATCTTTCATTTCAAAACCTGATACATGGGTATTAGGCGAGTGCTGCGGTTCCTGACTGTCTACTGGGATGAAAGGCTCCATTAAGGCCTATTGTAGACGCGTAGGATAAACTGAATGGTGCTGCTTGCAGAGGTGCTTGGAGCTTTCACATAGTCCAGCCACCTCATACTGTAACTAACAACTACTGTATGCGTATAAGAAAGTTACACACCTGCTGTTCTATTCATATTTTTATCATCTGCAGAAGCATCTAGATCATAGCCTTTAAACACAACCTGAAAACAGAGCAATAAATAACTGACTGAGATGGTACGGATGAGTAAATACAAAGACAGGAAAATGTTTTTTTTTTTAAAAGTTAGGATGATTAAGAAGATGGGAAGCATTAAAAGAAATAGTGTTACACAGGCGTATGAATTGAATCCGAGTTCTTAAGGCGACAATTCGTATTGTGAAATGCATTTTCCCATAGAAAATAATGTAAGTGCGGATAATCCGTTCCAGCCACCCGAAAATATGACCAATATTACCGATTTCCAACCCTGTAATTAAATTCTTGCATTTAAAAACAGTTAAAACATTTAGAAAAGACCTGTAAAATATGTAATCGACATTAAACCTTACCTCACCTTAATTTATGATTCCTCATGGCACCGGCTGCTTTAAAAACCAAACCCATGATGCTACAGTATGTCTCCACTGAATCTTGAACACAAAATGTAAAAAAAAAAATTATATAAACTCGCTTTGCTTGGCTTTCCACTGCCGCAACCAAAGTTTTGAACGGTTCCCCGATATACTCGGTTCAGCTCAGTCCGTCTGTCTGTCTTTGCATGGCGAGTCCAATTTCTTGCAAAATTTCAGTTCTTAAGGCTAAAATTCTGTCCGTATGCCGAGCTACCACTGTAATTCTAGTTACAGTCATGGTAATTGATTTCATTTAGCAATATGGCATTTAGGCATATTATTTGTTGAGGTGGTTTAAACAGTACTCATACTGTGCACCAATAACCGATAAAAATCGAATCCAGTGGTGGGTATGGTGTGTTTGTAATTGGATGTGAAAGGAAATTTTGTACTTGTGCATCACATTTGCTCAGATCATAACTACCAACACTCGTCCCTTCCATGAGACCGTCATATAGCCAAGAGTATATTTGCAAACTTTCAGATAAAAACAAAACTACTGCAGTAATGAACACACTCTGATGTGCTTATCCAAAGACCCTCATTCACATTTACTCATACAGTACCAAACATCCTCTCGGCGCACTTGGCACCACATGTCGTAACTACTTCTACACCTGTATAGTGTAATGACTGGCAACCCCCACTACCCATATGTCACTCTGAAGATGATTTGCTTTCTTTCTTCACGTCATCTCAGCTAAGTTTTCTCACCATTGTCACCTTGGGCTTGTTGGCGATCTAAATCTAAAGCTGCATTTAAAAAAGATGGAATATAAACAAAGGAAAATAACCTACTTTTTCAGGTTATAATGAACACAACCTCAAATTCAGTATTTACACATGCAAAGTAATAAATATGAGCTCAGTGATTTACTTCTTGTATTTCATTTGTGGAAATAAGAATGCGCTGTATTGTAAATTTGGAAATTCAGATTTTTTTTTTTTAATAGCATCGCTGGCTGTTATCCGCTTTCACACCTATTCATTTATTTCCTTGATCAACAAGTCCAAGATTTTCTTCATCTAAATTGAGTCCAGTCCTCATTTATTCCACAGTAAGAAAAGTGATCAGCGTTTCTGAGGCTAAGACTGTTAAGATGCCCGCAGGGCAAATCAAATGGCTGCCTTCCCAGCGTGCCTTGCTGCATGAGATAGTGGTAATTAACTTAATGGGGCCTTGAATTGTAGTGGACGGTTGATGTGCGGCATGTGTTGACGCTCCCCCGCTGGCCCAAACAACCACTTGCTGCCTCGTTACAGCTTGTGTTAATTAACGTGATAGCAGGCTGCAGTGGGAGCTCTTATTATTGAGACCACTGTGTTTTCTGTTTTAGCACTGTGCTCGTATGCATTGCCCTTTTTTAGAGGTCACGTCTCCAATTTTCAGATCTCCTTTTGTCCGTTTCCATCCATGAGCATATCAGCGTTATTTTGAGTTTGATTTTCCGTCCAACATCCAATCCAGGCATGGTTTTATTTTTCTTTTTGTTTTTTCTTTTTCTTTTTTTTTCCTTTTTTAAATCCAGACCTGTGTACATTGCAATGTCACATTTTTACTCCTCGTTCTCTGTAAAAGCTAAGGATCATGGTGTATTTGGCAGTCATATTTGGCAATACTGACACCTGACATCCAAACCCTACAACCAAACCTTTTCTGTTTAATCTATTATGGGTGAAAAATTATATATTATACCTTTAAAAAAAAAAAAAATTATCATTAAGAAAAAGTTATTGTTAAAGCAATATTGCTCATACTGACTGAGTGCAGAGGACTGTACTGATTGAGTCACTATCAGATTTCTTTTTGTCAATTAACAGGGTGTGTTAGAACCATCCATGTGTTAAATGAAATCCAAAGTCATCACAGTTGGTAGTAAACAGTTTGTGAACAGACAATGTTTAGATCTATTACTTATATTTCTCAATTAGTTGATTTAAGAAATAAATCTACTTCAATATGGTAACCCATTTTGGTTGACACAGACCTACGTATGTATTTTGCTGTACATCAAATGCACTGTGGTGTTTCATGTTATCTTCCAGTTATACCAGTTCCCAGTAAGGAATAAAACACTTGCTGGTATGGGAAAATCAGTGGCTCGAGTTGTGAATCTCGACATGAAACGGTGTCCCTGAAACCCGGAAGGTGATTTACCTACAACAGCACAACTTTTATCATAAAAGAATGATAGCGAATGTTTGCCTAAAGCTGGTTATAGCTATTTAATGTTGTTTAAATTTCTTTGAAGACCGCCATCCTAAAGACTTGAAGTTACAGCTCTTCCTTGCACTGTTACTGATGTCGACACTAAAATCTCCTTCCGTACTGTACGTTTCCTCACACAAAATATCCCCGTATTAACAAATGATGCTTCTTCCATGCAAGTCCCTGTAAATAAAATGGAACCAGTGAAGCATCGGAACTTGGATGGTGCTACAGTCAGAGCTACCATGAAAGAAAATCAGCACCTGCCCAATCAGAGATGAGAATTGAACGGTATGTAGTTACAGGTAGAACTTTAATGATCACTTCAATTCCAGTGGTTTCGAGAAACACGGTATGAAGCACGAGGCAGTATTTTCATCCAGAATCAAGGATTTTGGGTTTATACCAATTTCAGGATGTAATGATAGTACTATAATATATCTGTGTTAGTGAGTAATTGACACAAATTTGCGAAATTAAGTGGCCGAACCACCTGTTTAATCTATTTTGTTTGCAAGTCTCGTTTTTTTACAGCAGTCAATTCAGGTTAAAACAGTTAATAGTTTTCTAGTTACAATCAGTGCCAGGATTAGTGTCTCGTGTAATGCTACCAGGAAAGCTGTATTTGCAACTTTCTAGGGTCAACTCGTCATTAAGATAATCCTGTAATGCAATCAAAAGAACCTTGTCCACTTTTTTTTTATAATGAAGGGGGGTGGGATTTTGTGAGGTGCAGAAGGTTGTGTGAACCAGCGTTCAGTCAAACGACCAACCTGAGCCATAACCGCTGTTAATTAGTCTGATAAATTATGTTCAAAACAATGGCAAATTTAAACGCCTCAATTTAGCATGAATTCTAAATGAGATATCGCATCAAACGGCGCAAATTCCTTCCCTTTTTTCCGCCCAGTTAAAGAACCAGCGTGCCTTCCTGAAAGCATTTTTAAAGGTTACGATTTCCTTTGACGATAAAGCGGTACCTTTTAATGAAATTCTAATTAGGAATTTTGTGGACTTTGTTATTAAGCGTATCTGATTAGCACACATTTTCACAGCCAGGCTTTAATTAAGAACACTTACAGTACACTTTCAAACAATTGCTTTTTTTTCATGCTTTTTGTTTTCTTCTTTTTTATAAGAAAGCAAATATGTTAAAAACCTATCTGGTAAACAACAAACGTGGGGGTTCTAAGTTTTAATTAGGTTTAGAGTGTAGTTTTGCTTGACTCATAATTCTACTGTTTTATAAGAGTTAAGTGTTTATTTTTACATGCAGATGTGTTCTTGTAGATGTTCAGCTACATTTAAAAATTGTTTTTTTTGTTTTGTTTTTTATAAAGTTACTCTGTTGGTTTGTTGATCGTGATCTCAAATCAGGATACTCATTTGGACACAATTATTTCTTCTTCCACAGAAAAAACATGCATTGCAATGATTGCGTGACCACATTTGGCATCACATCCTCGAAGCTCGTCCAAGATAATGCACCGTTTATCATTGCAGCACCTGTGACCGTGATCTAACCGGTATTGCTTCCACTCCAGGCCGCAGTAGGACCTTGGCGATCCCTAAGCTCTGAGGTGTCCACAGTGGCGATTTGTGACTGACACCGCAGTAGAGGAAAGCTCATTTAAAAACCCCAGAAACCCAGCGAGCCCCCACCCCCCTCACCCTGTACCTTTAACATGGAGTCCAGCTTGTCAAGGCACAAGCAGGGGGACCCGTAATTTGGCCTAATAATTACCAGACATCACCACAATGAAACATCAGTGTCTGAACTTCTTTGGGCCCAACTGAATTTTAATACATTTGGAAAAGTTTGGCCGGAGGCAGGGAAGAGGTGGACGCGCATGTGGAAGCACTTTAGGAAGTGATAAATGATTTGAAATCCATTGCGTCCCCCTGAATGGAAATTAGGCCGAACAGGTGTTAAATGGTAACCACTGGTACATTTCTAATCGGGGGGCAGGAAGGTGGACCCATGACTTGGAAGGTGACCAGATGTGCAGAAGCAAAATCAGGGTGCGAAGAAATGCTAGAAACGCAGCATTTAGTTTAATACTTTGGGACATGATGGTAAAGAAAAATAATCAGTAATGGAGCGGTGCGGTGAAGCGGTGTTACCGTTACCACCCAAATGTATTTCAGTATCAGCAGGTGCAGAAGTGAGGTGTTCCTCATTTTTTATTTTTATTTATTTATTTTTTTTTGCCGCACACAGTTACTGAATTACATGATTTAAGCCGAACAACTAAAGAGTAAAGGATTACCGACTGCAGAAGGACTAAACTACTTTAAAATCGTATTGCACTTCAGCGCGTGACCGTGACTTTAGTCTGACTTCTTCCTTTGATAATGATGTGACAAAGTTTTGCAGCAGCAAATCAAGCTCTCATCACAGCTGTCGAAGTTAACAGTAACCGAGCTGGTATATTTTTAAAAGAATACCCTTCCAATATTGGGCACTAAGTGAGGATAATTTGTTGGGAAAAAGTAAGCAAACTTGCTAACTTTTGTTGGTTAATGAGAGTGAAATATTTTACATCAAATATGCATGGTTGAAAACAAATCAAATGTTTGAAGGATAGATGGTGTTTATAAGAGATTATATAATTCAAACAAAATAAAATAAGTATTGATGTAAATAATTTAAACGTAAAGTTTTTTTTTTTATAGAAAATAAAAAAAACATTAATATGGTATACAGTATAATCAATATTTAATGTGACTGTTTGCTCTTGTGTAAACACATCCTGATTACGGCACATGTATAATCTTGAAATCAATAATTCATAGTTTGTCTATACATTTTAAATCGACCGTATTTATAATCCATTTCAGTGACTTGGCTTCCATTTTCTTCTAAAGTAATATTTTAAATGCTTTGAATTTATAAGCTAATCTGTGATGTACTTTAATGAGGGATAAATAACAGGGACGCACAAGCCCAGCCTCTTCAGGCTTAAATCCCAGCGCTGCTTATCCTCTTTCAAGTTATTCCATCACCATTATATACCTCGTCCTGTCTCTTTATAACCTCGCCGTCTCATGCTCTCATGCTCGTCACACACTCGGCTTCCTGTAAAGTTCTGGGGTCGGAGGGGGGCGGGGGTGG
>JAOVVA010000041.1:2916423-2930087 GCA_028565275.1 Leiocassis micropogon
TAAGGTTTAAAATGTCAAAATTAAAGATCATTAAACTCTATATGTGGCTTTTGCATTTTTTAAAGTTTATTTTTATACATAAATAATACCCTGATTTATGTTTTTTTATAGTTATAAGCAAAACATCAAATTAAAGAAGCATTTAGGTTTTATCCAATTAATCGAAAAAATAATCGATTAGTTGCAGCCCTAATTGAAATTAATATTAACGATGAGATCAATTAATCACAAACTTTTTTTGTAACTGAATTTTCTACTAAGTCGAGTGATATTCAAGCTTATAACATTTAATTTTTTTGTATCAATAAATACAAGGAAGTACTAAGTAATAAGTAATAAGTTCAGAAAGACAGACAGACATGTACGTGGGCTTCAACCTGAAATAATAATGTCATTACTGATTACATTAAAGCTGATCAGCTTATTTCTTATTTTTACAGTAGCTTTAACCTTTTAATTATTTCTACAAACTTTTTTCCCCGTCAACAACGGGTACTAGTTTTAATAATTTACCATAACACTTTAATCAAAAACTTTTTAACAAAAAATTATGGTAAATAAGTAAGGAATGAAACCTAGGAGTGTACTTTTAAAGGAAAAATATGACTGTTTTTTTTCCTGTTTTCCAATACATTCATGTTTCTTTAAGGACAGGTTGTGCATTATATATTCGTTTATAGTTGCATTAAAGGTTCTAGCAGCTATTTACACTCAATCCCTCACTAGCATCCCTTTTTCTCTCTCTAGATGAAGAAAACCCTCCACTTTGAAATGTCACAAAGAAAGCATAAAGAGGTTATGATTACTGTAGTTACAGCCTTCCCCTTTTACAAAGAGCTTAATCAGGAAACTCCTCATGACAAATGACTATACAGTGCGTCTCTGCACAGAAAACTTCATGTCAGCAATTATAGATTGTGCAAGTTACCATGGAAGCAATAAGGTGGAAAATAATTACTCTCAGAGCTGCTGTTACAGAAAATGAATCAACACCTTCTGACGAGTCAGACTTTAGAATTGTCTCTCTTTTTTTATTTTTTTTTCCCTCATCTTAACTCCAACATGACGGAACGAATTCTTACCGCTGCGATTACTGAAATATTTTAAACAGCATCGCACTATTACTGTAACTATAATGTAAATTTCAGTGTAGTTTAGTTAAGTAGGGCAGCACTTTGTGACGTGCCGTTATTGTAAAATCAGCTTCGCTTTGTGTCAGGACGCATCACGGCACACGGATGTCATTTTATCCTTTGTATAAGCATTGTGCATTTAAAATTGCAAAGTGATTAGCTTCAAACTATTATACATTTGAGAGAAACTTGATTTAAGTTTTACCTCTTTTTTTTTTCCCCCCCCAATTCAAAGATATTCCAAAAGTTGAGTCTGTGATTTGTATTTGTAAAACACCTTGCAATCCTGATGGCTCCTTAAATGTCTCCTGTATAGTTTCTGCTTGACGAGTTTGTATCTCAGGATCTTGACTTTTCCCTCAACATCCTACATGTCCTGTTCACACAGTATTAGTCCGTCGTTTAGCCGGCACTCAGCTGTGCTTTGTAGTCCGTAAGCCAGGCTCTTCGCACAGGTTAAGGATATAATGATTCTCCCCTCCCCCCCTCAAACTAATCCTAAAATGATTGCCCAGGCATGGGTTTTGGTTTCACCAGATGGACCGAATGAGAGGAGAAGCACTCGTCTAAAATGCCCCAGCGTGTGTGGTCACGACCACGGTGAAGATCACCTCTGATTGCGGCGGCAGCGATGCTCATCATCCATCATTAACAAAGCGGGTGAGAGACATCGAGAATGACCGCGAGAGAGAGAGAGGGAAGATGACTGGTGGTCTGAGGATGGCCGTTCGTGATTGTGCTAAGCGTTCTGAGTGGGTGAACGTGCATGTGTGTATGGATCGTCTGCTTCATGACATCTAATGAGCCGGAAAAGAGGCTCATTTATGATATTAGGTATCAATTGCGGTCCGTTTATGCCAGAAGATCAAAGTGGTATTTTTTTGGGAGGCAGGAAAAAAGGGAAAATGATCAAGAACGGTGCTCAAGGAGAGAAGTGAAAGAAAAAGGATGAGACCAGACATGTAGAGAACGTGAGGAAGGCTTGGATATAGAGGTCGTCACTCTGGTCCCACTACTTGTCTACTCATGATGCATAACGGTGCAGGATTACGGAGGGACAAAATGGGCGCCGGATGGTTTTGGCAAGCCATTAAACCCGACCTCCTTTGGGTCTCATTGAGAAATGATTGCCAGTGAAGTGTTTGAAGTCTCTAAAAGACCAATGTGCATTGACAGAGAGAGAAATGGAGAGAGTAGTGACAGTGAAACTCTATCTGTCCTGCTTATGCAGTCAATTTTGCCTCTCTTTATCCCTCTAACAGCACCAGGATGTGTGTTTTGCTCATTGAGGTTGCCAAACTCATTTCACCTTCTGGACCTCGGCTTGACTTAAAGCCAGACGGCCTCAAGCGATAAGGCCACAATAAGGCTTTGCTCCTTTAAAGGAGCGTTCTTTTACAGGCAGCGAGACAGAGATACCATATTTCTAGCGAGAACAACAGGTAATGCAGTGTTGAATTGCATTTATTCGCTTGACATAAGAAGGACTGACTTGATTTCTTAAATAAAGGGTCAAAATCCAGCCAAATGGCTGACTGTAAGTCCGGCGTGGCTCGTGTAACTTCACATCGCATCTGAGAGAACGGGCTAAACAGTGCCTCATTTTTACAAGATTACTTTCCTGACAATGGCTGGAAAATATGCAGAATGACCGAAATGATGATATCCGTACTAATGGCACATGAAGGAAATTTGAAAGAAGCGATGTGCATTCAAAATATTATTCACTAACAATGAAAGCTGAGGGGAAAAGAAAAAAACATGACTTTTCTTCTTCAGGAAGTTTGGATCATGAAATTATAAAAACCCAAACTTTTCAAATATCTTCTTATAGTAAATGTTTTCAGGTTTAGTGCAAGTGTGTTGCAAATTACAAATAAATTAGCAATCCAAAAAAAGAAAAAAATGTAAATACAAGATTTGAATTATTTTTACTTCAAATTAAATTCCAGTTAAGTACAGTGGACTATGACTGGCCTGTAGTTGGTTCTATTAATGTTTATCCTAGCGCTGTCTATATACATATTTGTAAATATAATATGAGACACAAGTTGTGGGACCGCATAAGTATAGAGACGCAACATGTCTCGTTCCGTATGCTGCATCCAATTAACTTCACTCTTAGACAAATGACCATCTGTCCATCTAGTCTACACCTACGTTTTCTCTCAGATCTGCGCAGGTCATTCTTTAAAAAAAAATAATAATAAAGGCAGTACATCATGGTCTGCTTTTTTTTTTGGGGGGGGGGGGGGTGTTTGTTTGGGTTTTTTTTTTCCATTTTGTTTTTTTTTTGTTTTTTCATTTATTATGAATCACCACTCCAAAGTCCTGGTCCAAACATATTACTCTATAACTCATTCGATAGCCTTTAGGAGTCATTTGAAGTCGGCAAACGCCAGATGAGAGCGATCTTGCCCCGAGTTTAAACTCCTTCCTGGTCTGTATTTACGTTGTCCACCTCACCAATGGCACGGGCTCATTTTGGCAGACCCATTGCTTTGGTGTCATGGACAGCGGTGACAAGTGCAGCCCAGACCTCTTTCGCAATACTCTGAAGGAATTCAAGGTCTGCTGTTCTGCATCGCTCTGTTCCAGTTCTCAATGGAGTACTATTGAATTATGTTCTCTTTTTTTTTTTTTTCTCCATTACACTATCAAAGCGCTGGACTGGTCACAAGGTGATCATTTTCTTCTGCACAACACATGCTGAATCTGAAGAACAAATGTGATTGTTAGATGTCACGGGAGGTTTGCAGCAGGGTCACGAGGTTTATAACACAGACTCCGCACTTTAATAAAAGCTTGTATTCATATTCTAATGTTTTAGCCTGAAAGTGTACTGGGTACTGAATCTGGCAGATCTTTTGAGACTTTCTCCATCTCGCATGTTGGAGGAAAAAAAAAAAAAGTCAGTAATGTATTTCAGACTTAATGGTTGAATAAGGAATTGAACAATTAAACAGGCTACTATAGGAAAATGATCAACAATGAGGTGGTGTGATGCTCCCACCCCAAATCCTAGTGTGTTTTTTTTTTTTAATACCATGCCACATTCATTACATTCAGTAATTCTTTTTTTTAAGTAATTATTTGTCTATTTATAAGGGATTTTGTGTCTCATGTTGGTAGTCTTGCTGGTATCATGTAGACCTGACGTCAACCAAACATGTTTATCATACTGCTTTATGTTATTGTTTGACCCATCCACAGACCATGAGAGTTAACAGACTGACACTTCACTCATGTAATGACTCATTACTCACTAGTCGTTTGTTTTAATTGACATTTTTAGTTCCTAGAGTTTCACGACTTTGCTTATCCCAGGTTTAGTTTAACAGCCCGTAATGAGATCTGTGTTGGGGGAGTATGTTAAGTAGTTTGTGCAGTTTGGGGCTAGGGGGTGAGGGGATCCTCCTGCACAGGACAGGTGGAGGTAAGCTGATCCAGGTGCCACCCAGGCTCAGGCTGAACTTGAGACGTGTCCTCATCATCCCAGGTCAAGGGGAACGTCCAATCAGCCGGCTCTGTTTCACCGACTCCGGTAGGCCCAATTAAGACTCATAAAACATCATCGAAATTCAAAGGCCCCTCGTCACAGTCGCCATTATCGGGGTGGTCGGAGCAGTGAGGCCAGAGCCGATATCAGTCAATCAGGCATCGAAGACAGACTGGTGTCTGTTTTGAAGTGGGACGCTTCATTTCAGTGAACTTGAGTCTAAAATGAGGCTAGAATCAGGTTTTTTTTTTTTTTTTTAAAGAGGGAAACACGCATGTGAAATAAATTATAGATCAGACTCCTGAATACAACAAAATGGTTGCAGTTAGCAAAGTGTTTGGAACAACCCACCTAGAGCTGATATCAGTCAAGTGTGAAAAAGACAGAATATGCGATAACAAATAGTATATTACACCTTGATTGAAAGGTGATTAAAAAATATGTACTGTATGACTGGTTTTTAAAAGCAACATTGGGAAATCAAGTAAGCAAACTAAACACTGGGGGGAAAAAAATGCACTCGCTGGGTGACTGGCGTGAAAGTGAGAAGATGTCAGAAGGTATTTTCTTATTGTTTTGGATTTCTCTATGCTCATTATAACCGGATTACATGGCAACGTCAAGAGAAACAGATTTTTCATTTCTTAAACGCTCCTTAGACAAAGAGTCCCATATAGACAGAGAATCGTCTTCCACCCAAGCAGACCTCGCTGGCCTCGGGCAGCACCTGCGCTTGACATCCTAACAGGACCGGATTAAACCTGCTCGTCAGCCTACAGACACACAGCCCTCGGCTCGACACCTGTCCAACAACAAACACGCAGCGAGGCACCAGGCCACTCGCTCAGTACTCACTCACACACACACACACACACACACACACACCAACCATGCACTACAGTCTGCATAGTTAGGATGTGAGAGGTATGTAGGTGTGTTAGCATGAGTGTGTGAGAGCCCCGAGGTGATGGTAGAAAGTTCCTTTTGATTTTGAAGCCTTTAACAGGGCATAAAAACAAATTCCAGTTTGATGAAGTTCCTGTCCGCTGGCTGAGACTTGTCCTTTAATGCTGACTCTGGTGTTACTTTTTTGGCTCCTAGCTGTTAGTGTTATTGGTTTTAGCCCCTGGTTCTTGTCATGGAGTAACTCGGGTTTTGTGGTGACTATCGCAGAGTAACGTGTCCTGCAGACGTTTTTCAACTTATTTTTTTGTTTTTGTTGTTTTCTCAGAAAATTCCTGATTTTTAAAGAATGGATGGTTGTGCATAAGAAATAAAAATACAGGCTAAATGCTTAACATCATTCCCTTTCCTCCTTAAAAGTCCTCCTGTGCATCATCTCAGGAAGTTAGCTTGAAGTGGGTCTCATCTCATGCTAACCCTGATCACCTATTCTTTTTTTTTTGTTTTGTTTAAAGTTATGTCAGTATTTAGGTGTGGACATTTCCTCTTTTTTCAGGTTCCACCTTGAGATTATGCAAATCGCAGGTGTGTATTATAAGCTTCGAAGGTTTCCAGGTTTCGCAAGGTTTTCGCTACTACCCAGACCACCATGAATTGCAAGTGCTTGCCTTTAAAAATGAAAAGTGTCAGGTATTGAGAATGCGGCCTGAATAAGGAAGTAGTGTAACTTGGGTTGTATGATGTGGTGCAAATGTTTTGAATGAACCAGAAAATGGCAAACATTGAAATAAAAAAAAAACGTTGCCAAAGTTCGGTTCGGACACTCCTATGTCGACACAAAAAAATTTGAGGCAGGGCGTTTGTATGCCGAGGTTCCACTGTAATCGAATAACATACTGTTACTCCCGTCCTGCCTTAGGAAATCGCGTTTGATTCAGCACTTTCTATTACGTTTCATCTTCTTACATTGTGTAAAGTAGACACATGCCTCATGGATGTCCTGTTTTTATGACCTTTTAATGTGGTGCTGTTTGGTAAAATTAATGTCAATTAATCATTAAAAAAAAATTATCAAAATTCCAGGTTTGACTCTATAACAATAAGTCGAGATTAGAAAGCTGGCTCTTTATACGCGTTTCTAAAGCATGAATTTTCAGCATGGTGTATTACGGTCACATGAAGTAGCACTGAAGTTGATGCTACTACTGAGCTCAAGAAGAATCCACTTATACTCCAGGTCAGAATTGTGCGTCACACCCAATCTCATGAGCACTGTTCAGAATTTTTGCAAGCGCTATGCACAAGTTAGCGTTTTAAATGCCACAGCGGGTAATTTCACCGAGTCATAACAAAGCGTTGATGTTTTGAACAGAGTGCATTTTTACACAGATAGAGTTCTATGTCTGAAAGATTTCTCCCGTCATGTTGTAGAGTAACTGAAGAGAGATCGAGCAGGATGCCGACGGCTGGAGGCGTGCTCAGCTGGCAGTGTCCAGGCTTGATTAGCATGTTAGGAGCTGTCTAAAATAAGCACGGTAATTAGATAGTCCTTTAGCGCTGAAGCAAGATGCTGAAATGAAATCTTCTGGTGAGTGAATGTGGAGCCTCTCTGGCTTTCACGACACTGAGGAACAATGTAGTCTGGCTTTCGAGGATCGTCCAGCCAAGGACATCGTGCAGGTGAACTTACAGTAATTATGTTATCTTCGCATACGTGTAATGTATTTTTTATTTTTTTGGTTTCATGTGACGTGTGTTTCTGTATAATTGCTGCCATTTTGAGACCCCCTGCATTGATATTAACGCAGTGCTTCATTAAAAAGATAATTGGCTGCCCTAATACACTTCACTCTATACAATACATTTAGCCAAAATAGCAAAACTTGGTAAACGTTAGAATTGAATACAAATTTATATATATATATTAAAAGAACAGTGAGATGATGCACTGGAGGTTCCTTTATTTCACCCAGACATGAAAAGTGTCTAGGCTTCTGTGCTCTTAAATGCTTGAGGCACTTTCCAGAATAAAAACAATGGTTGTGTACGAGATAAAATCTTTCCGGAAAAAACACAGCATGGGTAGGTTTTTTCCTGCCAGTTTGTTGTTCGGCAATACATAAGGCTAAAAGTTGTTTATTCTCTTTGGCTGTAGGAAGAGTTCTTTTCACCAATAGTTACATTGCATCATGGGGCAAAGTAAAGCTGTTCAGTGCATAATGTTCTCATGAGACTCCACTGGTTTGTACATTTGGACATTTTTGTGCAATTTGTATACTGCTGACTGTTTCTCTTTATTTATAGCGGATAACCATAAATTTAATCTTCAATCAGGAAGAATTATACCCAACAACAGTCCTCATCTGAGGATCGCACTAATATATAAATATGAAACTATAAAGTTTAAAGAAAATGTCGTGCCCTCATAAGAGGACATTCGGGTCTCAAGAGGATATGGCGACCATGACTGCAAATGGATATAAACAAAAATAGCTCAATACTATGTTTGAGGCATGCAGTTTTCATACCAATGTGTTGTTGTTGTTATTGCAGTCTGCATCACTGTTTGGGAATGTGCTTTACATGCGTAACCATGTCATAACTATTAATTAGCTAATGTTAAGTCAGAGTGTTGTGTTTGATCTGGATCAGCTGGATACGCTCTGAAACATCCGTCATTTCCAGCACCTATTGAACATTTACTACGTTCTTAAGATGAACAACGAGGCCTAGGGAAATATCCACGTCGCTTTTCTCCCCCTTTAACAGTGAGTTAGACACAGCAGACCGGAACAGACGTATAATTGCGCTTTTAGAACAATATGAAAAAAAATGTAACTGCCTTATTCCGTTTGTCTGAGTCAACACGGCGTGTAAGGTTTTCAGGCCTAACCGCACTGCCGAAGCCGCTGTGTGAAAGCACCGAGTTTATTTTTCCTCTTACACCTTCATACGCCGTCATAAAGCTATTTTCTGCTCCAGCGAAAATCCTAATTGATCACCTTCAATCTAAGCTTTACATTGCATGGGAAGATGATATCATTTGATACTGATATTTCTCTCCCCCTGCTGTTTTCTCAGCTCTGGAGTAACAGAGTGTCTAGACAAAGGCGTATGTACACAAGAACACGCTCAGGATAAATGTTTAGACAGTCATTATTGTAATTTAAAAAATGTTAAGGTTGACTTGCTTTGGAGCAGCTGCGAGCGCAAAGCCTTGGCCTCCGGCAGTGCTGCGTCTCTCTCGCGCACACTTATTGCTGTCTCTCATACCAGCCATGTTAACAGGCGACGGTCTAATTAGATAAATAAAGATCTGCTCTTGTTGTCAATCATTAGATGCCCAAAAGCTGCATCAGTGTGTTTGTGTGACCGTGACATTAACTTAAAATACAGTGACGAGTTGTGGAGAGTTTTACAGGCTCATGCAGCTGCTGGTCAAGCATCATGCTGAAGGATTGATCGGATTCGTTATAAGAAATTTTATTTCCTGCACATTTTCATAGATACAAAAAGTCAACAGTTTAATAGTTATAACGCTGATGATATGCTAAATAATAAGCCATCAGATCTGTGTATTACAGTGATACGGTTCGCATACATGCCCTGTTTGTTGCAATGTGATTACATCTTGTTTCATGTTTTTTTTTTCCGTGTTTTGAAATTTGAGTAGTATTGAGAGTCGGGAAGATTCCGCCATAGTATATTGGGAAAAGCTTGACCATTTTAGCAACAACGTCACATTTGTACAGGTTAATTTGTACAGCACTATTCATAGTAAAAACAAATCTTAAAGACTTGAAAAACGTAACAATCATGCATCAACGCATCTAATAAGCAACACTGGAAATAGCGTCAGGAATGAATAACATTCAAACTGTACAAGGAAAAAACAAAAGCCTAAGTGACAATAAAACCATGCCAAAATAAAGTCTAAGAACTAGCGTAGCTATTCTTGTACATTTACACTGTTGAATTCTAAGGTTTGAGCTTTATTTTAATTCCTGTGTTCATATTAATGCACCTTTTATATTCTTATCCTGTTTCTGTACTATCTTCCACAGGTACTTGTACAGTGGATCATCATGTTTTTTTATTAGATGTTTTCTGTAAGAGGTTTATTTTCAGTATCAGTATGAAGGCCACATTAGAGTAATTCCACCTGATATCAGGTGACGTTGCACCACGCAGTTGTTGGGTATTTTTCAATAAAAGTATGCTAAAACGTATGCTAAAGTTGTTTTTGTTCAGGCTTTCGGCTGCTCCCGGCAAGAGGTCGCCACAGCAGAATTTCCAGTCCGCACTACAACTTGGCACAGGTTTTACGCCGGATGCCCTTCCTGACGCAACCCTCCCATTTACGCATCCAGTGGCTGGGGTTCGGGCACTGGCTGGGAATCGAACCCGGGCCTTCCGCAAGGCAGGTGAAACACCTACCACTGAGCCACCAGTGCCCAAAACGTATACGGTAGTTTACGGTAGAGGCCCTCTTGCCGATAAAACTATGATAAAAGTATTGGTTTATTACAAAATCACCTTGAAATACATGCATCCATGGATAAAATATGTTAATGCCACAAGACTTGGTTCAGTGAGGTTTTAAACAAATAGGGTTTTACTGCCTCGAAAGTGTACTTTGAAATATTGCTTTTTCATGTTGATTATTTTTCTGCGGCCATTATGTTGGTGAGGAGTTAGTTCAAGAAACGAATTCAGTCTGAGTAAAGATGGCCAAACTCCAGATATATAGTTAGGCAAGAAGTCCTTACACTAGCTGCATTTGGACTGTGTTGAATAAAATCCTTAAGCAACTTTCTCTCTCTATACTGTTGTTAGTAACTTTATTACTGTTTGAGATAAGAGGACCCAATTCAGTCAGAAGAAAAAACATGAATGTCAATACTTTTGCAATCTTATTGTTTTTTTTTTTCTGCAACATGTACAATGATATATGCCTTGGGGAATTTATGCTTGAAAAAAAAGGTAATGATTTTTATTTTTATTTTTTTATAAAGTAAACATGATAATAATACACAAAGAGATTTTGTGTATATTTAACTTAATGTGGGCTTGAGTATTAACTAGTGTACTGAGATACACTACTGGGGGGAAAAAGAAAACAGAACCTGACGCATGTATCATAGTAAATCCTTTGCCACGACGAGGCCAACACATTATTAAATCCATTATAGATGCTGTTTTTTTGATGAAGAATGTACAAAATTAATGATAGTTCTCAGTTTTCCTCAGGATGTATGAATGTAAGTCAGTACATTCCACTTCGTATATAGTAACACTACAGTATATAACAGCTTGGACAGATGCTGAGAGCAATCACCAGCAAGTCAACACCTCAGGTAGCAGGTGATTTGTTCAAGCCTGAGTGACCTGAGAATGAATGAACATTTAAAACAAGAACACACAAGAAAAACAGAGGGTGTGAGGAATGGTTTCTTCTTTTTTTTCTTCTTCTTCTTTTTTTTTTTTAAATAAGTTTTGACTCCATCAGCAGACAAGGGGAAACGCCAGGGCAGTTTGGACTGAAGGTTCGCTATGACTAAGTAATGAAAACAGGACTGTCCCAGTGCTGCGATTTCAGTGGAGTCATCTGGTGACTGGCGTACACACACACACAACATGCACAGACCTAGTCAGAAGGGAAACGGCGTCTGTCGAATGGATTGAAGTGATCAGAGAAGCACACTGCGGAGGATGTCGTCCACCACCCCTAACGAAAACTGAATTATTGAGTAACAGGAAATTAAAAAAATTCCTGCAATGCTGATCCACCACTCCAAGCCATTGTGCTGGGGCTCGGCCTGTCCCCTGTTTGAACTCCAGCCACCGAGAAACAGTTTTTTTTTTTTTCTTCTTCTTTCCTTTTGCCTATTTTATCGTCCCCTAACCACTAATAAGAGATCTATTACAGCAAGTTCAAAAGCCAAGATTTTTTTTTTCTCCCCAGTACCTTTCCTTTTTTTATTGTATTGCAACTCTCACTGGTAACATGCATGAAGACGACAAGCTCAATAACAAACGGATCCAATCGTTTTGTTGTTCCAAAGCACGATGCAGCTATCCCTGTAAAGTGCATATTTTCATGCAATTTTGCACAAAGCTGACATATAAAACATCACATTAAAGCCTTTGACTTCCTTGCTTTTGATTTCCTTCACTGCCATTTACAGACAACTACATTCCTAATCAGGGCAAGTTTATAGTGAGTGAGCATTGTTTTGGGTGATTGCTATGACAACAGCGGAGGAAACATTGAGGCACCCGGGCACAACCACAACTTCATAGCACTCTGTGAATAATAAAACACGGAAAACTGGCCATGCATGAGAACCGTGCACGCGCGCGCGCACAACGGCCCGGCCAGCACAATTGTGTACTGTAATGTGGGATTAAAGTGGGCTAATGTAGCATTAATGGAGAGACGCAAAATTTAAGAAAACACCCATTCGTCAAAGCCGTCACGAGGAACGCCGATGTAGAGCAGTTACCACAGAAACCTTTGAGACTCAAAGCCACCGGTGCTCGACAGGCCACGTAAAACATTAGCAAGGGGAAAACTGCAGATGTATGATTATACTGCTTCGACAACATGTGCAAATAGTTAAACGAAACGGGTCGGGGCAGGCCGCTAATGCGAGATTTTATGGGCCTGTTCGCTAACATTTGGTGAAAGGTCATTCGGTGGTCAAAACAGTGGTATGTATTAGCAAAACTTGGGTGTGCTTGGAAAATCCAGGTGAATCGTACATTTCTGAACACGTTTATGGGACGGCTGTGAACACCCACCCAGGAAATTAGCAATGACTGCATTACACACATCATCACAACCGCTAGGCCGCGGATCACATGGGTTCCTCGAGCGTTTCCTCGACTTCTGCTTGCGATTAGCTATAAATATGACATCACTCAACCAGGAGAAATGGGATTCAAATTCAGTTATGACTACGACACAGAGTTTGTTGTTTCACTTATACGCAGTTAATCACTACAAAATCAAAGCAGGCTTGTTAAAGGAACTGAATACTACAGTGCGGAAAATAGTGTCAATGAAATTCAGAAGAATATTTATTAGAGTTTAGTTTTTACTCAAGTTATTGATTATACAATTATTTGTGTGTTTGTGGGGGGGGGGGGGGGGGAGAGAAAGCATGTGTGCTAGTAGTTGTCAGATGTACAGGATCCACAGTATGAATGTTTTCTTTTTGTTTATCAATTTGTAATCGGGGAATGCTGGCCCTTAAACTCTGAGTGCATGTGCATCAGTTTAAGTTTCAGTGAAAAGCACAGTGAGGTTTATTGCTGCCAGAATGTGAATGTTTCATGCAGGGGAAAAAGGAAAAAAAAATCTGCCTCAAGTAATTATTGCCTTTCAGTCATGAGTGCAGTCTGGCAGGTTTGCCTGTTTGTGTTTATTGCACAGAAATGACAGGTGCAGGAGGAATGAGGAACGGTTCAAAGGGCCGAGCCTGACATGCCGAGCGATCTCTCCTCACTCATTATCTCCCCTGTGCCATATTAGCACATAAATGAAGCTCCACTTTGTCTCCGGCGTGCTGCAACTCACGCTGAATAAACCAGTCGGCCCTTATCGTTAATGGGCAGATTTCCGACACCTTTAAAAACCTTCAGACCAGTCACAGCCGAGGCGTTTATAATATGCGAGCAACGTGTTTAAGACGCTGCTTTTATCTCAGCTTTAGGTGCCTGCAATGAGTGAGTCTGTTTGATATATAATCCCTAAAATGCATTTAATTGACATCTTATTATACCGTAACACTCAAAATGTCTTTTTAAACCGCCGTGTATATGGAATACTTATACGTTTTTGGGTGAAGTTTAACAGGCTGGACTTCAGCACGAGTTCACTAAGATTAAAGGCAGAATTTTGTCAAATTACAGAGCTCTAACAAGATCCTATCCTCCCTCATTAATATAGACGAATCTGTGAAATGATCTAAGGGCATTATGGTTAATAATAAATTAGATTATGGAGGGCTTAAAAATTTATTATAGTGGAGTGTGTTATCATATACACGTTTTATATATATACTGTATAGTTATATATACTGTGTGTGTATGTATGTATGTATATATATATATATATACTGTGT
>JAOVVA010000041.1:2930147-2964133 GCA_028565275.1 Leiocassis micropogon
ACACACACATATGCATACAATTATATACAGTACACACACACATGCATACAATTAACGTTCACATATAACACAGAAAAAAAAAAAAACTCACGCCAACACTGTATGAAAATTAAGCATCTCTTAACTCCTGCCATCAGCTGCTTTAATAAACCGTCATTTTCTTACATTTCTTTTTTTTTTTTACATTTGGCTTAGTTTTTTGGTTTGTTTGTTTTTACCTTTCCCTCTCTGTCTTGAAATTGTCTTAAAACAATGTATGATTTTATACAATGTATGATTTTTATACATCATACATTTATACAATGTATGATGTATATGATTTTTTCAATTTCTTTCTTTTTTTTTTTTTTACAAAGCACTTGTACTGGAGACTCCTTCCATAAATGTTTAATAGTACAACTTCTTACAGCAAGCATCAGCATATCAACAGTTGTAGGTTTATTTGCTTTATGACGCATTTTTTTATACATTTTTTGTTTTTTATAATTTTAAGAATAAAAATTGTTACTGTAGAAATGATAACATTAGAGTAAATGTGTATTAATATAAACCTTTGATTTGCCTGGCAGCTTGAAATATATTTAGAGCTGCTGTTCTAGAGAACTGATCATTATCTGACCCATCAGAATTGACACTTGAATAGTCTTGGCGTATAGAATTGTATACTGGGTATACTGAAGTTTACTGAATTATCAATAATAACAGTTTACGTGTAGTGCACTCCTTTTTTTTCCCCACCGCCTTTTACTGTACTTTGAATGAGCCCTTTGTAGTGAGGCTTTATAGTGATTTTGAAGTGGACTTTCTCATAGAAGCGGGATCTGGCAGCACCTACATCATCATTTCCCGCTCAATATTTCAATCTTTCATCCACATGATATGTCTTGGTCACATCAGTTCTTTTTATATGTCTAGGCTATCCGCTATGGTGTGGCAGTCACAGTGATTTGGCATGTGTTGGCACAAAACCACAAAGTTTCTTTTTATTTTCTCAATTTGGTACGTGGTTTCTTAGAGAGATGCCAGATCTGACAGCTGGCACAATGGAGGCTGGCGTAGACGTGAATAGTCGCTTCCTTTTTCTCTTCCTCTCTCTTTCTGAGTTAGGTCTGAGAGAGTTTCTTTTTTTTTTCTTTTTCTTTTTTTTTTAAAGGGAGTAGGATTAATCAGCGCATTACGGACAGCTCTGCATTCGAAATAATTATTTGGAGGCTAACAAGGTGCCAAGATGCCAAAGCCAGCTCCTTTCAGGAATGCATTTTAAAAAGCAGTTTAAAAAGCCCTCAGATGTCTGCATTATCTTGCGTGACCAAATTAGGGGCAAATGAGAAAAGTTTATCTGCCATTTTGGAGTATTGAAAGAGCTTAGGCTTTATAAATTATACAGAGTGTGTGTGTGTGCCTGTGTGTTTAAAAAAAAAAAAAAAAAAAAAAGGTATGGAGAGAGGAGAGTACTGTGGGTAAATCCCTTTTGGGGAGGGTTTGACGAGGAAATCGAGGCCTTGGTGGATTAAGAGCTGAGCGTTTTGTTTCTCTCGCCATCCCTCAGTCTGCACGGAAGCGAGCCAGCACAACTTTACAGGCAGATTAAGCAGAACGGCTGTGTAAAAACTCTCATACCGCTCGTGCAAATGAGCGCAGGCCAACTTAACACGCCGAGAAAAGCCACGCCGTAAACTGATTATAGTTGACCACCCATGAAAAGCATGAAGGAAGGAGAAGAAAAGACATGATTTAATAAGCACTGTTTTTTTCGCTCGCTGCCCAAATCGCACTCATCGCAGTGTTTCTGAAGTGAGGGAGCTTTTTGTGCACCCGTTCTCACCTAGTAAATTATTCCGTAGCTTTTCCTCTTGAATAAATTGATTGTTCGTGTGAATGGGCTGCATGGTGGCACAGCAGGCCGTGATTCTATCTTAAACATACAGGGTTTTCAGTTTGATCCTGAGATCTCTCTAAAGAGAGAACCATTTCTCCATGGGTTTCCTCCAGGTTCTCGGGTTTCTTCCCACCTTGCAGAAATGTGCCGGTAGCCGGACAGGCTGCTGTTATTTTCTCCTACATGTGAATAAGGGCCTGCTTGGATCTCTGCGATGGACTCTTTCCCACTCACTGTGTATTCCATCATCCTGCCAAAGGTCTTGGGATCGACTCTTGATACAGCACCAACCAGGATAATTTTTTTTTGCATACAAATTATTGACATTTTTGCTATTTAATGTTGACTATACCAATTACACAGTACCAATTACAAGCTGAGCCATTTACTTAGAAATAGATTACTTTGTAAAACAGACTCGGGGGCGGATAATGATCAAAGTACATTTAATTTCACTTTATTTAGACTCTGAACTTTATAGGACAGGATTTAATGCACGATGAACCCAGTCAGCACTTACACAATACAATACGACAGCGGGTCATTGCCTGTGGTATTCAGTTGTATTATACAATATTTTTACTTTATTTCACTTTTTTATTATTATTATTTTTTAAAGACATCCTTTTGCTTTCTTACAACATGGCTATAATAGTTGGCGTTCATAACTTTATGTAGCACCTTGTTTCAACCCAAGGTCACATCACAATTTTTGATAGACACAAAAGATTGCTAAAACACTTTTAAAGGAAAAAAATATAGATGCAGAATGACAAAGATGTAAAGAAAGGAAAAAGAAAATAATGAGAGAAAAGACAAGAATGGAGGCAATATTGAAAGAAAGGAAAAGACAAAAAAGTGGAGGAAAGGAGTGAAGAAAGAAGAAAAAGTGGAAAGGGAGAACGGCAAAAGGAAAAGAGGAAGGCAATAAAGTGAAGGAAGAAGGGAAGAGAGGCACAAAATACAGAAAGGAAAAATGGGGAACTAAAAGACAGGTAGACTGTCAAGATGAGAGAAAGGATGGAACAGAAAGGACGAGAAGAAAAAACTGAGAGGAGGCCAGAATGAATACAAGGTGGAAAATCGAGGAAAGATAGAAAGGGAGAGTGAAAGATAAGGAAATGAAAGAGGGAGGCAGCAAGTGAAAGATTAGAGGAAGGAAAAGCCAAACTAAAGTAGAAGTGGGTCACTGAAAACCAAAAAAGGCAGAAAAGGAGGAAAGCATGAAGAAGAAAACTTGGAGAATAATTTAATTTAAATAAAATTCTTCTTTGGTGGAGATGAAGTTGGTTCTTATGTTTGTTTTATTGAGAAGAAACAAGAACCGCTGATCCTTCATCTCAACCTAGAGAAAGTTCCTTGTCCCAGTCTGTTCATCTTAGTGGAAAACCTTACCAGTCTCAGTCTCAGTCTCTCTCTCTACAGAAAGGTGAATTGTGTAATGTGGACCTTTTTATGGCAATATGAAAACAGCGCTTTGAAGGAGGACAGTGAAAAGCTTCAAAAGCAGTAGGTAGAGGAATGCCAGACACTTGTTTGATGTTTAAAAGCTCTAATCTAACATCCTCCATCAGATATGATCACCTTGGATAATGATCTCTATTGTTCCTGCATCACTTAGCTTCAGGCTAGAGTCACCTAATGGCCGATTTCAGAAGTTATTACCACAACCGCACTTCCTCTCATTCCAGCTCTCTTCTCTCACAGGAAACTTGTAAACTGACCATGAAGGGGTTCTTCGTGGATCTGATGCACTTTATTTTCTGGACACACACGCTCATGGATTACAATTTTAGATTTAGGATGACGGGTAAGATGTAAGGAATTATGCACTGATCAAGAGTTGAAGAAATCGAAACATAAGATTTTAGATGTTGGTTCTTTTAATTTCCTTTATATAACATTGTCTCAGGATGCGTTACTGTTGGCATGACACAGGGCTGATGGTAGCGCTCACCTTTAAGCATTTCAAGAAGGGCAACAGGAAAAAACATCAAACTGATATTCTGCAAAAGGTATGGGGATCGGACTGCTGAGGACTGCGGTAAAGTCATTTCTCTGATGAACCCCTTTTACGATTGTTTGGGTCATCTAAAAAAAAAATCTTGTCTGGAGAAGAAAAGGTGAACGCTACCATCAGTCCTGTGTCATGCCAAGAGTAAAGCATCCTGAGACCATTCATGTGTGTGGTGGCTTCTTAGCCATGGTAGTGGGCTCACTAACAATTTTGACTAAGAACACGGTCATGAGAAACGAATGGTACAAAAACATTCTCAGAGAGCAACTTCTCCCAACCATCCAAGAACAGTTTGGTGACCAACAATGCCTTTTGCAGCATTTTGGATCTCCTTGCCACGAGGCAAAATTGAAGTGGCTCAGGGAACAAAACATGGAAATTTTGGGTCCATGGACAGAAAACTTCACAGGCCTTAATCCCATTGAGAACTTGTGTTCAATCCTCAAGAGGCGTGTAGACAAACAAAAACCCACAAATTCTGACAAACTCCAAGCATTAATTCTGTAAGAATGGGCTGTGCTATCAGTCAGGGTGTGGCCCAGAAGTTGATTGACAGCATGCCAGGGCGAATTGTAGAGGTCTTGAAAAAGAAGGATCAGCATTGCAAATATTGACTCTCTGCATAAACTTAATGTAACTGTCAAAAAAAGCCTTCGACACTTATGAAATGTTTGTAATTATACTTCAGTAACATCTGACAAAAAGATTTTTAAAAAAACACTGAAGCAGCAGACTTTGTGAAAATGAAAATTTGTGTCATACTTTTGACTACTGCTGTTTACATATTGTATTGATGCATATTTATAAATGTAGAAATTGTGTCCGTGCCCCGGTGTGTGTATGTCTGTATGTACTTTACACCTGCCTGATCAGTCAGCCAATCGAGTGGCAGCATCACAACACACAAAATCGCACATGTCTGGGTCAAGAACTTTATGTTGACATCAAACATCAGAATAATATAGCGAGTTTGATCGTTCATTAAATGCCTATACGTAGTTTTACTGGCTGATGAAGTTAAAACCTTTGTGCTTGTGTGTTTATTAGGACTGGCAAGAAGGGAAAATGCTCCCCGAAGCCAGTGCTTGGATTCCTCTTTTTGCTTCTGGCTCATGTCCTCTCTGGATTGGCAGGAAGTTTGACACACATGTAGATACTTACATTGCACAACTCTGATTTTTCCCAAGGTCAGTGTGGCATGTGAGTTTCTTTGTAAACATTTACATATTACCATTGTTGGTTCTCTTTAGCCTGAATGCGCCATTAAGATCTTCCCCTGATGTTAACCACATTTGAGTTGTAATTTGCACATAATGATGATTATCAGTGCAAAGCCACGCATACTTTAATGAACTTGGTTTCGCATCCATAATTTGCTTGTGTTATTAGGACCGGAGCCGGGATTGTCTTTTTCCACAAAGTTGTGATTATGAATAAGTTAAACGAACTCATCTGGAACATTTGGTGTTAATGCCAACTCAGACTCGCTCAGTTCACACACACATTCGCAGCAGAAATAACTGGAAAACAACTGGGAAGACAGGCTGGGTTGTTCTTTAACTTTATAAAAACTTGAGAAAACTTCCTTCTAGTTTTACCTTTTAGCCTCTAGCAATCTTAATTCAACATCAGCACCTTTTTATTCACGGTTTATATCCTGTACATCATTCCTATGATGGGGTGACGAGGGGTTCAGTGTGAGCCTTGGCAGTGTGTCCATAAATTTTTGGAAGAGGCTGAACTACTGTAGGAGGCGGTGTATTAATTTGGCTATCGAGTTCAAATCTCAACAGTCTTTCTTCAGTATTGCTAACTCCCCCTTTAACAAAGATGTATAACCGTACACATGAAGATATTTATGGAATGATTCTCTAGTCTCAGCACTTTGTAACAGGATTGTATACTTTGTATAGGGAAGTCTTCAGGACAGTGAATTTTCAAGTTTCTCAGTAACGAGTTGTGTTTTTAATCTTATAAACATGACAAGGTTGTTAAAGGACCATCGGCGTGACGTCGTGTTTTAATATGAAAAGATATCACCTGGGATAATGTAATATAATATAATATATATATTCTCCTCCTTGTTTGCCTTACTCTTAATTAAAAAAAAAATTTCCATTGTCAAGCTTAAGGTTAAAGTTTTCAGCGTTTGTCACTGATTACAGTTTTGCCATTTTTCCCCCATGCAAAATTGCGTAATTAAAGGCGTGATGTGCAATTGGCGAACTAGATTACTGTAAAGTACTGGCAAAAAATAGTGTTGTGATTAGTATAATTTCCTTCATGCTACTTTTTAATGATGCTTTGTTACTAGTTTTTAAAACAACTTATTAAATCATTAGGGATGTGAACTAAACGGAGTGCGCGTTTTCATTCGCATTTAACAAACCACGAATTAACCCTCATTTAATTTTTCTACTCTAATGCACATTAGTTATCTGCAGAGTACTAGCACTCGCCTGGCCTCACAGCTATATTTAAAGTAAAAAAAAAAAAAAAAGTGGTCATTAATATACATCAGGTAAGAAGTTGTTCTACCTCGAGAAAAGGTTATGATCCGTAATGATGAAAACATCGTATTTGGGGGAAAGGCCACAAAGCGATATCATTTTCTAATTTCAGCACCTTTCCCATGTTAGTCCTCAGTGCTTTAATGAACTGCAGCGCAATAGCTCTGATCCCTGTTATCACAAAGACTCTCGGCAATAATTACCATCCGCTTCCTTATTAGACACCCTCGGCCATGAGGTGCTGGCACTGAAGGGGAAAAAAGCTGATTTTACTCCCCTGCTTTTCGCTTACATTACGCCAGCTATTACATAAAGAGGGGAGGATATGAATGCAGCTATCCATTTTCAATGTCTGCAGAATTGGTGGAATGTTCCAGGTTTTTTGTGGTGACATTTAGCATCATTAAATGGCTTTATTTTTTTATATACAGTACTGTGCAAAAGTCTTAGCCACCATACTATATGCTGTACCAATTTTGTTATATATGTTTATCATGTCTGCATAATTATGTAAAAAATCACTCAGTATTTACATATATAACTTAAAAATTTATAAAAAATAAATAACATTACGGAAGACTATATGCATGGCTGTAGAGAAACAAATTTATAGTACAAGACAGACAAGTTTCAGATGGAAATAAAAAACCTAATGTACGCTCCTGGAATTTGCATAAAAATAGAAATGAGTGGGTGTGAAGTTACCAGAAGAACACTCATATTCTCCAGCAAGCTCAGTAAAACCTAACAGCTGTTTTCTTATAAAACTGCACAAATCTGTGTCTAAAACGCCTGATTTTAAGCAATGAGTTTTCACTCCAAATATTGATTGTTTATTTTATTAGTCTTTATAGAAGTTTCTTTTATGCAGAAATGTTTTCAAAAGCATCTTTTGCTTATGTCATGTTTTTGTATGTGCCCAGGACATTTGCACAGTACTATAAGTAAAATAGATGTTATTAATTTTTAAGTTATATATGGAAATACTGAATGATTTTTTTACATAATTATGCAGACATGATAAACATATATAACTAAATTGGTAAAGCGTATAATATGGTGCCTAAGACCTTTGCACAGTACTGTATATACTTTTCCCAGCATAGAATCTGAGACAACATTTGTTTAACTGTTCAGGAATTTGCTAACCCGTTTCTGGTTCAAAATCTTGTCCTGCTTTTAAATGAATGATGGGCTTTAGGGTTTTTTGGGCGTTCATGGAATTATCAAGCACAACCTAGCATTTGTTTCAAAAACATTCTTATAATTAACTTGAAGTTTTAAAGTGACTGTGTCCATCAGTATCACTGTATCATTAAAATTTTTTCTTCTTCTCATGAGTTTCAGGAAATCTTCAGGATGAAGCAACGTCCATGTGATTTGTGCAAAATGCCAAAATCGCCCAGCGGTATGTGTGGTTAGGTAACAGGTTTGAGAACTAAAAGTTAAGAACTACAACTTTAACTTTTTCACAGCTTATAATAGATGAGTCACAAAAAAAGAATGTTTCAGGTAAAAAAAAATAAATAAATAAATAAAAAAGTTTCAAGGATTCACACATTCTCCAAAAATCATGTTTTTTTTTTTTTTGCATTAATGAGTGTAGTCATAGTGGGCTGGGAAAAGCAAAAATAATCGTCTCACACCTTTAAAACAAATCTCAACTAGCGAATCTTATTTTACCTCTGTCCTTATTTACTTCTTCTCGATTCGTATCAATCATATAAATGCTTTCTTCAGCTGTTGCGTCAACAACCCCGGCGATGTGCAATAGATCTCCCAAAGCACAACTGAGACGCCTTTTAAACATTGTATAAATACAGTGACCTGAATAGACATGGAGATTTTTATTTAAACTGACCGAACCAAGCTGACATTCCCAACATGAAACATGATCTTTAATGTGGTGGCTCAAGAGGCTGTCTTGTCTGGTACTGGGGGGGAAAAAAACAACTGTACTAATGGCTCAGAATTCACCTGAGAATCCTAGCACTGTAACCAGTCACAATTTCAGCTACATGGTTAAATTGCTATTTTTAAAGGGCTTCAGGTGGGCCTTTAGGGGCCTGAGAGGATGGAGGAAGGGGGTAGAGGGGTGTGAGCACACTCGTTTACTCCTCAGGCCTCTCGCCTCTGCGGTGGTGCTGGTGTGGATTTGGCCTATTAGCTGAATGCGGTTTAATGAGAGGGAGGATTGGAGCAGAGGCTCGACTCCTGCTCTGCTTTAATGAGCCAAGTGCGAGGCTGTGGACCTCAGCCCGCCACGGCGCTTTGTGGACGCCTAATGACACTAGAAGTCCCCGCAGAGATGGCGCCGCTGAGGCAATCGTCTTTCGCCCCGTGTGGTGAAATATCCAAGCAACACCTTTTTGTCACCCCGGGGTCGCCTCTGGACCAGCGCTCGAGATCAGCTTAGAGGGGAAAAAACACCTTGGTGCTTTAGAAGTATGAGAGCCTAATGAAAGGATTTTGTGTTGTAATCCAGCATGCGTAAAGAGAACACTTCGGTTAACGTCAGTAAATCTTGGCGAATGAGATTGCATTTATAAATACAGGATTTTTCGTCTCCAGGTCTCCAGATGGCAGAGTGGTGTTTTGATTTCTGTGCTTGGCACCGATTTTACTATGATTTGTATCCGAGTCTCGTGAAGTATTCTGATTCTGGATGAGTGTAGGTGGAGTTGCTGATTAGGTTACAATAAAAACACTATCGGGTGACGTAGGGGAACAATCGGTGGCAGGATGGTCATGTGACCCGTCGCAAAGCGTAGTTATCCTTACTACACTGAAGCGGGTTTATTTCCTGAAAATAGCACAACCGGTTATTATGTAAAGAACGGCCCGTTGTCCTTGGTGTCCAATTAATTTTAACATGGTGTACTAAATCGGCTATAAGCTGCTTTTCCTTTACCAGCCACTAAATTTCTCCTAATAAAACAAAACGGTGAGAAGTGCACAAGATCTGACACTGGACACTTTTCCAAAATGCATCCTACAGAAGTCCTTTTAGAAGTTTTTAGAATATAGAAATCCGCCATATTTAAACTGACCTTTATTAATATCCTCTTAAATGTTTGTGTGAATGTTGACCAGAGGTCCTACCATGGTTGTACAAAATGGGAATAAATACAGTGGTCCCCATTGGCCTCCATGGTCCCTAGCTGGATGGAGATGGAATATAATCTTTGCTGATGGAACTACTGTCAGTAGAGCTGCTGTTACAGAAAATGAACATTTTTAACCAATCAGAATCAAGCATTTCCTGGTCCTGTAGTATAAACACAGCCTGAATCCTTAAATATGAATACAGTGGTTTTGTGAAATCTGGTCTGTTTCGCCTCACAGACCAGAGTGGATTTCAGCGGTCTCCACCCGCAGGCATTGGAGCCGTGGCCATACCAACCTTGGCTCTGGTCTATTCTGGGCTATTTCATACTGGAGGGTTTTTAAGACCTCATTAGTCAAGCTTCCATGATGTTCATGTGAATTTAGCAAATGTATACGGTAATATCAAGCACATGTGCACGTTTTTTTTCCCCTTACATCTTAAATAACCATTCATTAGGAATCTGCCTAAACATCATGTTACGGCACCTGTTACTGTAGATGCAGCGACTTCCTGTTCATCAGACACCAAACCGTGCGCTGAGATGACGACCGCATAATGCCGAGAGACATGAGCTCCTGTCATAGGAGTCATAAATAAATAATCAGATATATGTTAAATGAATGAGGGCTTTTATGCAGTAATAAATGCAGCTCACAGCTTAAAAGTCAGGATAATTGCTTTGGCTTAGTCAACAGCGCAACATCACCGAGCGCCTGTAGTCCCATTCAGAGGTCCTGATGTGTATCCAGACCAACTAAAACAAGATTATTCACACTGGGCAAGTACACTCACACACTCAGCCTTGTGTGTACGTGTATAGAACTGAAGCCTTGCTCGTTAGATAAAAATTCAATCAGTGTTTAACACAGAAATGTACTTCTATGCACAATAAAACCACCCAAATCATCCATGTAAACACCCCCACACTCAATTGCTCTTTTTTAAAATTATTTTTCCTGTCTTTCTCTCTCCCCTCTCTTACTGACCATCTCTCCCTCTGTTTCTCTGTTGCGCTCTCTGACACAGTTCCAGGTTGTTCTGTGGTCGGCTGTTCTGCCAACCCAAATTTGACCTGCCAAGGAAAGAGGTTGTTTCTCTTTCTCTCACACACTCACACATTCACGTGTCAATGTGAATGTTTGTGGTTCTAGAATACAACAGGGTTCTCACTCGTGCCTGAAACATTGACCACTCACGCTTAAGTGATGGTGTGTGCAGCTTAAGCAGGGGAGTGTAAGTATCTTCTGTGTGACACTGGGTAAGGTGTGTGTGTGTGTGTGCGCGCATACTCTCTGGAGAGGGGTTATGGTTTAAATATTGACTGACTTTGGTTAGCGTTATTAATCACTTTTTGTAGCTACGCTATAGTCAGAGCCGCTGGATTTTACATTCTAATTGGTCTTAAGTATTAACAGACTGTAATGTAATCCACGAATGCACTAAGGAAACTGGTGTTCGGGCGGAGTGGAGATGGATAAAGATGCGCTCCAGATCCTCACTGGATTTGGACTCCATAATCATTTGAGCATTCGGCCACTGAGCTGTCAGAGTGCATTTTAATATTTAGCAATAAAATGTTTCTTTCTCTTATATTGGCATTGTCACATCTACTTTTAAAATCTGGGGGGATAAAGAAACGGATAGTCATATAAAAGATGTAGCTGATGGCCAAAACCATTCCGATGTCTGCACAGCGGCCAGGGACTAGCACCGCACAAACGTCACACAGAATCCCTGTTGTATTTTGCTCGTGTTAGAATGTTGAAAACTTAGCCGTCTCAAAGAAAGTGCTAAAGTTTGCACACCTGTCGGATGAGTCATGGTGCACTAATAGATAATTCACTTAGTGAGTGACGCGTTTAATAAAGAAACAAAAACTCTCGCAACCGCGAGCGCTCGCTGAGTGAGCCGTAACTCTCAGGTGTGGACAATCTTTCATCCTCTGCTCTCCCTCCTTCCCCTCTCCTATCTCTGGCTTCATCTCGGTCGAGTGTGCCGCCCCCGGGGCGAGGCTTAACTCCGTCTCTGACAGACGAAAGGCCTCTTCCTTTCCCCCCTCTGGACCTTTTCCACCTCATCACACACCTCCTACAACAGGGCAAATTAGGGCCAGTTTAGCCGATCTTACAACGCCACTAAACACCGCCCCAGATCACAAACTGATTGCTGGACCTGACCTGTCTCACACTCACACACACACACACACACACTCATAGTGCTTATCTTTGCCTTTGGCCAAAATCTGCTCCTTCACTCCCTTTCAATCACTCTGTGGTGCCCGGAGAAATATATAACTGGGTTATTTAGCGCTATCCCACAGATAGTATCAGCTCTGGGAGTTTTTCCTGTCAGGAACTGTGGCTTTCAAGAGAAGCACCCGCCAGGTCAGAGGATGCCTCTAATTGCTCTGTTGGCTCTTTTATCTGCAGTTTATATGAGGCTTGGATTTGTTGGAGGTGGCTTCATCTCCCACACACACACACACACACACCAGATTCCCTGTCCTTCCCCTTTAACCAGAGAGGCATCTTACAAAGGAAGCCAAATGGCTTTCAAATGTGCCAAACATACGTGTGACATGAGCTTTAATAGACCCGTCCTTCCAGCCTCGCTGAGCTCACTCTGACAGCACCACTGCAGCATTTCGTCCTCTCTAAAGACTTTATTATGCAGTTTAATTGGCAGCCAATGGCGCCGATCAACCTTTCTGGCTAAAATGTCAAGCCCCTTCGGTGGGGTGAGATCCATCATTTGTCTCTCTTGTCGACTTCCTTTTGCAATTTTTTTTTTAACCTCAGAGCTTTTTTTTTCTTCTTCTTCTTCTTCTTGAGCATGCTCTCTAATAAAACACCAAGGTTTGTTTAACCTGCACCAGTTCAAGGAAAGAGCTGTCTGAACACAATTCTTTATTTTTGAGAGGTTTATTAAAACCGTGTGAAACCACAGAGTGATGTTTTGGCGTGTGACCAAGCTTGCAAACAACATGCATGCAAAACATCTACTTGTGTGGTGTGGTGGTTTTTTTGTTTTTTGTTCTTGGAGGGTTTTTTTTTTAATTCACAGCTTTGGCCTCGAACACACTACACAATCACTTTTGTAGTGTTTCTGCCAAAATTTATATTGCTTTTTTTTATTGCTACATAATTAGAGAATAATACCAAAAATGTGCGCATATTTATTAGACACTTCATATGCATGATGTAGTTTTTTTTTTTTTTTTAACTGACATTCATTAACTTTCACTTTTTTTTCCCCATCCCCTCTTCGGATTTTTGCGCAATTATTTTTTCAAGTATGCTTTATTTATTTGTTTATTTATTTATTTATTTAACAACATGGGATTCATTATTTACATTTATTATTATTACTAAATGTAATGTAATTTGAGTCATGTGACTTTTAGAAGGGATACATTTTTCTTCCGATTTAGCACCCCCCCATTCATTCTTCATGTTTTTCTTCCCATATTAATTTCATGTATTTAACTGATATCTTCCATGTTTACTGTAGTTCAAGGCATGACATGTTGAAACAGCACTTTGACCTTTTCCATGTATTCATGTGTTACAAAATGATGTGAAATGTGATATTTATTTATTTCTTTGTTTGCTTTTTAGATAGCAGTACTACACTACAATAGGCTTTTTAGCAGTTTATGAGCTTTACAATGTACCTCAAGGAGAATCTCTGTCACTGTACAAACACAAAACAAGTGGAAATATCCCAGATTTATAGTTCATGTTTGAGTGAAGTTTTGAAATGGTAAGAAAAGGAATTATTTCCTCCTGCCCGAGGAGACGTTCGAACATCTTTTGAAGTAGACTTTCAGCACGCTCAAATTGCCGCATTGCATAAAAAGGCCAGATGCGTTTCAGATAGCGGACGTGAATCGTCTTCTCACACAGAACTTTTACAAGCGCCCGACAGCGTTGTACATGCTCCTCTGCCTAACAGCTTTTCAGCCTAAATTCACAGCAGTTATGCAATAAGGAGAACTCGTGTAGCTTAGCCAAAGCAGGAATTTATGATGCACAACATTGGGCTTTCTACTATTTTCAGAATACTGAATACTGTTTTCCCTGAATTAAATAGTTTGGAACACTAACTTCTAAATTCTAAACAGGTTCCTTAATGTCGATTATATTGAACTTGCAGAACCTGGACTTTTTTTTTTTTTTATAAAAGGCAAAAAAGGCTTTTAGCACACAACGTAAACAAACGCTCTAATTCCACATAATAGTTCACCGTAGGTGATGTTCAGGGAGCAGCAGTGGCCAGTCTCAGTGGCTTCATTATCACTCTAATTTGTATTAGTGAGGCTGTTCCTCTCAGGAATAATTATGTATCTAGTGTGTGCTCTCCTAATGAGGTTAAACTTAAGTCTTCACTAAGAACAAGGGCCCAACCTAAGAAGTTGTGAAGAAGCAGGAGAGCAGAATTTGTTACTGTGCTGTTTTTTTTTTTTCCATCCTTCTCCTTTTAATTGATGTTTGTTCTCTGTGGCTTGCACTGGCAAACACACCTGGTCTCACTTTGTGCACAGAGATCTGCATCAATAAGGAAGAGATTAGGACTATTTATCTATTAATCATTCCGTGCAATTGTTAATTAGGTCATGAAGTAGCACAGTGCTTTTATAAGGAGCACATCATTTGTCATGCATCTGATAGAGAAGTTTCTCTGGGTCTGGGACTAACAAGACTGATGTCTATATAGTGTATACACAGATTTATTTAGTCAAGAAACAAAGTTGTACAACTTCAACCAAATTTCAGCTTTTATGAACAAAAGCAGAGACCTGAACCACTACACAGTTTGTACTTTTTGATTGTTTGTATGGTAGAGTATTCTGGCATTTATGGAAGGAGTCTCCAGTGTCAGCAATCAGAGGTTGAAGCGCTGTACTCTTACGGTTTCCTTTGCAGAGCAGGTTTTTTAAAAGGAATATGTGGTACATCGGCAATATGGTTGTTGTTTTTTTTTGTTTTTTTGTCTTAACGTCCAGAGGGGTTTAAAAAAAAAAGCGACCATTATAGCTGTTATAAAGTGAATGAACAGACTATCCCATTATATCGAACAAAAACATCAAAATTGCTATCAAAAATGTGCCCTTTTAAGAATTTGACAGTTGAGACCTTGGCTGTGCCGTTATTGGGAGATATTGAACGTTAAGGTGTTAACAGTAACTCCGTTTCAATTGGACCAAGTTATGGCACCCTGTCATTGATCATTTTCCTAAAACAGCGTACCGCACATGTTCGAGTCCTGTTATAAAATTGGAAAGTGGGAGCTTTGCACACCTTGCATATAGAAAGTCGAGGATTATTTTTCTGTCATTGCCAGTAATTATCCATCTCATATGTGGCTAAAAAAATAAAAAACTTTGACTCTGAATATAAATATCAGTAGTCTATCATCAGCTCCTGCTGCAAAAACGCAGCTCAACATCCAAGAACACATCAACCTGGAAGATACAATCGTAGAACCATACTATCTGATCAGCCGTCCCCTCTCATCTCTCACCAAGCTAACACGTTAAGTCTCCACAGAGCTAGTTTAGCTCTAAACGTTACTAAGAGTTTATATGCTACTTCATTATCTTGGCTATCAAAGAAGTCTGAGGAGGATCTATATCAAAATTCACACTTTCAAAGACTCTCTGCACCTGCAGTGAATAGCTGGCTCTTAAAGTCTTGTGTGCGCGCAATAGATATAAATTAACCGGGAACAAAAGCATATTAGAAGGAGCCTTAAAGATGCTGAACGGCTTCCAGTGAACCGAGAAGCCGTACCGGGGCGGGGGGAAAAAAACCCGTCTACGCCATCCAACTCTTCCTCCCTCATTAAACGCACGCTTTTGTTTTCTTTCCTCTGTGCGGTTCAGAAAGAGCACCACCTTATCAGTAATGGGGAGGGGATTTATTAGTGCGAAAAAAGATAATTGCTACCCATAGGGCCATGGGAGCCTGATTTACAGCCACTACTATTTAGAATTCCTTCAAGCAGGCAGTCCAAGGCTCTTTATCTTCCCCGTGGCGGTGGCGCTGAGAGGCGCAGGGTCGAGGCCGGACGTTGAGGGATGAGCGCCGCCCTAGCTCACTGGCTCACTCACTTGCGGCACTTTGGCATCGACTAACGCAGGAGGAGGAAGCAGTATGTTGAACATCTGTTAGGGAGCTGACAGGCACCTGCTGGGAAACAGACAACGTTCCAAAAATTCCAGCCTCCTTTTTAGCTTTTGTTTTGGAAAGCACGCTGAGCTCAGAATGACTCATTTATTTCCTCCTGAGGAGAGGCTCGTCAGCCGAGCTTATCAAAACGTGATTTAAGGGTGGGGTACAGAGAGAAGACACACACTGCATGGTTTTGTTTTTTTTTTTTTTTTTTTTTTAGAACCTATGGAACCACATGCATCAGAGGTCATGTATCAAAGAAGAGCATGTTGTAAAGAGGTTTCAAGAGGAAGTGGAGTTCCAGACACACATGCTGAGACAAAGCTGATAGACGTAACGTAACATTTATTGTGCCTGGCGATTACAGCACCATATATTAAACATTTAGCCTGATATAAAAAAAAAAATTATTCTCTTACAAATTTCTGTTGTGTGAATACGATTCTAGCCTTAATGTCACATTTAAACAAGATAAATTAGGACTTGAAGATGTGCTACTTGAGGAGTAACAGAAGAAGGACAAAATCGATTGTCATTTGGTTACGTACAGGATTTAGTACAGGAAGCTTCTCTCCAGTTTAGATTCAGGAGAAAGTACCTTAAGTGTCGCCTCTCATCGCCAGCATGGGTGGTGTTTTCACACTTGGGGAAAACTTTTGCGCACATGATCCAGTATGATCATTTGCTTTAAACGGGACCTGTTATGCACAGACAACTTATTAGTGAAGTTAATTATAAAATAAAATATAATGACCTTCCGAAGGAATTATATTTTCCTCCTAATGTGACCTCGTGTAAGACCTCCCCTGTCTTGTTGCTCAGCTCCTCCCAGCTCTCCTCAGCTTTGTTATCCTCTGGCAGGGTGTGGCATGGCATTTACATTGACGTTGAAACAGTAAATTTGGAAGAGGAGTGAAAAAGGATAAGTTGGAAGTATGAAAAATGCATTTTCCGGGGGGGGGGGGCGAGACCTGTGTTAACTTGTTAAAAAAATTTAAATATAGGGCCTTTAAAACGAAGTCACGTGTCAACTATGCCACTCTACTTTTTGCATTAATAATGGCTGGCATTCACTTTGCAACTTCTTGCCCTTTTACAGCTGCTCTAAATTACAGATTATCTGTATAATCTGTCCTCCAAAGCTGCTAGTTTTAAAACTATTGGCTTAACCTATGCAGCACTTTCCTCCACATGTGGGCTCGCCATTGATTAGCCATGAAGACTGATTTGAGGAGCCGGTCCTGTTGAAGTGCACGAGGTGTGGCTGGAGACCTATGTTGCAATTACTGTGCACCTCTCCCGATCTTAAGTTAAATACTTTCTCCCAGTGAAGTCAGTTCCTCATAACCTAGTACAGGCTATTCACGTGTTGAAACAGCCACTCTGGTTAGAAGGTGTGAAACCAGACCCTTAAGTAGAACGCATGTACACATTGTTCTATGAAAACCAGCGTTCACAATCTCTCAAAATGCAAACAAAAAAAGGTGCCAAAGTTAATGATGCCGATTGCGCATTCCATTTTATAGTGTCATATGTTCGCCACAAGTCTTTGTGCAAAAAGTCTCAACATGTTGTGCTCATTGAGCGCAAGCAACGTATCCAGATGTTAAAACACTTCCCCTGGCTAGTTTATCATTACATAAATACCTCTACTTGTTTTTTGTTTTTTTTATTGTTTATCCGGAGCTCGCAGTTGCTATAATTGTAAAAACGTTAATAAACAATTCCACAACAGATCTCACTCACATATTTTATTCCTTTAAAATATGTTAAATCAGAAAGATAATAGTGGGTTATGTTTTTTGGATTATTCATTTGAGAACCTCTTCCCTTAGGCGTCCTGAATTACCGAAACCATAACTTGGTTCTTCCTGCAGTTGAGCTGCACCCCATTATTGTATGTAAGACAAATGATCCAGTATGATCATTCAGATTTACTTGGATAACTGAGGAACATCATGGCTTAAGATGACAATGTGGCCTGTGAGCTTTCTTCCATTTGTGGACACAGCTGTGCACCGCTTCCTCCGACCTTTTCCCTTTCCTATGTTATGACTGCTATTACCTGGGCACAGGTGACATGTCTCAAGGGCTGACTACATGCTCCGGCACAGCCGGGGGCCTAACAGGATATGAAGCAGAGGTTCTGTCTGTCCGTGCTGATCCCTGAGCTTCGGCCGTGAGGTCAGCGGTTCAGATCCCAGGTGTTGTGCCCTGCAGCAGGGCACGTCTCGTCTAAACAGTGTAAATGGTTACCAGGAATGTCAAAATGAACCCACAGATCAAAGGGGCCCCAGTAAGCACCAGATCCATGACACATACAGTATGTGAGAGATTGGCATGGAGTTTAGGCTGTAGTGCTGAAAGAATAGTCATTTTAAGTCGTGGAGTAAGCATTACATTGAACGATTATTAAACACTTGAGATATGAAACTGACTATCTGAACTTTGAGTGTGTAAGAGAGCAGCGAATTACAAAATCTGGGTTCTGCCACTGGTAAGCAGTTTCTAATACATTCAACATAAGGAAAGTTGTGCTTTTGGTTGAATTATATTTTTGGTATCCAAATTATTTTAAAAAATTTTAATAGATGGCTTTAAGTGGATTATGCCTCTACCACCAGAAAAACTCCTTGTTTTTGTCCATCCTAGATTCTCTTTGAATGTTTGTTGCATTTGTTTGGAATTATGTTTGGACATTAACCAGCAGATGAACAGATTTGATTTTGGAATTGACCCAAATAGGGTCACGGTCAGATCAAGGTTGAGTGTGCTTGTTCATGTTCAGGAACTCGTGGCTGAATTCCTGGCTAGGGATTCTGGCATCATGTCTGTCCAGGATGTTAAAAATGTAGTTAACTATAGGTCCAGATGAACTGAATATATTTGGAGACTGAAACAAACATTGTCACTGTAGAATAGTAATTTACTTGTTTTTTTTTGTTTGTTTGTTTGTTTGTTTTTTAAAAAATAAAAAAAATAAAGTAGTAGTTTCATGCACCATATCATCATAAAATTCCTTTGGGAAAGAAATTAATAGATGATGAAGCACACGATGTCTGATCAAAATCCAAATTAAACAAGGAGATAAAGGACAGAGGCATAATTTGTGTTTGGATTCAATAAGTGTGTTGGCTCTCATTGGCACAATTTTCAATGTATAACTCTTGCTTTTTACAAGACACAGCATATTTACAGACTTTAAACTATAAAAAGACCATGAGTGGTGATGCCTGTCTTGCTTTGTGCACATAATGCATAAACTATTTTTATGCTATAAGACTAAACTGTAACAGATAATAGGATTTTTACTCCTCGAATTCCAAGTCTTGACCAGTCGTCACTGGTCACACCTGTACTGGAAGGGTTGCTCAGGGGTTTAGTGGTGACTTAACTGTATATACGCTGTACAGGAGATGGTCAATAATATCGGAATAGACACTCAAATATCTGTGGGACAAAATACAAGATTTTTTCTTTAAATTCTTGGTTCACTTGTCTCGTGGGGAAAACGTCTCCTCATGCGTCATGTTATTCTCCCGTCAGGGGGAAAAAACGAAAGCCATTCGTTATGTTTACACCGGTATGGAGAAACACAGAAGGGAGTTTTAACTGCGTCTCATCCTGATTCAATTTCCATTTCTTTCATTCCCCCTTTCTTCTCCGACTGAAAGATGTCACTTCGTCTGAACATTTCGCTCCTCCCGCGTATCGCCGCCTCTTTAGAATAATCTCTTCGCCCGCACAGAAATCTCACCGTCGGATAATCAGAGATAAATATGCTTAATTGAGGCCAAGTGAACTCTCCCTATCTCCACCACAGGCCGAGCAATCTAAAGGAAACGTGATAATTAGAATGGCTTCCCTCAGAATGCTGAGAGAGGCACATGCACACTCATTTCACAGCGTTTTGCCCGTTTTATGGCATTTCATAGACAAAGCAATGAGAGTGGCTTCAAAAGGTGAAAGATGCTCATGGAGCTGTTTAGGAGCTTCTCCTCATAATCGTGCTTTTTTTTTTTTTTTTTTTACCATTACGTCTTAAGATTTTGTGTAAATAACCGCTGTCTGTATACTGTAGAACCCTACAGTATACAGGATGCATGTTAATTCTAGTGCTCTGACCATGTCTCTAAGTGCCTGGTGTGTATTTCGTAACACACTTGGCAATCAGGGTGAACCACGGTACTGAATGTGGGAGGAAATGGTGCACTCTGAGCCTGAGGAGATATAGCAGGTCCAGGTCAGGGGGAGGTGAAAATTAGCACTCCTCTCTCTTTTCAGAGGGGTCTGAAAGGCTAGCATGCTTGGTCATTCCAAGCACTGATGAGACTGGACTGCCAGCACCCGAGGGAAGCGAATGTCTAATTACCTATTGTGCCTGACAGAAGCTTCTTAATTACCAACTTCATTAGCTCGCCGCTCTTTGTTTTTCTTCCGAGGGGGCTGGCGGGATGGGGTGAGGGTGGAGGAGAGTGAGGAAAGGCAAGAGAGATGGTGTTTTAGCACCTTTTCTCCCCCTTTTGAACAGCGTTCTTTCTCTCTCTTTCTCTCACTCTCTCTCTCTCTTTCTTCAAGGAAATGTTAAGACCTCAGTCAGGGATCTAATTAGATTCGTGGTGAGAACGAGACACCTTCTAACTAGCCTCTGGAGTCCCCCCCCAAAAGGACAGCAAGTGACTGGACAGTAGAAACAAGGAGCTACACACACACTTTTCTCCTTTTCTCTCTCACTCTCTCTTGCTTACACACACACACACACACACACATACACACGCACACATGCAGAAACCCTTGTGTGAATTGGCCTGATTTGCTCTCTCCTCGCTTTGAGACAAAACAATCCAGTGCTATTCAGATTTAGCAAGCTTCTGCTCACTCGCCTAAAAATTTCTTACCGAGTTCTTATACGCAAAAAAAATCCGTATGCTCTCAAGTCTGCCGCTAAAACCTGAAAAACATATTTTTAGTATGTTTGTCTTGAATGGGTTATTAGAATTCTTTGCAGTCTGAGTTAAAACGGGTCCAGCCTGACACCTCCTTAATAAATATGCTACATTTATAGGAGGCTTTACTTTTTAAACACTGCTACAGTTCAATTATGATTGGATTTAACTGGAATACAAAGAAATAATAGAAATCTGCACCATGAAAATAATCTCTATTTATATTAGAGTCGTTGAGGGTTATGTTTTAACAAGGTGTGACCGTGAATTAATATAGCAAAGCCTCCAATTAATATTTCAAGGCCACAAGCTAAGTATATCATAGTCATGACTTATGTTGTGGCCACAAATTGTGTAACTGGAGTCCACAATATCATATTTTATGAAACCTCGTGCTCATTATATGTAGCCTTCAGTTCATTCCTTGGAAGGGATGGACAGAAGATTTGGTTAAGATGACGTTGGATAATGGTATAGACATATCTCAATAGCAGCGATTCATTTCTTTATTGAAGTCATGCATATCAATCAGTCCTCAGTCTGTGCTCATGGTGCCAGAATGCTCTAATCGACCTGATGTCTTTCAAAGTTTTTTCAAATATTTGCTACGAGTTAAGCATTTCTAAATCTCATGGTCTCAGTATATTAACTCATGGCTACACTTTATTAAAATATAACCACCATGTCACGTCAGCAGCTGTGTAATGCTGTATGTCGTCCCAACACTCCCCTGATGGAATTTGAACCTCCCATTGGCTTGCACTACTTTACTATTATTGGCTAACAGAGATTTCCAGTGCTAACTGGCGCAGCTGATTCCAGCCTTTAATTTCATAAGCATGGCAGATATTGGTTGTGATTTCTAAGCACTCTGTAGAAGAAATGAATCCTCTCATCTAAACCTCAGTGTGCTGTTCAACTCTGAGATCACAAACTGGTATGGCCATGTGTACAGTTTCTTTTGGCTTGCGTTTTGGAGACATATTAAAATAGTAAATGGCTCATGGTTTATTAAATATCATACCCTTCTCAGAATGATGGACTGCAAAAATATCCTAACTTGTGTCCGCTATCTGTTTTGAACTTTCTGAACTGTTTTGAACTGCCAGACCATCTAGCTTAGCCAATAAATCAAAAATGTTTGGTTATAGGTTTTATAAGCGATGGCTGTACTGGATTTCACAAACTAAAGGGGTGCTGGTGTGCAATCCGATAATGATCCTTGATGAAACTAAGATTAAATTCATCATTTTGTGTTGCAAAAGTCAGTGAATTTATCAGTGAGGAAAAAAAAATACTTTGGTTCTGTTGCATAACTACATCATCTTGAGAAAGCACAAATTCCAGAAATTCTCTACCCGTCTTCACACCTTGACTGTAAATGTTAAATGTTAAAAGTATTTATAAAACCCTATGTTGTTAGAAGGAAGCCATGTTAGACTAAGAGCATTACTAGAAATTACTGCTAAAGCTGATGTTAATGCCTTTTGACCAATCACATTCAAGCATTCCTGAGCTCAGTGGTATGAAAGCAAGGATCTCGGATTACATCTGATTGAATTAAAAATGCAGTGAATGAAGACTTTTTTTTTTTTTGTTGACTGAACGTTTTGATATGTACTGAATTCTTGCTGCTTCTTATTGCTTGATGTGTCAGCTTGTGGCCACAGCAGGCTTTTTGCAGCTAAGACTGGCTCCTTGCTTTAACATTTTCCCTATTGGATCAACCAAACATCAGGCTTCTAAATTTTTTTCTAAAGTGTGTACAAGTTGGATAATGTTTTTAGAAGGAACTGTTTTATAAGGAATCATTTATAAGGAATTTTAGTAAAAGTACTGTATTGCTTTGCCTAGACATAATGTCATTGGAATTAATCGTGATTGATCTCACTGACATGGCCAAACCATGTGACACTGAAACCTTGACCTAATTATATCCTTGATAACAGTTGAATTTGAGAGCTTCAGATGTTAGCTTTAAATGGTATCTTACGTTTTTATAGGGGGTTGATCTGCATTTGTAATGTGTATTTGCTTTGCTATTTTATATACAAATTATATGTATCTATCGCTGGAGCTTTTTGTCTGTCGGAGACACAGGTTACCTCCAGTCTAACTATATTTTAATGATTGATAAAATAAGGAAAAAGCCTGAAATTAATTAATGCCTGTTGAAATAACTTTTTTACAATATCAGGTATTTCAGCTGATTAAATGCAATCCAGAGAATTATATGAATTAAATCGAGCATCATGTGAAGCGTCTGTGTTATCATGAGAATCAAATGGATCTTTATAAACAACATTTTATGCTCCTAATTTTCAAAGCTGGTTAGTTTGAGATCATTGGTTTGCTGTTCCAGTTTCAGGAACTCCCCGCCTTGTAGAGTTTGAACTTTTCATTATGCTTGCATGATCCAAATAGTTAGTTAATTATCAAGCTCTTTGTGAGGTGGAAAAGTTCTTTTGAAAATTGGGGGAACTTTGAAGGCCTGGCATTTTATGAACTGAAGTTTAAAAGTTTTTGTGTTTGAGTAAACACAGCCTTGACTTTCTAGAGGGAGAAAAATCCCAAATCAGAAGTTAAAGGAAATATTTCTTATGTAGAAAATAAATGTAGAGTTGAGTCGAAAAAATATACAAACGTCTATTTGCTGTATTTTTAGTGTGTTGGATGGCTGGGTGTTAATTGCTTCTTAGCCTTTAATGTTTATTGCTGAACCCAAAATTTCAAGGTTTTTAGAGCAGCTGGTGAAACGGAAATAAGCAAGTTTGTTGTCGATCTGCATTGTGTCTGTGCTCTATTCTGCTTCTTTAATTTAATTATTGTTTATTTAAAGGGGAAAACCCCTCTGAGACGGAATCCTTAGTTTCAGGGAAGCCCAGTAGAGTCTAAAAACATATGTGCAATCACTGAAATACACTGAGAAAAAACACGCACAATGGCTGCTCCAGGGCAAACACGTAAGCTAATTAATTAAACACTAATTAAAAGCGTTTTTAGATGAACAGTTGTAAACAAATAGGAGGAAGGAAAAATTAACACCCTGTTGTATGTTGTCGTCTATATTTAACAGATACTATAAAACGCAGTGTTACTTTATTACCAAAACAGGTCTTGCTTTTGAGTTTTAGACGTAGTAAAATATTTTAAATACAAGTTTGCAGATATTTTGGCTTCTTATAGTTTTGCACTTTACTACAAGCCTAAGTGTGTGTGTTTTTTTTTCTTTTTTGTAATAGCTTATATTTGCCATGTTAGACTGAGATAAAATAGTCTGTAGCGTCTCGATGCCCCTTAAATGTCCGTATCCCAAGTTTTGTCTTTGGTAAATAACAATCTGCGAATAATTAAAGTTGCCATTTAGTGGTTCTTTTTCCCACGGACAGTACAAGTGACATTTGCTATTTTCTCCGTCGCTGTATAAATCGCATGACATATAGGCTATGTTTAATGTAAACTCACATTTCTGTGGGTTTGTCCCCAGAAAGGTGTTTAGAGATCTGATCTCGATGAGTATTCAAGTAAAAGTAAGTCGATTAAAAATATTGCATGTAGCTGCCATCATTTAAAGCTTATTTTGGTAAATAAAGCATGCGATACAGAGGCGTGTTTCTACCCAACTACTCGTTTTACGCATTTTTAGTTTAATCTTTATTTCTGGTTTGCTCAGACTTGCATAAAGTCGCTTAAAATAGGAATAATTTGGTGGAGTTAAAACGACGATGGGCCACTGCAAAGTTTTGATTTTTGGCATGCACATCTTTAATTTGTTCGAATACCACAGCGCCGAGTATTAATGCCATTTTTCCCTTCATCTCCGTGTTTACAGGTGCTGCGTCAATGCGTGGCTTTATCCCGCGCCCTGAGTGCGTCCTGCGTCCTGGTAAAAGTGCCATTCACTCGGATGAGCGGATGTAATTAAAGCTGGTAATTGCCGATTAGAGGGTTTGGGTCACCGGGGTTATTTGATAGTAGGTTTTTTTTTTTAAGAGGCGACCAATTAGCTATAAAGCATCACTCGCGCAAAGAAGGGCACAAGGGTTGCATCGCCTCTCTCTCTCTGTCTCTCTCTCTCTCTCTCTGTATGTGTATGTGTAGTGTTTGTGCTATTTGAGAGCTAGTTGTAAAATGCATGAAGCCATGCTGCAAGGAACCTTCGTGATTGATCGCTCTTTTACTCCATAAGCGTGGCATTGCAGTTAATGTTCCCCCTCCGACGTGTTAACGCACTATGAGGTTAGGTAAGCGGGTCACGGGGTCACCGGCCCAGCAGGCTTGTTGGTAAAAGGAAAGTCGTGGCAGGATATTCATAGCGCATTAGGTCGAGCTCATAATCCACCTTTCGGTGTTTCCAGCATGCGAATGAACAGGGAAGTCTAAAATAATAGAATAATAAAAAGGGAAGTAGGGATAATTATGATCCAATTTATTTGTAGAAAAATTATTTTGAATTGCAAAATAGGAACAAGTGATTAAGATTATCTGATCTATTATTGGGAAAATGAGATTGATCCTATGTTGTACTTCACAAGAGATAAATCAATAAATACTATTATTATTTGTGACTCGTAAAAATATAATTGTGCCCTTAATTCAGAAATTATGAATAATTTTCTTATATTTCCGTTTATAATTGTTGGATTATATAATTTAATTCTCAGTTCATAAAAAAAATAATAGTCAGGTATAGCCGAGTTTGGTGTGTGCTTCATAAAATACACCTTTCCTCAGATTTTGGGTTTTTTTTAATACAGAAAAAAAGTTTGCTTTGCTTTTGTAAGACATAAAACTATGCAGCTGCGTGTTTAATTTATATATATATTATTAATAAAAAAAAGTATATATATATATATATACGGTATATACTTTTTTTATTAATTTAAACTAATCGTTAAATGTAAACACTTGATGCATTGAAACTGGCTGTGCAAAATAAAAACATAAATTAATAATAATTATAGTAATAATAATAATAATAAGCCGCTATGGTGTGGCAGATTTGTTTGCAGCGGATCAAGGCACTTTGTCTTTATCTCAGTGCCAACTTGAAAAGATATAATTATCTAGTTTGAACAGGACGGCTATGAAATCCTTCTTCCCTTTTTTAGGGCGGGGGGGAGCTCGAGTGGACTGAGCTCCTCCAGATAGGAGTAATGAAGTTGTGCAGTCCAGAGATACAAAAGGGCATTAACCTCATTAGCATGAAACCTTTTCTTGCAGCCATTGTGGGACCCCCCTTTCAGCCTCCTAATCCCTCTATTTCAAAGCTGGGTTTGTAATAAAGCTTTTAAGGGAGTTGTGTGGTGGGGGTTTCCAAAGCTTCTCTGTAGATTTTTTTTTTATTGCCGTTATAGTTCACAGGCCATCAAATATCCTCTCTATAGACCAGAGTCTTTCCAAAAAAATTAAATAAAATAAAGACCAGTTGTTTTATTTTTTTTTAAATGATAATAATAATAATAATAAAGTCTGAATAATGTATACATTTGACATCGTCCGGGTGTCAAAACTAGAAATTATTAGACCTGGATGCTTGCAAAAAAATATGCTTTGTTCCAGAAATGGCACGATTTTAAAAACAAAGCTCCCATTTTAAGCACATTGCAGCTTTCCCCTTATCGGCTTTGTGCGGGGCAGTCGGATTGTCCTAAATTATGTCCAACCAGGCCCCCTTTGGATCCACGGATTAACAGATTAAAGTGGACCAGTGGGCAACGCATCCCTCCTCCCCTTTCCTTCATATTACTCGTATGATAATTGCCTAAACTGATTTGCACTTTCACAAAAGCTTGTAAGGACTCTTTGTGGCCTGAACGGGCCAGACACTGCTTTTTCTGTCCGTGAAAATAAAAGTGATTAATGCCGTCTACCAGGCCGAGAGGAAAAAATAATGCAAAGAAAAAAACAAGAAGAAGGAGCACTTCGTCCGGTAAAGTAGCTATCTGGCAACAGCATCCACTTTGTGCTTGATTTTGTTTCCCTACTGGATAAGGGAACCTTACAAAAAAATGTATTACCCAACACGATGGAATTACTATCAATATGCAAATACGCTAATCATGCACCTATAATATTTGATCATATTATTTGTATACATATTTCATAGCCTTGTATTCGATATGAAATAATGTTTGCGATAAAAGCTTATGTCCGTATGCATATATGTATGTATGCTCTATAATCAGAGGCCACCCTATTTTGTTGCGTAAATAACTTTGCTATTTTTTATTTATTTTTTTTATTTTAGGTTTATCTATTAAAAGTATTAAGTATTTATTTGTTTGTTTGTTTGTTTAAGTTGAGTATTTAGGCTAGTTATGATTTCTAATGTCTAGGAATGTTTTAAAATCGGGATCGTCCACACTTGTTTGAGTAAAAATATAAGCTTTAACTTTACCGCTCACAAACTCGTCGAAGTTTTCTGCTGTCTTTTTATTATTATTTTGAGCAACATGATAAAACTTTATTGACAAAATATTGACAATTATATACTTCTTGGAAGTATATTTTTTGTGTTAAAATTGTAGCAAACTTAACACAATAACACAAATTATTTACATTCTGGTGAAAGTTTTTTTTTTAAACAAACATTTTAAGTATCTCTGTACATGGAATATATACGCTCAGTGCTTTTGAAGTTTTGCTGCTTGGCGGTCATCAGGTAGTTTTTTTTTCCTTTTGGTATATTGTGGGAAATTGAGGGAGATATACCCTCCCTTTAGCTGAGAAAGCTAAAAATGTCAATCCATGTCACCAAATTTGAAAAGAGTAGTTGTTCTATTATTTTTTTACTTAGCTATTAAAAACAAAACACTTTACCGCAGCATTGCTACTTCATATCATTTTCACAACCACTTGGACACGATAATTATAAATTCAAAGACTGCACACTGTTCTTTTTTTAGGAAAAGAAACAAAACATAAAACACACATGACATTTCCCAGTTTGAAAAAGAGAATCCGAATAAAGTTACTTTGCAAAAAAAAGGGTTAAATTAATGCGCCTACGCGCCCCGAGAAAAAAAAATCGTTGCTCTTTATCATGCGATTCAAGTTTTGCCAAAAGCAGGTATTTTGGTACTTTTTAAGGAAAAATATTCTCAGAAGTGCAAATGTCCTATGCGCGTTAGGAGTTGTATTTTGACTGCGAGGTGGGGCGGGGGCGTGGCCGTCTACTACCTGTCAATCATGTTGCCTTGGCAACGTGGAAAACAGTATTGACAGTTTCCTCGTGATGACAGCGACAGGATTCTCTCACCCTCGAGCTGCCGAGATCCGAAAAGAGAAATTTGGTTTTGCTCTCTTTCGGGTTTTTCACGCCGTCCTTTATCCGTGTCACACTTTTCACTCCAGGTCGTGTTTTCCAGGCTTCAAAAGCTCTTCGAGTTTTTTTTTTTTATTATTATTTGTTAATTTGGGTCGTTTCTTTTTAATCGTCCGACGTGACGTCTATTTCCTCGGGACTCGACTGTTTTGTTGCGAGCCGCCACCGGTTCACGTGATGCGTGCCTTTCTTTTTCTGCTGCGAGTCCGAGCCTTCCTCCTCCAGTTTCTGACGCTTAAATTTCGTCCTTCTGTTCTGAAACCAAACTTTGACCTGTCGGGAAGCAGAAGGGGGTATAAATGACACAAAAACATGTATAGAATAAAATCATAAAACATTCTCTCTTTTTTTTTTTTTTCTTTTTTTTTTTTTTGCGTTGCCAAAAAGCAAGCTGGCCTCTCAGCTTTAGTATCAGTGACAGGTCTGGAAAAAGATGAATAGCCTTATACAAGGAATAAAGCTCTCTGTCACTCTATCCGAGAGTGCAGTCTAAATAGCGAGTCTTCATTTGATTCAGCGAGCTCTTTCCTGACGAGACACAACACCAGAGTCTAAATATATCCCAAAGGGTGCTTAAAACCGACAAAAAAGTTCCTTTTGCTGGATCTTTCGAGTTCTTTGTTTTAATTTTATTTCTAGAGCATTTGTACATAACATGAATTACATTTCAGAAAATTAAAATTATGGATTTGTAAAACTGCACTTGGAAATAAAGCTAGCAAACTGTACTGTCGCTTAATTAAGAGGACACATTTTAGACCTTTTAGCCCATCTTCTTCCTACAGTCTTCCTTTAAAAATAATTCCATCTATATAATTGGACCCTAAAGACCTAAAAGGTACACACTCTACTCCCTTAATGGTACCATCCCAATGACAAGTGCCTTTATTTCCGAATGAGCAAGTAAAACCTATTGTAAATAAAATATTGGAAAACAGCTTATATATAGTGTCAGAATTAAACGGGGGAAAAAACGAGCACTATGACAAAAGTGTAGTAAGTGTGTATAAATCATTCATAGATTACGCTATATAATATAGTTCAGCAGAACACAGTGTAATATGACACATATTTGAAATATTAATAACTTAAACAATTAAATTCTATCACTCCTATATGTAATATATAACTATCAGTTACACTGTGGTGTCAACTGTATTTCTTTATCCGTTGCAGAAACGAAACTAAAATATGGAAATGCGGGAGAAAAGTCAATAATAATGGTTTGGCTCCATCTCAGAAAAACTTTGCGGGACCCTTATCTTTTCTTATCTTTTTAAGTTTTACCTGGACACGTGGATGTACCGTTAATTTAATTTTTAAAAGGCACCCCAAATCAAATAACATTTTCAATTTAGCATTTAGATCTGTATTTTGAGGTAATCAATTAATATAAAGATGCGAAAGGTGTGTTCAGAGATAAGTAACCCATTTTTCTTAAAGTCTGAAAATAATTGTCCGGATGATAAAGCGAACGCCATTTCAAATATAACGGTGTAAAAACCAGTGTACATTATACAGTTCCACACTAAATGCAGTTATTTCTGTTCATTTAGACAGTACAACTGTACTTCAGAGAATAATTGCTGCAATGTAACGGTGCAAACAAAAATTAAAAAAATCAAGCAGCACCTTTATTTTTCACACATTTGTCCAGAGTGATTGTACCCCCTGAGGGATTTCTGCATTTGAGGTGCACAGGTTATTGAGCCAGGATATTAAATGAGCAGAGAAAGAAGGGGAAACTTTTCTATTGCAATTGTTCCGTCGTTTGGCCCGTTAGCTTTAATTCGTCATCTTTTATCCTTCATATCAGACGCAGAACGAGCTTGGCCAGCGAGGTGCATTTAATGCGCTTTTTCAGCACGCTAATTGAAGCGTTGAAGTGGCTCCTATAGTTCATTTCTCCCTCTTGGCCTCGTTTAGTAAAGGGGATCTGTGCTCACACTGGGCACAATACAGCCACCGAGCCATATAAACACAAATACGATTCTAAATATGGCGCCTCTCTGAAGTGTCCCCTTTAACCTGGTTAACCGGATAAGTGCCAGACATTTTCTAAAAGGAGTTAATATGAGGAGTTCAGTCGAGCTTACCTAATACAGTAAATCCTGATCCTAACCAAACTTTCATTTTCAGTTTGACTTTCACCCCATTTACGGGTCAACACGAATAGAACCGTAAGCCACTTCAACAATGACATAAGCAAATAAATAGCCTAATGTTTGAGGCGGTAATTGGGCTAATTGTAAACTTGTATTCCTAAATCAACACTTCATTTACAAATTAGTTAATATCTAAATACTATCTGTGCTTCACTAGGCAGTGTTGTGTATTTTGTTTATATTGTTCTTTAGAAAATTAACTATAATTATGTTGTTATAATTAAGAAGCAAGTGTCCTGAGAAATCTTAAACCTTCCTGAGTTAGGGTTCGATTAAACTTTCTCTTTTTCAAGTTCAGATTCTTACAGGTTAGATAAACCGCGCACGTAGGAAAAAAAAGAAAACTGACATGATGATGATAATAATAATAATAATAGCAGAATCGCTTCGTCTTGAAATTAGATTTTTTTTTTTTTCAAAAATCACACAAAAAATATGCTGTGCAGTGAGTTATGATAGAAGGCGCATGTGCATACATTTCAGACTTAAACAAAAAAAAAAAACATTTTTCAATGCAGTGCATGCGCGTGCACTTTTTTCATGCTCATCTAACCAAGGCTTAGCCTCTAATCATTGTTATTTTGCATGAATTAAAATGCAAACATGCGGTAGATGTGGTCCTACCTGAGTTTCTGTTAGGCTGAGGCTGTGCGCGAGCTGCTTCCGCTCTGCTCCCACCACGTAGTGGTTTTTTTCAAACGCGTGCTCGAGCCGGAGCAACTGCGACGGAGAAAACGCCGTGCGGATCCGTTTGGGCTTCCTGGCGAGCGCGTTGTGCAAAAGGAAACTCTCCGGACTCGTTTCGTTTCCTGCAATGTTGCACGAAAAAATATCGTTTCCTGCACGTAAAAGACTGTTATGAGCCATAAGACATTTATAAGCCAGGCATCCCTATAATATCACCACACAGGCCTTTGTATTGACGCTGCAAAACACCCGAGCTGACGCTAAATTAATCAAATTTACAACAGGAAATGAGTAGCAACACGAGCACCGTGCAGTCGATGCAAATTTATTTCAAATATACACTTCACCTCCTTATCCCAGGCTTTCACTTTGCTTAGTACAGGGTCTCGAACTTAATCATACATTTAATCATAAAACTAGCACTAAAATATTAATTACAATGATTGTTTAGCATTTTAAATAATTACAAAAAGCGAAATGTTTTTCGAGTTATGTTGGCTATTACGTTCTCGTGAAATTATTAATTAACCTGGCAGTGCAGCAATTGCGACACATTTCTAATCAAAACATTTTAACCGCGTGAGACAAATGCATCATTTCGATAAAAAAAATAACAATAAAAAACAACAATCGTTTAACTAAAACACTAAAGTGTAAAAAAGTCAACCGTGTAACATATTGGCTAGTATCCTGCGCACATGCATACACCTACATACTGTTTTTCTATTATTATTATTATTATTATTATTTATTCTACATTTAATAATAGCGTTGCTTTGTGCTTGTTTGCCCATTCAAGAACTGGATTGGATAATTACAGGCGCTGTTTATTTTCCATTGTTTTGATGCCAATACTTTGACACTGTACAATTCCAGTTCCCATAGACATAATTTTCATGACGGCTTTGTTTGAAAGACAGGAGAGAACAGGATGGATGGCCTCACAGTTTTATTTCGGATGAAATAACACTTGCATTACATTTTGGGCCATAATTTTACAGCAAATGGGGGGAAAGCATTTCTATTTTACTTATCGGCTCCAAGTTTTTTTTTCTCTTGGTCTTCGTTCATATAGTAGGCCTGTTGTTATTGTACAGGCAACAGTTAAATTAAATAAATGAATCTAAGCAATAAAATTTACTATTATAATTTTTTTTACTATTATATACTTATTTTATATACCTATATTTTAATAGACCTGTAATTATAACGATTACAGGAGGAAATGCATCAAAATTCAGCTTAGAAACTATTTCTTTCGCTAGTCGAGTTTTAAACTGACAGTTTACTAAAACTGAACAACAAACAAAAAATGGTTACATTTACAAGTTTTGAAAACCCGTCAAATATACAATATACAAAATGTAAAACGATATTTTCGTTTTGGTCGTTTTCTTATTCGTTTAATGTTTTCATTTATATGCATTATGAATTGCCAAAGTGTAAGACACATGCTAAATATTTTTTTCCATCTGCGATACAATTAATTTAAAAATAAAAAAGGATAGAAAAAACAGGAACGAATGTTAAGATAGTAGTAGTAGTAGTAGTAGTAGTAGTAGTAGTAGTAATAATAATAATAATAATTTAAACATACCTTGAAATCTGTGCCCCAAGTATCTGTATCTATGTATTAACCACGGGTAAAATGTTGCGGGGTCCCTTTGCTGGCTGGCGAACAGGGCGTGCGGCCCGTGCGAGGAGGTAAGCGCGTGGTGAGCGGCGAGCGCATGCGGCGGCGGCGGGGGCGGCGGCGGATGATGCGCGGGAGCGGGGACGACCGGGTGCACGGGCACCGCCGAGCTGGGCGCGTGCGACATGGCCTCGGCGAATACGAGGTCCGCGCTGGAATAGACGCCCCTCGCGCCGGTGGTGAAGCCATTGAGAAACGGACTCACGTGGCTCGCACCGGCGGCGTAACTGAGCGCCGCCGCGGGTCGCGTGGGCTCCTCTGATCTGGATACCGGTAGAACAGGAGCAGGAGGAGGATTATTATCCTTCGCTACTAAAGACTCTATAGTGAAACATCTCTTCGGTGTCGGCTGAAACATGGTGATTTAAAATACCGGGGAAAATATTTCCGCCACTCACAGTTACCGTGAAGTCCGTTGAAAAAAATACTCCAACAAAAAAAAGTTGAGTTGAAAACAGTGTCGATTTGGGAAAGCGGAAAGATTTTTCAAAACTCTGTAGAAAATGCGCTCATGACCAGGGCGGACGCGCTGTGCTGCTCCGCGCGCTCCATGGACGCAGGTCCAGTCCGAGCTGTACCGGAGATTCTGTTCAGTCTAATTAGCACCAGAGCTCCTGTAAACAGCTTCCTCTTCTGCAGAGCCGCTGTGGTGATGATGATGATGATGGCTCAGTGATTGGTCCTCGCTGGTGTTTGCCTTAAAGGGTCCGAGGACGAAAGAAGTGTCTCTATAGCGCGTGGATACTCTCACCGAGCGGATACCGGGGAGAGGAAGAGCGAGAGAGAGGCGGATTCAAGAAGAGAAACGGAACGGATTTGCCCCCCCACCTCTTCACCCCTTACGCATCCCTCCACCGGAACCGGAGAAATGCACGCGCTGATCCCGTTGCAGAGACCCGGAGGTACCTGTGCGCCTTACTGTTAAATTGTATGACAGGCCAAAGAATGTTTATCCCCCCGTCTTTTTCTGTGTTTTGCGTAATAGTTATGCTTTTGCACAACGCTGATTAGTTATTTAAAAAAAAAAATAACTGTTACTAAATTACACAACTTGATAAACGCTGCACAACAGAACAACACAAAACGCTAATTCGAGATATTCTTGAACTCATCAGATCAGCGAGTTTTGCACTCTGTGCGGCCTCTCCGGCGTTTGCTTTGCGACCCTCCGCCTTTTCATTTTTTCCCCAATGTGATGAGTTAAGTTTAGACTCTCTCTCTCTCTCTCACACACACACACACACTCTCTCTCTCTCTCTCTCTCTCTCTCTCTATTGGTCAGGAGGATGGGGGATGAGGCACATTTATTAGACACAGGCGAGATTTTCAGCTCCGTTTGTTAAAAGGTCCATTACGTTCTATAAACGCTTATTAACTGACCCTTAAGCCTGAGTCACTTTATGAACAGTACGACTTATTAACTCTTACAGAATCTGCTGCATGTGTTATACAACAGATTATTATTATTATTATTATAAAC